>PUQB01000272.1:0-327291 GCA_003024785.1 Selaginella tamariscina
TGAAGCAGGACAATGCTTGTATTGTGGTGAAGTAGGACACAAGGTGGCAGAATGTCTTATTAAAGCCAGGAAGTTCAAGACACATGAAGTTGAAACTGAAGTTCAGTTAGAAAACTTTAATGTCCACTTCATTTAGGAGCTGGGAAGTTGGACGCAGGTGCAGGATCTATTAGTGCTACTCATACCATTTCATCACTCAAGTTTCCTGTACACATTTGTCTCAATAATCGAGAGCTCAAGGAGTTTGCCCTGTTAAACACTGTGCAAATGCATGCTTCATGATAACACTTTTGCAACTCAACATGGCATTCCGGTGGTGAAGTTGAAGCGTGCAATTCCTGTAGAGGTGGCATGGTCGTCTGATTGCTTCTAGCGTAGTTACCCATACTACCACACCTCTCTCATGCAGTCATGGCACATTCAACTATTCAATTTCCTTCAACTTGATCAAGACCTGGTCAACTCCCATCATTTTGGGCATGCCATGGTTTGGTTACAAATCCTCAAATCGACTGGAGGTTTAGGACGCTCACGTTTTCCTTTTCGACAGCCAGATCAATCCTGTACCTTCCTGCATGTAGGATACGTCCTTAGTGTCCAAGGCAATACAAGCTACAGGATTGACTGTGCCTGTTCCTAGATTAGTGTTGAAGACTCCTCCTCAACAGGATTCACCTCATGTCAGTTCTTCAACACAAGAAAATCAATCTTGCAGAAGGAAAGACTCCACCGTTCGGACCGATTTATGCACTATCACCTACAGAATTGAAGGTTCTTCGTTACATCCAGTTTCATTCATCACTTAAAGTCCTATGCAGAGCACCTATCTTCTTTGTCAAGAAGAAAGATGGGAGTATGCGTTTGGTTGTGAACTACAAGGGTTTGAATCAAGTCATCATTCAGAACCGGTACCCGTTGCCATTGATCCCGGAACTTCTTAATCGGCTGCGAGGAGCAAAGGTGTTCACAAAGATCGATTATGAGGGGCTTACAATCTTGTACGGATTCGTCCAGGCGATGAGTGAAAGACTGCCTTTCGTACAAGGTATGGACACTTCGAGTACACGGTGATGCCTTTCGGACTTACCAATGCCCCAACTGTGTTCCAACACATGGTGAACGACATCTTTTGTGACTTCTTGACTAGTTTGTGGTAATCTACCTTAATGACATTTTGATTTTCTCCAAGGACCAAGCAGCTCATGACAAGCATATACGACTAGTTCTACAGAGGCTTCGTGAGCATGACCTGTATACAAAGTTAAAAAAGTGTTTCTTTGACAGGGATACTGTGGAGTTCTTGAGCTACATCGTCTTCCTGCTGACGTTTCTATAACATACACAATGTGAAGACTATCTGGAGTGGGAGAGGCCCAAGTCTATACGAGACGTGCAATGTTTCCTTGGCTTTGCAAACTTGTACATGCATTTCATATAGGACTTCTCCAAGCGTGTACTTCCATTTACGGAACTCACCAAGAGCACAGGAGTGTTCTTTTGGTCCAACAAGGCGGAACATGCATTCACAACACTCAAGGACGCCTTCACGATAGCTCCGATTTTAGCACATCCTGATCCTTCTCGTCTTTTTCGATGTCTCGGATTTTGCAGTAGGATTTATCCTATCACAAGTTGGAGAAGATAAGTTGCTTCATCCTGTAACTTTCCACTCTCGTAAGTTCCTTTCGGCGGAGATCAATTATGAGATTCATGACAAGGAACTCAAGGCCATTGTGGATTCGTTCGAGGAGTGGCGGCATTTCTTGGAAGGTGTTGCGCATCCTGTACAAGTTCTTACGGATCACAAGAACCTGGAGTTTTTCAAAGGCTCAAGTTCTCAGTCGGCGACAGGCTAGGTGAGCAGAGTTTCTATCACGTTTTGATTTTATCATCATCTACAAACCTAGTTTTCGAAATGGCAAGGTAATGCATTGTCTAGGAGCTCTTACCTTGCACCGACCCGGGCGATCCTGCATATGACTGTCAAAAGCAAGTGTTGTTGGGTCCTGATCGACTTCTTGCAGCACTACAAGTTCATCAGGCTCCAGCAAATTTACACTCCTACAGGACATCCATTTGCAGTTGGCTACAGACGACTTGGCAAGGAATGTGTTTTCACACATTAGTACTGACATCGCAAGTTCCTCTTCCTCCAGTTCCCATATAGACTACAAGTTGTTTGCCATACAGACAGGACTCCTGTACCGGGAAGGTCTTCTATACGTTCATGTTGGTGTTTGCAGACTCGTGTGGTACAGGATTGTCATGATACCCCGGCTACATGACATTTTGGTATGGCCAAGACAGTTGAGTTGGTGACTCGCAACTATTGGTGGCCTGGGTTACGAGGTTTTGTGGACAAGTTTGTACGGAGTTGTGACACTTGCAATAGGTCGAAGATGCCTTGTCACGTGCCCTCTGGTCTTTTTCATCCTCTTCCTATTCCTTCTGCTCCTTGGAAATCCATTTTTATGGATTTCCTCACAGATCTTCCTCTTTCTCATGGATTTGATGCAGTTCTTGTGGTGGTTGACCGTTTCACCAAACAAGCTCATTTCCTACCATGTAACAAGACTGCTACAGGCCAGACAATTGCTGAGTTGGTGATCCACAAAGTGTTCCAACACCATGGTCTTCTGAGAGCATTGTTTCTGATCGAGGTCCACAATTCATGTCCAAGTTTTGGCGAGAGCTTCTCCGGAGTCTACAAGGTTAAAGCAGATCTTTCTTCAGGATATTATCCACAAACTGATGGGCAGTCAGAACGCACAATTCAGACCTTGGAACAGTATCTTCATTGCTTCATCAGTTATCAACAGGATAATTGGTTAGACCTTCTTCCTATGGCGGAGTTTGCCTATAACAACTCCATTCCACATCTACAGGTCAGACACCTTTCTTCTCTTACAGGCTACCATCCACGTTTTGACTTTGCTCCTCCTGCTTCTTCTTCTTCCGCTCCTGCAGTACATGATCGTCTCCAGCATCTTCATAAGGTACAGGATGATCTCTAGGTTCATCTTCAGCAGGCACAGGAACGGTACAAGCATCATGCTGATGCTCATCGTCAGCTGGCACCTGCATATAAAATTGGTGATCTCGTGTGGCTTCTTTGTCGGCATATTTGCACCAGCATGCCTTCTTTAAGTTGGATTTTCAACGAATGGGCCCTTACAAGATTGCGGCTGAACTCAATCCTGTAGCTTTTCGATTATAATTACCATCTACGGTGAAACTTCATCCTATGTTTCACACCTCTTTGTTGGAGCTGTATCATCCTTCTTCTCTTCTGGTCGTGCTTCTTCTTCTCCCCCTTGTGGTCATTGACGGTGAACCTGAGTACAAAGTTGCAGCCATTTTGATTCTCGTCTTCATTGCCGTCAACTTCAATACTTGGTGGATTGAAAAGGTTATTTGCCTACCGATCGCACTTGGGAACCTGCATCCAACTTACTCCATGCTTCTTCCAAAGTTGCTTTCCATCGACGTTATCCTGCTAAACCAGGTCCCAAGACTCGTGGAACTCGTCCTTAGGAAGGAGGTGTGTCATGACCCGATATAGAATGCAGGATTCCGAATACAGGATACAAGATACAAAATACGGGTTATAGGATATGCTTATAAGATACCTACAGGATATTCCTACATGATATACCTACAGGATATTTCTATAGGATATGCCTATAGGATATACCTATAGGATATTCTTACATGATATACCTACAGATATTTCTATAGGATATGCTTATAGGATATGCTAGGATATGCCTAAAGGATAAGGGTCACTATTTTTAGCTCTTGATTAGATTAGACTCATGACCAGATTAGCTTGGAGTTGTGAAATAAAAGCTCCGACCTAATTGTTGTATAATCAGTTACTATCATCATCAGTCTTTCTACGATTAATATTGTCTTGTCTTGCTCCTTGCCTTCTACTCTTGTCTTGTTCTTGATTCCTAGTTCCTGTCTTGCTCTTTGTCCTGCTTCTGAGTCAAGCTTCCTTATTCTCGGGATCCTGCTCATTTCCTTGTTCCTGGATCGTGACTTGACACCTCTGAGACACGCTTCAGGTAACCAACAACATCTTGTATGGAAGTTTTTGGCCCTTGGAACTTTGAACATCTGTTGCGAGTGTCCTACCATCTAATTTCTCTTCCTTTAAGATACGCTTTGGGGAACTGGCAACAACATGCTGCTTGTGTTGATTGCTCATGACTATGTTTATGTAACAAATAAACTATTCAACACAAGAAGATTATTTAGGAAATCCAACAAGGGAAATAACAAACCTAACCTATAAATAGATATTGTAGATGCAACCGATGGCCAGGTGATGGAATTTACATCTTGACTGCTAGATATTTAAGAATATTCTTGATACTTATTAAAAAGTTATAAAGGTTTAATTTTCATAAAATTATATGTGTAATACTATGGAAGTATATTTATGGAAGCACATACATTATCTTCTCTACGATACACATAATTGAGACCACTAGTATGAAGAACATTGATTATCCAACCTTATACTCATGTGGTTCGTGAAACTCACTAGCAAGCCTTTTAGAAATTCCCAAAAATTCTCAATGTTGTATTGATCTATAAACTCTTGAAACTACTCAAATTTCAATGTGAATTGATATATGTTAGAAACCCACATTGTCTAAATATGTATTTGCTTTGCCATTAATCTATTAGCATAAATAACAAAATGTATTTTGAACATATTTGTCACTCATTATGCACTTTCTTAACCTATGGTGTATTAATAAAACAATTATTACAATGTGAATATATATAGAGTTAAATTAAAATAAATATTAACTATCCATATTTTAACAATGATATTCTTTTAAAATTCATTAATTTATTTATTTTTATTTTATTTTAAAACCTTCAAATACTCAATAGTATTTTTGTTGCTAATTTCTTTTTATTAACACGTGATTTAAAATAGGTTATAAATATAACATATTACAAGATTTTTATGTATAAATGTATATTATAGACAATATTATTAAATTATTGTTAGTTTTCCCTTTTTATAGCTAGTGTATTGGCAACTGAGATTTTTCTTATATATAATTTTTCCTAATTCATATATACTAAAACAATTTGTAAATTAATAACATTAATCTTTTTGAACATGTGTACACTAAAGCCACTAAAGCCACTTAGTAGTAAAAGGTGAAAACTTAATCTTTATAAACACATATCATGAATCACACATACACATGCAAACAATTGCACATAAATAAATGTGTACACACTCAAATATTTAATATTGTTTTTGCCTTAAATATCCAACGGTTGAAAAAGAGGGAAAAAAAAAACCCTCTTTAATATAAACCTATCTAATATTAGAGTTTCACCGAATTTAAATTTCTTAACATTCACCAATTTTCATTTGTTTATTCCTAAAAGACTTTATACTCAAAATTTATTTAACACTTATTCTTTTAAATCATCAAAATTATAGAATAATTAATATGTTCAAGGTTGATGCGACGCTTTCTTGGTTTGCAAATGTGTTATTGAACATTTTCAAAATCTTGTGAATGCATTCTCCAGTAACAAAAGAAATTAATAATATTTAAAATATTTTAATGTATTTAAATATTAAAATGTGAGATTTTAAAATATTGAAATTACATATTTAAAATTAAATAAAAAAACAAACACTAATAAATGCCTCAATAGATGCCCCTTTTGGGCAAAATGCTGGAAAAACAAATTGATAAATTGGGCAAATGCGTTACGAACGCCCGCAAAAACATGCAAATGCCATTCTCTGGTAACACTAATTAAGTTGGATATCTTACAGTGTGTGCGAGAGAGATAGAATGTCTAGCACCATTATGTGTGACCTATACTTATCACAATACTAGAAATACAAGAAGCAGTGAACTATTACATGAAGCATACATATAGTACATGAGATTAACGATCGTACCTAGCAACAAACTATTGTAATCTTTATCATGCATGTATTTATATATGTATAGATATATATACAAAGATCTTGTCTGTATGTATGTAGTATAATCCAAATTCTTGTCAACATTAAATTTTAATATACAACTTTGCACTTTAATAATGATTTATAATTACTGAACTAATAAATTAAATACTCGTGGATTTGATAAGTCAGCACCAATAAAAGTTACATCATCGTCTCCATCAACATGTGCTCCATTGCATCAATATCTCTCCCAATAACTACATATTAATATATTCACTGAAGCAGAATTTTGAGTTCTTTATCCGAAAATGAATTATGTGATGTAAGTAGTCATGTATGGTTAATAATTTGTTACATTAAGTTAAAATGGATATATTATATTCTAATTAAAATTCATTTATGTGTTTGTTTTTTATTGATTAACATTGACTTGTGACAAATTAACTTGCATGTTCTTCAAATTGAACAAATACCATGCACATTACCAATAACCACACATGTCCAATGCCATCTCTCCACGCCTTTATAGATCCACATGAAACCTTGATGTCTTTAGCTTTGCCACCTAGTTAGGTTTTATGTGTGTATTTATATAGAACTTTATGAAGCTCTGGAAGATGTTCAACTTTATGACTTCATTAACTGTAAATAAGGTCTATATATGTTTGAACATCTTTCAGAGCTTGGAGAGCCACCATTTTTTACCAAACACTGATCTTTATGAACATTATATTAAAATGTGAGTTGGGTTCCACCACTACACCTATAATGTAATCTCCACAACATATGCCATTGCATATGGTCGATTGCAAATGCAATGAAAGAGACTTATAAAAACAAAACAATCTGATCTTTTATCTGCCAATATTGTTTTGAAACTTATCAAAACAGAACAATCTAGTCTTTATCTGCCAAGATTGTTTCGGACATTTGTAAATGTCTCTCATGGGTACAATACTAACATAGTTTCATAATAACTTTCTAAGTTTTCACCTATTAACAACACATTATGAGCCATCTATGTCATTGTGGTTCTTTAGAAGGTTGCCTCTTGGGAATGTGGTGTATAAATAGTCATGGTTTTTGTACTCAAAGGATCCAAGATAACCATCATCCAAACTCTCTAATTAAGAAACTCACAATGAGTTTAATTAAGAAAATGCATTAGGATGAGTTTAGATATTTAGATGCTTTTGAGAGTTTGTCCTTTGTTTAATAAGAGAACTTAGCTTGAGAATCCTGCAAGTAGATCTAAATACAAGAATTAACTAGTGTTATAAAATAAATATCACAACAAGCATCCACAAATCCCACATGAGTCAAAAAAGATATTAATCCCACTATGAAAACCTATAAATTTCAAAGGACATGAGGAGCGATTATTTAGTTGGTCACCTTGTGCCATTACAATTCTTTTTCTCCATAAGAGATGGTATATTTATTATGTAGTACAAGTTATGGCCATCAAAACAGGAGTGGTTACCAAAAGAGGGTTTAATGCTCTTCAAAAGTGGAAAGGATGGAAAATCACTTCTCCCAGAAGGACAATCAGACCCTATTTCATTGAGTGCCCAATTCAAGGAACAAAAGGTTATTATTGATAACATCAAAAAATATGTGGCATGGGTTCAAAAATCGATGCAAAGAATTTTGATAAAGCAACTGATTACTTAGAATTATATAAGTATGTGGTCGACTATTGGGAAACTATGGTTTGAGAGTTAAAAGGGCCTACTGTCACAAGTACAGAATTGTAACGCCCTTTTTAACTTAAAACAAGGTGGCAAGAGGAGATTGAAATGACATCACTGAGCACAAATAACATAAAAGCCAGTAGTGATGTGGAAGTGTAAACCCCACACTTTGTTAAACAAAGGAACCAAAAACCTAAAGCATACTTTAATTGTCAAGGATATTCAAAAATTAATTATGGTCCTCATTACAAATGTGTCATATAATAAATATATTTGGATGGGTCAAATTATTGACACACCTGAAATAATCACAAAAAAATAGTATGGTTAAGGTTGCATGGTTCAAACCACAAAAAAGGCGATATGAAAAGGAGAGCGAAAGATATAATAAATGCCTAGACAAAACATGGTCTCCCAATCAGCATGTTTTTATAAATGTTAAATACATTCAATATGAGTGGATGTCAAGAACTGTTGATAAAGTCACGATTAACAAAACTGCAAAAGAATGTATGTTTTCTGAAGCATAAAGCAATTACAAAATTATAAAATATCGTATATTTAATATTTATAATTATAATAAATTCTTTAATAATAATACCAAATTGTTTACTTAACTATATAAATTTATAAAAAGATATGGAAGATTGACTATATTATTATAGGATTTTGTATATATATATATTATTACTAGTACAAATTTTCAATTAATGTTATATTTAAATATTAATATTTTAATAAGAACATCAATATTTATATAATGTACTTCTTATGCTCTTCCTTAATCTTTATATTAGGCCATACAATTTTAAATATAATATATCATATAATTTAATACCTTCTACTTTTATAATGTTATTAATCTTTAGTCCATGAATGTTATAATTTATTAAAGGGTCAATTACAAAATAGAATATTCTAAAGAATATTCTATCTTCAAATGTTTATTTTAAAGAATATTTCTTTAATATTAGAAAATGCTAATTAAATAACTAAAATTGCTAATTATTAAGAAATGGATTTATAGACATGCATATAGGTATATTCCTTCTAATATCTTTATGTGTACTTTTTGTAGATGGACGAAACAATAAATGTGGAAGGGGTAGGGGAAGAGGTAAAGAAAGAGGAAGAGGGCAAAGTCGAGGGTAATATACCTTTTAGGGGTGATAAACTTTATGTTTTTTAATTGTTAAATATACATGAAATAGTAGTAAATTTTTTTCAATTGCTAAGTATACCAAGAGATAAAATATTAATAGTTATTGGTATACTTGGGTTAGAAAACTTCTCTATATACGTAGATGTTTTTAAAACTTTGAATAGAGTGAACTCCCTGGGCTTTTTGGATATGCAATATAGAAAATAAAAATTAACAATAACTTAAAAATATTGTATATAATATACATTTATACATAAATATTTCCTAAATATTGTATTTATGACCTATTATGCTAATAAAAAAATCAGCAACAAAAATACTATTTTGAGTATTTGAAGGTTTTAAAATATAATAAAAATAAACATTAATTGAAAATGTTAGTGTTCAGCATAGTCTTAAGGAAAACTTATTGAAAGGTATTTAATATTTATTTTAATTTATATATTTCTATTACATTTAGTTGTTTTATTAATATACCAAGAAAGTTCAAAAATAGCCAGCCCCACATCAGAAGTTTTGTGTTTAAAATCCTTGGAGTCCTCATTGAGTATGTGTAAATAGCTTAGATCACTGCTATGGTCCGATAGCACTATCTTTTTGGATTTCCCTTTCTGTGATTGTGCACAAACACACTTCCATCGCCCGGCCAGTGAGGTTTTAATTGATGAAGCCTCTTTCTTCTTAAAATTTTCTATTATATCGGACGCCTGAGAAATGCAACATGACATGTTAACATAATTTGTTTTGAAAGGGTTGCCTACAACACTTTGTTAAAGTTGATATATTTCACAATTTGATATATTTATATAGTAATAAATAATAACATTTAATTAACTAAGAATACTATCTATTAATTTTCATTAATATATGCTACACCTAAATCAAAATTCATTAACTAATATAAAAAAGTGAGTTTTATATGTCGGCGTGAATGGTATATGCTTAAATACCTTTAAAATAATACTATTAATGCTAAGATTTACTAACATTGTTTTAATACTTTTATATTTAAGTTAGATACATTTTATATTCTATATTATAAATTCAACTATTTGAAAAATAGCTTTAAATTTATAATTAATGAGTGAATGGTGTACATTATATCGATATATTTATGTATAATGGTATGTATTGCATATATATATATATATATATATATATATATATATATATATATATATGTATGTATGTATACAAGTTAAAGTATATTTAAATGTGATTTATTAGTAGTTTAACATGCACAAAATTATTATATATACAGTCATTTATAAGTGAGGGAAATCTAAAAAGAAAAAGAAATAGAAGATATAACATCTTTTAAAACATATGTAGGACATGTTGATTATTAGGCATGGGCACCGTCACTTTTTTACAAATTGCTCCAGCTACAGTTAACCCGTTTCACTAGGTTATGTAGATTTACATATAAAATTTATATTATATTTATTTATATCATTAGGTTCATATTCCACTGGGGCACTTTATTTAGGCTAGGCACACAGCGCGACAAGATTATTTTCTAGGTGTCACCTGAAATAATTATTGGTTCGTTATTCACTTTTTTGAACTCTAATAAGACTTTCTAAAGTAACACCTTAATAGATTCAGAATTTATGAAAGTAATATTAAATTATAAATTTTATTGACAAAGAGAATTAATCCCTAATGAAATGGAATGGAACCTTAGTATAGTATAGAAAATAATCGATAAAAATGATTTCATAGAACCTACATTTTGATTTTAAAAAGTGGCATCTCAAATTTATATCTCATTATTGTGAAGGTGCAGTATGATTGGGAGCACCAACAAATAAGATTCCGAACCAGGCGGGCAATAAGGTCTGTATCTCCACTAATCCTTATTTAAGTTTTAAAATGCCTTTATTGAAAACTTAACTTTGATCTCTTTAATTTTAACTTTAATAAAATGTAAAGTGTATCTAAATTAGGAGCTTTCGTGAGTTAAACTTTAAATATTAATTAAGTAGTAAGATAGTTTAATGAATCGTGAAGTAAATAGTAAATAAAATTAAACTCTAAGGTCTAACTATGTTCATATTAGCACTACTATTTTCTCTATTACTAACTTTAAAATGTATTAACATTAATTTATTAAATTCAATGTATTTAGAAAATATATATTTATGGAATGAGGTTTTAAAAGATACTATATAAATCTAATTATTTGTGTTATGGTATAATAATGTAATAAAACCTTTACAACTATAGTTTTTTCATCGTTAAAAAAGGCATAATGATGAATACTATAAAAATGTTTTCTTATATATTGTTAGAGTTTTGACACAAAAGATTTCTTGTAATTTCTCAAAGAAGATATTCATAAAATAACCTTAAAAATTAACTTATCATACACTTAAGATAGATTCATGCCATAACTCTATCATAAAGACATATGCATGTATACTTAGTAAGAACACGCTAGTAAGATGGTGATATAAGTATATAGGCATCTTGAGATGAAAGTAATAAAATAAAAAATCACACACTACAAAGGTAAAGAACTATATCTTGAACCTAGAAACAATAGCATGGAATTCGGATAAATGCGGTATGATATTATCTTATTTGTGCTCATTCCATGTGATGTTAGCTGGTTACCTGCTCAAGATGGCATGTTAGTTATATAAATGTGTCCCATCCATGGTACATAAATGTAAGTAAATACAATTACACAATGATCCTCACATTTATATATACAACGAGCTTCCTTGTAATTACTACTTCATGCCACTAGTTTACATATAATGCATACATATATACATATATACATTTTGAAGCATATGTATACAATAAACATAGATTTTATATATTTACAACTCCTTGCATGCTAATGGTACTTGTTGTCTCATACTCAAATTTTATCACATATAAAAAACACTAAAAACAATACATACCATGAAAAACGAGAGTCAGATGGGAACGCAGAATTATAGGTTACTGATGTAATATTGGTCTTTTATGATGACTTTATTTTATATTGAACTATATATTGGTAACCCCGAGGTTTTACACACATATGCACACACAATATAGGAATGTATATGTATGTGCATGTTTAATAATCATGTTTGTGTATACATAAGCATACACAAATATAATTTTATGATTCTAATGATTCCATGTACATATATAAATACATATATTAGGTGGAAGTATGGTATTTATTGCCTATAGCTTTTCAATATACTAAAATATTAATCATAACCACGTTAATAGTCAAATGTTTAAACGACACATTGCATTGTGTGTAATAATCAAAGTCAATTGTCCAAGCCCAAGAAGTAAATATATTTACAAACTTTCAAATTTGTATGATGAAATTTTTATATTGACATTACTACAGTTCTCTCTCTTCAATACAATGGTGTATGTATGAAGTAAATCTTTTGTTTTGTATTAAAATAATTTATTCAATTTACATTAAGTATGAGACATCGGAAGGGATGAAGTAAATCAATTCTCTCTCATGTGCAAACATTATGTTAAGGTTTGCACTCATTGCAATATATATGTGTGTGTGTTATTGTGACCTATTTACAATAAATAAATTAGGGTCTTATTTAAATTATATTATGTATATGTGTGTGTGTGTGTGTATATTATACATAGCAAAAATAACTACATTTTTACTTACAAAATTTATCATTAAATATTTATGTATAAATATATATTATATACAATATTATTAAGTTATTGTTAATTTTTCTTTTTTATTTTGCATATTCAAAGAGTTTCCTTTGTAAGTAAGTCCCATTATGCTAACAATTCGAATTCGACGTTGAGTCCACGTTGCAGCTATTCAAGTCTGAGTAAGAGTCTCTCTTAAGTAATTCAATTCCAAAAGACATGGCCTTCACCAAGTACATGGAGGAAATGTAAAAGTTTTTTTATGATGCTTCTCAAGCTCTTCTTGGGGCTTGATATCGGCCTCTAAATCGGTCCCAAGTTCTACAACCTCATTTAGTGCACATTGTGCAAGAGATGTATTTACTTTTGCAAGGGTTGTACGATGGTGCCCTTGCAAAGGCTTCACGTGCCTCTATTGCTTGTGCTGCAGGGGTTGTACGATGGTGTTCCCTTGCAAAGGCTTCACATGCCTCTATTGCTTGTGCTGCAAGGGTTGTACGATGGTGCTCCCTTGCAAAACTTCATGTGCCTCTATTGCTTGTGCCGCAAGGGTTGTACGATGGTGCTCCCTTGCAAAAGCTTCACATGCCTCTGCACGGGTTGTACGATGGTGCTCCCTTGCAAAAGCTTCACATGCCTCTATTGCTTGTGCCGTAGGGGGTGTACAATGGTGCTCCCTTGCAAAGGCTTCACATATGCTCTAGACTATTGAGAATCTAGTTTTTTCTTTCTTAAGTGTATAAATTTATGAATAAACTTTATATATTTATAAATAATATATTTAAAATGTATAAATTTATAGAAGGCATATGATTTCAATATTAGATTCAGTAATAATGGCTAAAGAAAAAGCTTATATTTATATACAAAGCCATTTATCGGAACAAATAGTTGAAAAACGTTATTCTAAAACACTTATACTCTCTATATTTCAAGAATAAGTTTGACTCCTCATACTCTTTATACTTCTTATCCAATTTTTATAAAACAATTTAATAAAAAAGGTGATTTCTTTTTTCTCCAATTATTATTAACCCAGGATATGTAACATGAATGACCCGATTAATGACCATTCGCGACAACTAAGGTGAGGAAAATATTAATGTTTTCTTAATTACAAGGCTGAATAATTAATTAATTTCAAGCAAATAAGTATAAAAACTTTAAATAGATATGAACATGCACTTTTTATATAACATTGACTAATTGTGTTAAAATACACTTCTATTTTTTATTTACTTAGTACTCCTTTACATTTTTATTTACTTAATATAGGAGTACTTGATTTGTGACATACATGTTACTAACTCTTTATACACATGTTGTAATGAGGTATTTGATTGGCTTGGGCTCTTTAAACGAAGGTGGTTCCTTTTGTACAAGAGTATTAAGTTGTAAGTCTTTATTTCCATTTATAAACTAAATAAGTAAATTGTTAATTCTTATAAGCTGTGTTAGTGAAGTACAAGAAAGTTCAAGTACACTCTATACTTTTATCTTAAGAATGATTAATAACATACCTATTCATATAATGTCTATATTGGTTTTAACAATCAAAAGTTCCAATGCATGTATGATACTTTAAAGTTGTTGTTGATTTTACCTTAAGGTCCAAATCAATTTTATTTTTTATTTCAAGTTAGTAACTTCTTAATTTTATATTCAAAAGATGAAATGTACCGATGCCTAACCACCTTACATAAGCGTGTCTTAGTTCCTTATAATTTCATTAACGGGGTTTCATTCAAAGTTTACTCCTTAAGTTTAGTGCCATAGTGTTAAATTAGTTTTTGATAATTGCAATTCAAAATAGTTGGTTGGACATATATTTATTTTCAATTGATAAACAAAGTTTCTAAAAAGTGTTCGTTCTAGAACACAAAGTCTTATAGTCTCATTTAATGATATTTATTTTTTAAACTTTGAAAATGTTTATAACTATTTATTTAAAATAGTTAAATAGCTTATTAAAATAAATAAAATATTTACTGAGAAGAATACTCAATATTGTGTCTTCTTTTTAGCATGGTTGGGTAAAATTATTTTGTGAGATGCGAGATAAAAACAAGGAGAGCTAAGTTGAAAGTCCAATGGCACATTACTTACCCTTTGTTTTTTTTAACTAAGGATAAACGAATAGGACACTAACATTTTCACATAATGTGTTTTAATATTAATTAAAATTTTCAAATAAGAAGGCTTCATATACATTATTTCAAGTAAGTCACAAAGAATACTAAGTATTGATATATTTTGATTTAGTATTTTCAAATTAAATAATTTTACTCATGTTAGTAAATTTAGTTGAGTTATGAAACAAAAATTGATATAATGTTTTAAAAATCTTATTGAGAACTTATGGATAAACTCACTAGGCTAAAGGATAACTTAGGATAAACTCACTAGATTAAGATAATAATTAATTAATATTTATTAAATAATTAATTATTATTAAATAATTAAGCCAAAAAGGATTGGCTAAGAATAATAGCTGGGATTTAGGGATAATTCACCGTGTTCACAGAGTGTGCCGAGAACATTAGAATAGCTACAGTTGGGGATCACACGTGTTGATTCAGATTGTAGAAGAAAATCATTTGTCATTTTGTCAACTGCACCTGTGGCATCCCATGCTACAATAACACGTTCCTGGTTGAGTGGCTTATAATTGAAGTTTGGGTTGACGCTGCAATACTTAACCCTACACTTGTAAATCTTATCATCCAACATTATTTCTTGTGCATGGAGAAGATGAAGGACGACAATTCCTTACACCGTTCCACATAATGCTCTTTTGTGCCTATATTATGAAAAAAGAAAGGCACTCAGATAGTGTGGGTCACAACACCAGAAAATCACGAAGATTCAGATGGAGAATAAAAATTAATCAGGTACTACATTATTAATGGCTAGCACACAATAATGGTAGCTCAACGACTTCTCAATGAACATAATAAAGGAATGAAACCAATTTTTTTTAGCATACCCGTGAGAAGCTAACAAAAAGATCAGCATTTTTAGCTAAGCCGAATTTCATAATTAAGTAGTACCATAAGTTATCAGCGGAATGGGATGTTGCTGACACCAACCACTACAACAGTAAAATATGGGAGAAGTTCAAACACATGCGATCCATGTGGGAAACTCTTGGGCGACCACAAAGAGCTACTGCAGGGAAAGAACAATGTGTGGATTATCGGGTAAGTAAATTGTCTTAGTGAGATTTATCTTGCCAGTATATTAATCTATCTTCTTTTTTTTTTGTAGAGAGTTGAAGACATTGCATAGTTGATTTTACCTAGGTGGGCAGGAAGGAAACATCATTTTTTATAATGTTGATTTCTTGCCCCGATAAGATCTTTGCCAAATGGGTGGGGATTATGAAATCATTTGCAAAAGGAACACTGAAGAAGCAGATAAGAGAAGGGGACCCTCACATAAGTCTGCAAAGAAACTTAGTAAGACGCTGAAATCTAAGTCTATTCAATCTATAAAGGATGTAACACAATTTCAAGCTGACATGGTTGAAGCCTTTAAATGGAACAACGATGGAGGAGATGAAAGTCTTAACTAATTTGGTGATTGATGGCAAACTACATATTAATAACAGTAGCTCTGGCAAACTACATATTCATAACAGTAGCTCTGGCAAACTACATATTAATAGCTCTCCTTTTCGTGTCAAGGCATATTAATAATAGCTCTCCTTTTCGTGTCAAGGCATATTAATAATAGCTGGGAGTGTCAAGGCAATGGAGTTAGCTCTCCTTTTCGTGTCAAGGCATATTAATAATAGCTCTCCTTTTCGTGTCAAGGCATATAATAATTGGGAGTGTCAAGGCAATGGAGTTAGCTCTCCTTTTTGTCAAGGCATATTAATAATAGCTGGGAGTGTCAAGGCAATGGAGTTAGCTCTCTTTTTGTGTCAAGGCATATTAATAATAGTTGGGAGTGTCAAGGCAATGGAGTTAGCTCTCCTTTTCATGTCAAGGCATATTAATAATAGCTGGAGTGTCAAGGCAATGGAGTTAGCTCTCCTTTTCGTGTCAAGGCATATTAATAATAGCTCTCCTTTTCGTGTATAGCTCTCCTTTTCTGTCAAGGCATATTAATAATAGCTGGGAGTGTCAAGGCAATGGAGTTAGCTCTCCTTTTCGTGTCAAGGCATATTAATAATAGCTCTCCTTTTCGTGTATAGCTCTCCTTTTCGAGTCAAGGCATATTAATAATAGTTGGGAGTGTCAAGGCAATGGAGTTAGCTCTCCTTTTCATGTCAAGGCATATTAATAATAGCTGGAGTGTCAAGGCAATGGAGTTAGCTCTCCTTTTCGTGTCAAGGCATATTAATAATAACTCTCCTTTTCGTGTAATAGCTCTCCTTTTCATGTCAAGGCATATTAATAATAGCTCTCCTTTTCGTGTAATAGCTCTCCTTTTCGTGTCAAGTAATAGCTCTCCTTTTCGTGTCAAGGCATATTAATAATAGCTCTCCTTTTCGTGTCAAGGCATATTAATAATAGCTCTCCTTTTCGTGTAATAGCTCTCCTTTTCGTGTCAAGGCATATTAATAATGTCTTGACGGTTGGTGTCAAGGCATATTAATAATAGCTCTCCTTTTCATGTAATAGCTCTCCTTTTCTTCGTGTCAAGGCATATTAATAATGTCTTGACGGTTGGTGTCAAGGCATATTAATAATAGCTCTCCTTTTCGTGTCAAGGCATATTAATAATGTCTTGACGGTTGGGGTGGTGTAATGTCTTGACGGTTGGTGTCAAGGCATATTAATAATAGCTCTCCTTTTCGTGTAATAGCTCTCCTTTTCGTGTCAAGGCATATTAATAATGTCTTGACGGTTGGGGAATACACTACCACAAACTGTAAGGATCATGGTTTATTTTTTTCCTTTCATAGGACTTGAACCCGAGACCTTTTGGTTAACCAACTGATCCGTATGATCCTGAATGCTGAACTACACCATCAAACAAAGGCGTATATTCATACGCATGTTCCAGACCAGTTGTGGACCACACATTCCAAACCAGTTGTGGATCAACATTTCAGACCAGTTGTGGACCATACTATCTCAGGACCTCAGATATATAACAGGGTTCAGTTCCAGGTTTCTCAGAATCATTCAACACCAGTCTCCGGCCTTGTGTTTCATTTTGTATTCATTTCTTTCTTGAATACAATCTCCTCCTTTCAAGGTTCCACCCTTGTTCTAAAGGTTTCGCCCTTTGCACAAGGTCGTGACAGTTTGAATGATTCTAGTAGTGACAAGCTTCTGTTTCTTGTCATCGATCCCATTTTCTTTCTTTCTCTCTTTTCAATTTTCTTTTCGATTTTTTTTTTTTTTTTTTTTTTTTTTCTTTTTTTTTTTTTCTTTTGATTCTTTCTTCTTGACTCATCATGTCCGAGCATGCTCTTCATGAGCAAGTTGCTGCCCTAGCAGCAGCTCAAACAACTACACCTGAGAATGATCAGCTCCGACAGCGTGCGAATTCTCCAGAGCCGAAGATCAGCATGCCCGAAAAGTTCGATGGTACCCGATCGAAGTTCCGAGGTTTTCTCAATCAAGTTCGTCTGCGGATCGTGATGCAGCCGAGGCGCTACAACACAGAACCCATTAAGGTTGGATTGATCGGGTTGCTTTCTGGTTCTGCTCTTTCATGGTTCTCAGCCTTGCTGGAGAACAATGATCCGATCCTTGGGAATTTTGACGAGTTTGTGGAACGGTTCACGGCGATGTTCAGTGACGTGGATCGTGAGAGTGCTGCCATCACCAAACTCCGTCAGCTTCACCAAGGGGGTATGTCGGTAGCAGAGTACGCATCGAAGTTTCAACTTCTTGCTTGTGATGTCACATGGGGAGATCGTGCTCTCAAGGAGGTTTTCCGGTCGGGGTTGCAGGACGAGGTCAAAGACATGTTGCTGAATTTTGCGGTTCCGGAAACCCTCACCAGCATGATCGAGTTGGCAATTCGTTGTGACAACCGGTTGATCGAGCGGAAACAAGAACGTCGGCATCCTTCTTTCTTGGTGCCCTTCTTCCATTTCTGCAGTCCCTGTTCCCTCATCTGCTGATTCATCATCTTCCTCAGTAGAACCATCCCCGATGGAATTAGGGCGATCACGCCGAGGCAAGCTTTTGCCAACCGAACGTCAGAAGCGGATTCAGTACAAGCTTTGTTTGTACTGTGGGGACCCGTACCACAAGTTGGAGAATTGTCATCGACGTCCAAAACAAGCTCGTGAAGTGGCCCTTGCTGTGCTATGGGAAAGAAGATCCAGCCCGAATAGGAGCCGTCCGGCTGGATTGCCGTGGAACAACTCATGTTCCTCAAGGCTCTTCACTCATAACATCTTCCCTTCCTCATCTTGGATCCATTCCATCCACGAAGGTGTGCAAGCCGTTCCATGTTCTGGTGCAGCTGAAGACACCAGAGGTGGAGTTCTCTGGTAAAGCTTTGGTGGATAGCGGAGCGAACGCAAATTTCATCGACAAGAATTTTGCTGTCAGGCACGGGATCCGTCTACATCCTTTGGAGATATCAAATCTGGAGCGGTAACAAATGACACGGAGTTCGTTGAGGTCGTTGCTTGTGGTGCTGTGTGCAACATCTCCTTCAGTGTTGTTTTCCAGACTCTACGATTTGCCGTGGATCGAGTTGGTGGATCCTGGTTGGAGAGAACGTTTCATGAACAGTTTCCCAGCTGTTTCAACTCCAGCACACTCTTTGATTCCGATCCTGTTCCAGTTCCTCCTCCACTTCGAGTCTCGCATATCACCTTGAAGCAGTTCAAGAAAGATAGCCGACATGACCCAGCATCCGTGTTCGCGATCAAAGTCTATCCCTGCTCTGCTAAGGATGTTTCTGTTCCTCCTGCCTTAAAAGCAGTATGCCGATTTCGCAGACGTCTTCGACAAAAAGAAAGCTTCTGCCTTGCCACGCACCGTGAGTACGACTGTCCTATCGATCTCGTTGAGGGTAAGCAGCCGTCCTCCGGTCCCATTTACGGTCTCTCACCAACAGAGTTGGAGACATTGAGGAGAATCTTCACTGGATTTATCCGTCATTCGCATCACCGCTGGTGCTCCAGTATTCTTTGTTTCCAAGAAGGATGGAAGTCTCCGGCTCGTGGTGGACTACCGAGATCTGAATAAGGTCACCATTCCAAACAAGTATCCTCTCCCGCTCGTCTCCGACATGCTCGAACGTCTTTTTGGTGCCCGGTACTTCACAAAGATCGATTTAAGAGGAGCGTACAATCTCATCCAATTCGAGAAGGGGACGAGTGGAAAACAGCTTTCTGTACACGCTACGGACATTTCGAGTACGTAGTAATGCCGTTCGGCCTGACAAATGCACCTGCTGTGTTCCAGCACATGGCTAACGATATTTTCTGGACTTCTTGGATTTGTTTGTCATCATGTACCTAGACGACATCCTGATATTTTAAGACTCGAGAAGAACACGAACGGCATGTACGGTTAGTCTTGGAGAGGCTCCGGAAGCACCACTTGTTTGCCAAGTTGGAAAGTGCTCTTTCAGTTAGCAGTCTGTCGAGTTCCTGGGGTACATCATTTCAGCTGAAGGTGTTCACATGGATCCTGCAAAAGTCCGGACTGTATTGGAGTGGGAGAGACCATCAAATGTTCGTGATGTTTGTTTTTCGGGTTTGCGAACTTCTATCGACGTTTCGTTCGGGATTTCTCCAAGATTGCATTGCCATTGACGAAGTTGACTGGCAAGGATGTTCCATTTGTCTGGTCCTCTGAGGCTGAGGAGGCGTTCGAGTTCCTAAAGAAGGCGTTCACCTCGGCACCTGTTCTTATCCATCCTGACCCTGCGAAGCCATATTTCGTGGAAGCTGATGCTCTGACTTCGCCATTGGTGGAGTGTTGTCCCAGGAAGGTCCAGATCATCTTCTCCATCCCATTGCTTTCCATTCCCGCAAGTTCACTGCACCTGAGATCAACTACGATGTTACAACAAGGAGCTGCTGGCGATCGTCATGCCTTTGAGGAGTGGCAGATTCCTTGAAGGTTCCCCATGTGGTTAAGGTGTATTGTGATCACAAGAACCTCCAGTACTGAGGCAACATCACGAGTTCTCAATCGACGTCAGGCGCGATGGGCACAGTCTTTGTCCCGGTTCCGATACAGATTATTCATCGTCCCGGTCGTCTAAATGGCAAAGCAGATGCCTTATCTCGTCGCAGTTACCTAGCTCCAGTACCAGGTGAAATCCGATTTGATCAACAAGAACAAGTCATCCTGAGCTCTGACCAGTTGTTGATAAACGTGCTTTCCCATTCTTCTGCTCCAGTTGACACTTCGTTTTTGGATCTAATCCGAGAAAATCTCCCTCAAGACGAGTTTGCTCGTGATGTCCTTGCACATGTTCGACGAGTTCAGCCATTGTCTTCAGGGTCACAACTACGAGATTATGCTGCTTTCCATCTTCATAATGGGTTGCTGTACCACCACATCCAAATCTATGTTCCGGACGGAGAACTGAGGTTGCGAGCTGTCCAACACTGCCATGACAACACAGTGCAGGACATTTTGGCATTCAAACGATCGAGCTGGTACAACGGGTGTTCTGGTGGCCTCGGCTTGCGTGTATGTTGAGAGATTTGTGCGATCTTGTGACACGTGCCAGTGTACAAAGCTTCTCGTCATCGACCGGTTGGACTACTACAGCCTCTTCCTATTGCTCAGCGGCCATGGTCATCCATCACCATGGATTTCCTCACGGATTTACCGCCTTCTAAGGGTTTGATGCTGTCCTAGTCATTGTTGATCGGTTCTCTAAGATGGCGCACTTTGTTCCCTGCAACAAGACATGTTCAGTCCTGATGTGCAGATCTGGTTGTACCGGGAGGTGTTCCGTCTTCATGGTCTTCCTGATGAACTTGTCACGGGATCGAGGTCCCCAGTTCACTTCGGCATTCTGGCAGAGATTCCTAGAACGGCTACGTATCACCGGGAAGCTGTCTACTGCACATCATCCTGAAACAGATGGACAATCGGAGCACACGATTCAGACTTGGAACAATATCTCCGGTGTTTCATTTCTCATCTGCAAGATGATTGGGTCGATCTCCTTCCTGCTGCCGAGTTCGCGTACAACAACACGGCACACTCATCCATAGGTGTGTCGCCATTTTTCGCGTTCTTGGTGTTCATCCTCGCTGGTCCTACAGCTTGCCCGTGGTTCCTGGCCTCACCACTGCTCCGATGATCGTTTGAGCATCTCCGACAGGTCCATGAAGAAGTGCAGCATCATCTTCAACGCGCTGGGATTTGCAACAACAAGCTGTTGATCGTTCCCGTTCCTCTCCTCCACATTCACAATTGGTGACCAAGTGTGGCTCCTCCGGCGTCATTGGCCAACCACATGTCCTGTGACAAGCTGGACTATCAACGCTTGGGGCCATTTCGCATCATCGAAAAACTCTCTGAGTGACGTTTCGTCTCGAGCTTTCGCCAACCATCCGGATCCATCCCGTGTTCCATGTTTCTTTGTTGGAGCCTTATCATGCTCTTCTGAACCTGGCCAACTTCTTCCACCACCTCCTCTAGTTACAGTTGCTGGTAAACCTAAGTTCGAGGTTGCTGCAATTCTTGACTCCAAACTTGTTCGTGGTCAGCTTCATTATTTCGTGGACTGGATCGGTTATCCACCTGGTGAACGCACTTGGGAGCCTACTGCTCATCTTGTTCATGCTCCTGATCTTGTTGCCGAGTTCCATCAATGATATCCTGCAAAACCTTGACTCCAAACTTGTTCATGGTCAGCTTCACTATTTCGTGGACTGGATCGGTTCACTAGGTTTGTTCATGGTCAGCTTCACTATTTCGTGGACTGGATCGGTTATCCACCTGGTGAACGCACTTGGGAGCCTGCTGCTCATGGACCAATGACGAGCACCCGAACTGGATCGGTTATCCACCTGGTGAACGCACTTGGGAGCTTGCTGCTCATCTTGTTCATGCTCCTAATCTTGTTGCCGAGTTCCATCAACGAACCTGGACCAATGACGAGCACCCGAACTGGATCGGTTATCCACCTGGTGAACGCACTTGGGAGCCTACTGCTCATCTTGTTCATGCTCCTAATCTTGTTGCCGAGTTCCATCAACGAACCTGGACCAATGACGAGCACCCGAACTGGATCGGTTATCCACCTGGTGAACGCACTTGGGAGCTTGCTGCTCATCTTGTTCATGCTCCTAATCTTGTTGCCGAGTTCCATCAACGAACCTGGACCAATGACGAGCACCCGAACTGGATCGGTTATCCACCTGGTGAACGCACTTGGGAGCCTGCTGCTCATCTTGTTCATGCTCCTAATCTTGTTGCCGAGTTCCATCAACGAACCTGGACCAATGACGAGCACCCGAACTGGATCGGTTATCCACCTGGTGAACGCACTTGGGAGCCTGCTGCTCATCTTGTTCATGCTCTGCTCATCTGTTCATGCTCCTAATCTTGTTGCCGAGTTCCATCAACGAACCTGGACCAATGACGAGCACCGCGCGTCATTGGTTTGCCGAGTTCCATCAACGAACCTGGACCAATGACGAGCACCCGAACCTGGACCAATGACGCGCGGTGCTCATCATCGATCGTCATCGAAGGGGGAGACTGCTGCTCATCTTGTTCATGCTCCTAATCTTTTGCCGAGTTCCATCAACGAACCTGGACCAATGACGAGCACCGCGCGTCATTGGTTTGCCGAGTTCCATCAACGAACCTGGACCAATGACGAGCACCCGAACCTGGACCGATGACGAGCACCCGAACCTGGACCAATGACGCGCGGTGCTCATCATCGATCGTCATCGAAGGGGGAGATAGTGTAAGGATCATGGTTTATTTTTTTGCCTTTCACAGGACTTGAACCCGAGACCTTTTTTTTGGCTAAAACACACATGTGTTAACCAACTGGTCCGTATGATCCTGGATGCTGAACTACACCATCAACAACAAGGCGTATATTCATACGCATGTTCCAGACCAGTTGTGGACCACACATTCCAGACCAGTTGTGGATCAACATTCTAGACCAGTTGTGGACCATACAATTCTCAGGACCTTAGATATATAAACAAGGTTCCAGTTCCAGGTTTCTTAGAATCATTCAACACCAGTCTCCGGCCTTGTGTTTCATTTTGTATTCATTTTTTTCTTGAATACAATCTCCTCCTTTCAAGGTTTCACCCTTGTTCTAAAGGTTTTGCCCTTTGCACAAGGTCGTGACATAACTGGGTTGGACCTCGGCTTCAACATACGAAGAGATCAACAAAATTTGCATGTGACAGACGATGATATGCTTGTCCAATGGGTGAACCAATTGGAAGATCTGGGCAAGAATCTATTGCATGCCAACACCAAAAAGGAAACCATTACGATAACGCCTTCTCTTATGGCAGTCCTTCAGCAGCGGAGAACCGAGTTGAACCTTATAAAGGAGGATGCTACAAATCACAACAAGCCCTATAGGTGTTTGTTGTTGGATTTAGAGACTTTATGGGGTGCTTGTAAGAAACCGTTTCAATTGTTTGTGATGGATCGGCAGGTCTCAAAAAATCCTTCAACAGATAGGGCACTAAAGATTTAGTGGAGAAACTTAGCCATGCAAGCATGTACAAAGAAGGTATTTATTATTGAATTCATGGTTACACTCTTAATTGATACCTACGTTTTCAGATATTTATATCTTCATTTTGGCTCATGTCACCGATACTTTTGCCTTCGTCTTCGCTAAGAAGAATAGACATCATTGAACAGGATTTTATATGAACGATGCTAATCCCAAGTGCATTGATACGGTTGTTCACTTGATTGTTAGGAATGCGCCAAACAATTTCAAACTTCTAAATGACTGGCCAGGCATCTGTTTGCACTCCAACGTGCCTGAACCTTCATTTGATACACTGATAGCTAAGAGGGACGTATTCAGCAATGTACGTTATCCAAACATTACAAGTCAGGTTGCACAGAGCATCATCAAATTGATCACAGGGTTCCTCACAGTGATGCATGGGTTTTTTACTATTGCACTAGGAGATCCATCTTGAAGGAGTGTTACCTTCGGAATACATGTGTGTTTGTCGTTGAAAAGGATAAGACCATGGTTGAGGACCTGAATAAGTGGATAAAGAGGTTCTCAACTTACTACCTCAACAAACCCATACAAGAGTATTTGGGAAAGTTCCCTTCCGAGAAATGCAATAGCTCTGAAGAGGAATCTAGTTCAATGTCGAAGTCTGAAGACGATCTTCAATTAAATATTAGACCGGAAGTTATCTCGAGGAGTACAGAACATTCACATACTCCATTAACCATGGAAACATCAACAGAAGATACGGAAGATTATGAATGATCTTCCAAGCGGCTAAAACCTTCTTCGCCTCACTTAGAAGGTAACAGCGAAGAAGAATTGTTAATGAATTCTTAGAGTGACAAATAGTTATAAATGAGTGTAACATAAGGCATTTTTGTATATTTTGTTTATATTTGTACAGAAAATAGATTCTCAAGGATTAAAGAAGCTTTTAGTTCAAACATGGGTAACACATTAACAAGGTAAATAATATACCTTGATAATTATAAGGCCAGCTAACTATCATTTTACAGATGTAATGAAACAGTTGAGAACATGGATTTTCAGCATTGCCATGAGGTAAGAGAGGGGTTTGGTAAAAATTTCTTGTGCCACATGTCAAAATGACAGAGTTCATGCAGGAAGTGGATAATAATGTAGCTCAAAACATCCTTACTATGGGGACCACTTTAGTTTTTTCATCACCATTTCTATTATCTTCAGTTCCTAAATCACTTTCTTCAGCGCCTCCAATATCTGAATCTTATAAGGATGATGTACAAGTAAATTATAAAGGGATAGGCAACAATATGGTGTCAACAGATAAATGTGAAAGGGACAAAACAAGTGAGTTGCAAAGCATTCGAGAGGCAAAGTTACCCCTTGTTACCCATGGTCATATTGTGTTATTGGATGTTAATGGTGTTTTGCTTTATCAACAAAGGCTCGAGGATAAAAAAAAAAAAATCAAACAAGGAGATTTCATTCTTTGTCATGGTAAATTTTGATATGATATCATTTTTCGTCCAAGGTCGGACCGTCTCTTTCAAAAGCTTAAGGAGATGGGTGCACTTGTGGGGATTTGGTCATGCATATAAATTCACAACTTGACACTGCTGCTAAATTTGTTTAAGAAACATTGTAGTGTTGCATAATAGGTGATTCGTAAAGATTGAATTTTTAATCAGCGAATATGTTATAAACCTCTCGAATTTCACAATATAAGAAAGGAAAGCAAGCCATACTTCTTCAAGAATGAAAGGTTAATTGAGCTTCATGGGGAGATCAATCAATTAAGGATAATAAAGAATGCACATATCTTAGTGATAGACGACTCTCCTTAGAAGGCTATGCTTAATCAAAACATTGCTTGTATCCATCCAACCACTTTCGACCCATATTCTGATACCAATACCATGGATGAGCTAGTTAATTACTTGGATATGTGCCTCGGAAAGAAGAATCTTGAAAACTTTTATGAGCAATATCCACCATATCAAACATTTCATGACGCTTTTTTTTTGTGATTTTGAATTTTATAAAATGAAGGAGAGCAACTGAGTGCTCTATAATATTATTCTTAAAAGAACGTCATTTTTTAGATAAACCTTTATGTAGTCCTTTCTTATCACAGCTTATATATTAACAAGTATAGCAACTACTAATTGCATTCGTGAGAGTGTTACTATGTATGGTTAAGGAGGAAGTATTTATAAATAGATTAACATGCTGATAAGGAAATGATTTCATTTGTAATTATGTTTGATAATATTTTTTAATTATTGTAAATTATTTTTACAACAAAGAATAATATGAATATTCTAAGATATTTTAGGAATATTCCTTACTAAGTAAGGTTATTGAAGGATTAATTTGTTAATTAATTAATATTTAAGATTAATTATATATTAATTAAATAATTAATTAATAATTAAGTATTAATTAGCAATTTATTTTATATCCTCATTTTCATGTATCATGCCTTACAATGTGCATCTATAACTCTTTTTATTTGAAAGTTGCCAAGAAATTATGAACCTGTTATGCATCATTCTCATCTAGCATGTACTCTCCCATATCAAGTTGCAAAGCCAAGTTCACCATTGAGATGATGTCCTCTAGTAGCACTACTTTATTATCAGGCAAGTCATAAATCCAATTCCATGTTTCCACATTTTTCTAATATCAATGCAAGTTGAAACGAATTGGATAACTTAGCCGATCACAAAGATCCCCTTCTTGGCCTCCTTGATCGCGCCTTGCCGGCCATCCACTAGCTCATGAGTCTCCCTCCATGAACTTCCTAATTTCTTGGACATCTTTAGAACTCGTCTAATATACCATATACATTCCCCATCCTCCTAAAAAATTACTGCAACATCTGTTCCAAAACACACTATTGTTTGTGTTCTCACTCTTCTAGAAATACTACTATCATAAACTCATGCTTTCACCTTTGTTAATTTATCCTTCGATAGAAAGGGATCACCATTTAAATGTGAAATTAGAGTGCTCTTAGCAATTTTTTCCCCTTTGTTTCCACATAGAAAGTTGTTTCTTTCTGTTTTGATCCTTCTTCATCATCTAGCATCATGTGAAACATATGTCAAAGTTGGAGTGTGGAAGCAAGATTTTCATCCATTACCTCTCTACTGGCCTTTATGCTTGAGCACTTTATTGCTATTGTGGCTCAACCTCCTCCTTTGGTGCATTTGCTTCATCTCCACTAGTTCTTTGTAATGAATTGTTGAAGCTTGCTTTGTGAAAGTCCTCGAACTCCCATGGATGATTCCACCAAGTTTGAGTAGTTGAAACACCGACTTTGTTAAAGTTTTAACCCAAAGGGCCAACACATGGCTGCCAAGTGGCCATTCGGTGCATCACCCTGTGTGAGCAATCCTTATGTGAGCAACACTAAGTCTTCCAAGATGACCCTAAGAGTCTGACTTAGATGCCTAGTTAAACAGAAGACTTAGAGTTCTACCCTAAGTCCCCTAGAATGACCATCCCCGAACCCTAGAGGATATCCCGAGTAGACTTTAGATCCTATCCCTGTAGACTTAAACAGGCTCATGCCCTAACCCCACAAAGGAGATGTGTCTCACACATGCCCCCATGACAGAGCTAAGGCATTGTCACTTACCCCTTGAGGAATCACCTCATTTAGGAGAACATCCCCTTTAAGGCGACAAGGGTACCTTGAACCACGACTAACCCTTAAGGGTTGAGTGGCCAAGTCATACCCTAGACCTAGGCTAGTACTTAGTGAGGACATGAGTGTGCGCCGTAGGCGAACATGAATGTTCTGTTAAGCAAACTCCCTAAGGCTAGGTTTAGATAACTCTAAGTACATGACCTTGCGAGTGTCTTATGATAAGGTTTCTGCTAATGAGCTTAGGTTGTTCAACCCTTAGATCCTAAGGAGAACACCCCCTAGCCAAGTGTGCCAAAGCACACCTAGTTATAAGACCTAACTTCCATTGAGTAGATGCCCAAGGCTTAGCACCCTAGTGCGAGCACAAGCATGTATGTTTACTAGAGTATCCAATCCCTTGGCGACAAACCCATGACACGACCCCAAAGGGCATGCCTCATGCGTTGTCATGTGACGTCTAACCTAGTGTCATATCTCCATGTGACACTACCTTCCACAATCTGGCTATCATGCCATAGCTCTTAGATTCAAGAGTTGCATCAAGTGCCATAAACATGGCTCCTAAATACCAACTCTAAAACCCCTTAGTGAACCTCATGAACTGGGTAATGTGTACCTGTCAAACAAGATCTCATGCCCACAGTTGGACAAGGACACGGATGTGCCTTGCTTGGCCATGAGTGTGACACCTAACTTGACGTGGAGGAGAAGACCGGAGACAAGTCTCAACCTTTACCTCTTGAAACGTGCATTTCAACAAGACCTCCCAAGCATGGATTCACCAACGTTAAGGATGTTCAACCCCTAAGGTGGGATGTACCCATGTCATCTAGAAGTTAGGGCAGCACAACAGAGGATTGTACCTTAACTAAAGCCTGCACCAAGAGAAGAGTAACGAACTCAGTAATGAACCCAGGAACTTTCACTCCTACATACTCTACCTTATTTATGTGACGGAGCCCCCCCTTTCCTATATGTGTAAATGGGCTGGCATAAAATGCCAGCCCCTTAGTTAATGAGATGAGTTTGCACACTAACCCCTACCCCTAAACCCTACCCAAGGGGGGTGGGGGTTTTAAGGCGTGGATTAGGGCAACCCTAGGGGTGTTCCTAACCCTATTTAACATGTCAAACTCATCTTAACTAGGACATCAAAATTGGAGGTGGTTTTCTAGAAGGTAAGTGCTACCTCACTTAGAGTTTCTCACAACATATAAAGATAACTGGCCGGACTACCCCTAAACACTTAAGTGCACTAAGCGGAACTATTTTTTACTACATTTAGGGTCCGTCAACATAGTATAATAAGTAACAACAATCAACCTCCAAAGTAAAGGGTCGAGTCATAGTAAAAACTATGACAGAGAGGCTGTTAAGAGAGCATCATGACATTCTTTTGGCAGGACATGGTGGAAGACATAAGATGTTAGCTTTGTTGAAACAGGGATTCTGAAGAATCGTTCGCAAAAACAAGTTGGGAAGTTGTAGTGTCTATTGATTCCAAAGTGGCCATTTCAAAGTGTTACTTTGGACTTTATTATGGGATTGTCAAAACCTTGTGGTTTTAATGTGCTCATGGTGGTGGTTGATCCATTTTCAAAAGTTGCTCATTTCATTCTAATTGTAGAGATAGTGAATGCAATTCAAGCAACAAAGTTATTCTTCCACAAAGTCGTAAAAGTACACGGGCCACTTGAAATGATGATCTCAGATAGGGATCCTTGATTTACAGACAAGTTTTGGGCAATTTGGTACATTCAGTACAGCTTACCATCCGCAAACAAATGGTCAAATAAAGAGGGTAAATCGGCAAGTTGAGGACTATCTTAAATGCTATGTTCAAGGTGATCAACTTGATTGCACTGAACACTTGGATATGGCTGAGATATGTTACAATAACTCAACACACACTGCGATCGGGTGTAGCTCATTAACTGGAAATAAGGGTGGTACTCCTTAGAGTATGGTGTTACCAAAAGACAATGTCAATTGAGTTCCCTTTATAGTAGAGTTTACCCTCTAACTCACATAGTGTACATGTATCCTAACATCAAATAAACTTCCTCATCATTTGCTTTTACATATGCAGGCAAGAATAAAAATAGGTAAATCATTTTAGTTAAGGGTTTCTCAAGCTCATACTTACTTTATTTTCTATATATGTTCTACATATGATGGATCTTTTTAAAAATTGCATCTTCAAAAAAAGTTGTGCTTTACTTATGACTGAGGTGGCAAATTTCAAAAAGTTTCTCAAGGAGTATATCAAAGAGAGAAGCAATTCTTTAACTGGTCACCTTGTGCCACTACAATTCTTTTTCTTTATAAGAGATGGTATACCTAATATGCAATATAAGTTTCGGCCATCAGAACAAGAGTGATTACTGAAAGAGGGCTTAATGCTCTTCAAAAATAAAGAGAATGAAAAGCCACTTATCCCAAAAGGACAACCATACCCTATTCCATTAAGTGCCCAATTCAAGGAACAACAGCATATTATTGATGGCATCAAAAAATATGTGACATGGATTCAAGAATTAATGCCAAAGAATTCTGATAAGGCAATTAGTTATTCAGAATTATATAAGCATGTGATCGATTATTGTGAGACTGTTGTTCAAGAGTTAGAAGGGCATGTTATCACAAGTACAGAATTACAATACTCTTTTTGGCTTAAAACAAGGTGGCAAAAGAAGATTAAAATGACATAAATGAGCACAAACGACATAGAAGCCAGTAGTAATGTGAAAGTCCAAACCTCACACTTTGTTGAATAAAAGAACCAAAACCTAAACTATGTTTTGATTGTTATAAAGATCTTCAAAAAATGATAATCGTCCTCATTACTCTAGATGTATTATATAACCAACCTATTTGGATCAGTTAAATTATTAACACACTTGAAGTTATCACAAAAACAGTATGGTAAAGGTTGCATGGTTCAAACCACAAAAAGGCGATATAAGAATGAGAACAAAAAATATAATGGATGCCTAGAAAAAACATGGTCTCCCAATCAAAAAACCCAACTTATTAATTCTATTCAATATGGGTGAATATTAAAAACTATTGATAAAGTCACGATTAACAAAATTACAAAAGAATGTATGTTTTCTGAAGTTTAAAACAATTACAAAATTATAAAATATAGTATATTTAATATTCATAATTATAATCAACTCTTTAATAATAGTACCAAATTGTTTCCTTAACTATATAAATTTATAAAAAGATATGGAAGATTGACTATATAGATACTAGTACAAAATTTTAATTAAAATTATATTTAGATATTAATATTTTAATAACAACATAAATATTTATATCTCATGCTCTTTAAAAACTTCTATACTAGGCTCATACAATCTTAAATATAATATATTATATAGCTTAATACCTTCTACTTTTATAATGTTATCAATTTTTGTCCACCAATGCTATAATTTATTAAAGGGTCAATTACAAAAATAGAATGCTTTAAAGAATATTCTATTTTTAAACCTATATTTTAAAGAATATTCTTTCTTTAAACATATATTATTCTAAAAAGTTTAAAATTACTAATTATTATGAAATGGAACTATAGACATGCCCATTTTAGTTACAACGTGCATATATTAATAAAATAATTATTATAATGTGAATATATATAGAGTTAAATTGAAATAAATATTAACTACCAGATTTTAACTATGATATTCTTTTAGTAAGTTTTCCTTAAGTATATGCTAAACACTAAAATTCATTAATTTATTTATTTTTTATTTTATTTAAAACCATCAAATACTCAATATAGTATTTTTGTTGCTGGTTTTTTTTTTTTATTAACATGTGATTTTAAATAGGTTATAAATATAACTTTTAGAAAATATTGCAAGATTTTTATGCATAAATGTATATTGTAGACAATATTATTAAGTTATTGTTAATTTTTCTTTTTTTTTGGCAACTAAGAATTTTCTTATATATAATTTTTCCTAATTCATATATACTACTTAAACAATTTGTTAAAATAATAACATTAATCTCTTTGAGCATAAGCTACTTAGTAGTAAAAGGTGGAAACTTAATCTTTGTAAACACATATCACAAATCACACACACACGTAAACAATTGCACATAAATAAATATATACACACTTCAATACTTAATACTGTTTTTGCCTTAAATATCATAATTTACAAATCAGCTATAGATTGTTTATTTATTTTTAAAAATGAAATCTAATTTGAAGTATTAAGAATGTTTATTACAATTTAGAACTTCTAAATAATAAGACACATTTCAAGAGTATATTGCTAATTTACAATATTATATATATATATATATATATATATATATATATATAATATATATATATAATGTTAATGTTTTATATATAGTGCATAATTGTATTCATATCTATAACTCCTCAAAGTTTATATATTATATAATAATTAAATAAAAATTGGAAATTTATTATACTCTTTTGTTTTCGAAGTATAATTTGGAGTAAGTTTAATTTTGTTTTCATTCTCTTTGAGTATATAATTTATCATTCTTGTATAAGGTTAATATATGACTTAAAGTTTTAATATTATATAAAGGGTTAAAGAAAGAAAGAAAATGTCTTATTAAGTTTTGTTTTGAAAATATAAAGAGATTTAATCTTTAGCAAAAGATAGTTTTTTACAAGGGGAACTTTACTAGCACGTGTATGTATATATAAATATTTATAAAGTATGGTCAACCTAATGAATCTTAACAAAAGGAGGTTGGAAAAATGAATTAAGTTAAATAAAGCTCTTAGCCATATTAATGTGTTTATAAGAAAGTTAAATATATTTAAAGATATAAGAATTATAAGATTTATAATATTTGAAGATTTTAAAGATGTTGTGTGTAACAATTCAATTCTAAGGTGATAATATATTATTATAAAAAAATTAGAACATCGAAATATCTTGATATTAACTTTGTTTAACCATTAAAAGCCTCATCTATTAATAATTATTATCAAACTTATTAATCATCAAGTGTGTTAATGAAAATGTTTACTTTTCAAATAATGACTTAATGTTATAAGTGGAGATTACATATCCACATCCTTGTTATGTACATGGATTAGTCAAGGATTTAAACTTATTCTTTATCCTTTCATACGCACCTCTTCTTTTAAGAAAATTATTGTATTTCTTGTTATTGGCTAGCAAATGACAATTGTTATTGTTTATTTAAGATAATTAAAAAAAGATATTGAATTTGTACTTAGTAATTACAAAACACTTTATTAATGTCCCATGACCTATTTAAGAAATTATAGAAGATTTATTATACAATTTTAATAAGTTCAAGGTTTATTACATTGTACTAAAGTCAAAATAATAATTAAAAATATTGGCTGATTGGAGGGAAATGTTATTAAAAGAGTTAACATAACATTTTACAAGTTTTAAAATTGATTTATCACTAGCTTTATGCAAGATCGTCTTGCATTTCACATCTTAGCCAATTACAAATTCATATGTAAGAAACTATTTTATATTTACTTTATAAATCATGTCAAAGTTTTGACCCAAAGGGTCAATACATGGTAGTACTTTCGTATATTAGTTAATGAATTCCTATTTAGGTGTAGCATATATGTATTAATATTAATGAAAATTGATAGATAGTATTCTCAATTAATTAAATGTTATTATTTATTACTATATAGATATATCAAATTGGGAAATATATCAGCATTAAAAGTGTTGTAGGCAACTCTTTCAAAACAAATTATGTTAACACGTCATGTTGCATTTTTGAGCCGTCGGATACAATAGAAAATTTTAAGAAGAAAGTGGCTTCATCAATTAAAACCTTGCTGGTCGGGCGATGGAAGTGTGTTTGTGCACAATCATAGAAAAAGAAATCCAAAAAGATAGTGCTATCAAACCATAACAATGATCTAAGTTATCTGCACATACTCAATGGATTTCAAAAACAAAACTTCTAATGTGGGTTTTGAACTTTCTTAATGTATTAATAAAATAAGTAAATGTAATATAAATAGATAAATTAAAATAAATATTAAATACCTTTCAATAAGTTTTTTTAAGAATATGCTAAACACTAACATTCATCATTAATGTTAATTTTTATTATATTTTAAAACCTTCAAATACTCAAAATTGCTGACTTTTTTTTTATTAGCATAATAGGTCATAAATACAATATTTAGGAAATATTTATGTATAAATGTTTATTATATACAATATTATTAAGTTATTGTTAATTTTTCTCTTTTTTTTATTGCATATTCAAAGAGTTTCCTTTGTAATTAAGTCCCATTGTGCTAACAATTTGAATCCGACATTGAGTCCACGTTGCAACTATTCAAGTCTGAGTAAGAGCCTCTCTTGGGTGGTTCAATTCCAAAAGACATAGCCTTCACCAAGTACATGGAGGAATGCTTTGTCCACATCTTTTGTCAATGTAAAGTTTTTCTATGGTGCTTCTCAAACTCTTCTTCGAGCTTGATATTAGCCTCTAAATCAGTCCCAAGTTCTACAGCCTCATTTAGTGCACATTGTGCAAGAGATGTATTTACATCTGCAAGGGTTGTACGATGGTGCTCCCTTGCAAAGGCTTCAGTGCCTCTATTGCTTCTGCTGCAGTGTCATGTACGCCCAACCATTGCCTAATAATACCTTCCCGAAACTCAATTGACCATCTCCAATTCTTTTGCTGCCTCAATCCAGGGCATTTATTCTTGCTCTTCTTTATCTTCTTCTCTGGTTGTGCAGAACTCTAAGCCTGCTCTTGTATGGAAGTTTTGTGTTTCTTGGAATTTTTAACATCTGCCACAAGTGTCCTATCGTCGGATAATCCTCTCTTTTCTATTTCTCTTCCTCTAAGACACACTTTGGGTAACCAACAACATCTTGTATAGAAGTTTTGATGGATTAGGTTAAAGTTTTTAATCATATTAATATGATTATAAGAAAATTGAATATATTAATGGAAAAGTTTTACAAAGATATAAGAAATATGAATTTGATAATATTTAAAGTTCTTAAAGATGTTGTGCAAAAGTTCAATCCTAAGGTGATAACGATGTTATTGAAAAAGAAAATTAAAACATAAAAGTATCTTGATATTAAATTTATCTAGCCAATTAAAAGCCTCATACATATAATAATTATTATCAAACTTATCAATAATCAAGTGTGTTAATGAAAGTATTTACTTTTTAAATAATGACTTGATGTTATAATGGAGTTTACATATCCACATTCTTGTCACATACATGATCAATCAAGGATTTAAACTTATTCTTTATCTTTTCATACACACCTTTTCTTTTAAGAAATTATTGTATAATATTTTTGTATTTCTTGTTATTATCTAGTAAATGATAATTGTTATTGTTTATTTAAGATAATTTAAAAAAGATATTGAATTTCCACTTTGTAGTTACAAAACACTTTATTAATGTCCCATGACCTATTTAAGAAATTATAGAAGATTTATTATACAATTTTAATAAGTTCAAGGTTTTTTACATTGTGTTAAAATTAAAATAATAATTAAAACTATTGGCTAATTGAAGGGAAATGGTATTAAAAGAGTTAACATAACATTTTACAAGTCTATATTATTCGTTCAATAGGGTTTTGTTTATTATTGAAGCATAATAATTAATAAACTTAAAATGTTTTAGTTGATAAAATGTAGAACCAAACGTTGTAATTAGTATACGATATGAGATTAATGACAATATTGATGTGTTTTTTATTTAAATGCTTAACATAGAGATAAATATGATTTAGTTATAAAAAATTTACAATGTATAATAATTAGAACATATATTTGAAGAGCAAAAATGTTGAACCATCAAAAGTTTATATTTGAATAACAAAACAAGTTGAAGCATCAAAGTTGTATAATGGATTTATCATTAGCTTTATGCAAGATCACTTTGCATTTCACAACTCAACCAATTATAAATTCATTTATTAAAAAAAATTATTTTATATTTACTTTATAAATCATGAAGGGTTAATACGTGATTGCCAAGTGATGATCTAACATCATCACGTTATATAAGTAACGCTAATTCTTTCAATACAACTCTGACACTTTAATTGAGATGCTAAAATAAGTAACAAACTTAGGGTCCCACCCTAACTTCTTAAATGTGACTATTCTTTTATATTTAAAGGACCAGAACTAGGATCATGCCCCATGGGACTTAGATATGCTCATGTCCTAACCCTAACTAATAAGGAAATACATATCTCGTGATAGAGCTAAGACATCATCTTATCACCTTCTTTAAAAACTTTAAATATTATAAAACTCATAATTCTTACATCTTTAAATATATTTAACTTTTTTAAACACATTAATATGGCTAAGAGCTTTATTTAACCTAATCCATTTTTCCAACCTCGTGTTAAGATTCATTAGGTTGACCATACTTTATAAATATTTATATATACATATACACGTGCAATAAAGTTCCCCTTGTAAAAAACTATCTTTTGCTAAAGATTAAATCTCTTTATATTTTCAAAACAAAACTTAATAAGACATTTTCTTTTTTTCTTTAACCCTTTATATATAATATTTAAACTTTAAGTCATATATTAACCTTAATACTAGGTATACAAGAATGATAAATTATATACTCAAAGAGAATGAAAACAAAATTAAATTTACTCCAAATTATACTTTGGAAACAAAAGAGTATAATAAATTTTCAATTTTTATTTAATTATTATATAATATACAAACTTTGAGGAGTTATAGATATGAATACAATTATATATAAAACATTAACATTATATATATATATATTGTAAATTAGCATTATACTCTTGAAATGTGTCTTATTATTTAGAAGTTCTAAATTGAAATAAACATTCTTAATACTTCAATTTAGATTTCATTTTTAGAAATAAATAAACAATCTATAATTGATTTGTAAATTATGATATTTAAGGCAAAAACAATATTAAGTATTTAAGTGTGTACATCTTTATTTATGAGCAATTGTTTGTGTGATTTGTGATATGTGTTTACAAAGATTAAGTTTCCACCTTTTATTACTAAGTGGCTTTAAACTGCAAGACAATGTATGTTTTCTAAAGCTTAAAGCAATTAAAAAATTATAAAATATAATATATTAATATTTATAATTATAATAAACTCTTTAATAATAGTACCAAATTGTTTACTTAACTATAAATTTATAAAAAGATATAGAACATTGACTATATAGGATTTCATATATTATATATATATTATTACTAGTACAAATTTTAATTAATGTTATATTTAAATATTAATATTTTAATAACAACATCAATATTTATATAATGTACCTCTCATGCTCTTTAATAATTTTTATATTAAGCCCATACAATATTAAATATAAATATTATATAACTTAATACCTTCTACTTAAAGTATTATTAATTTTTGGTCCATGAATGCTATAATTTATTAAAGGGTTAATTACAAAAATAAAATATTTTAAAGAATATTCTGTCTTTAAACATATATTCTAAAGAATATTCAATCTTTAAACATATATTATTCTAAAGAATATTCCTTTAATATTATAAAATGCTAATTGAATAACTAAAATTGCTAATTATTAAGAAATGGGACTATAGACATTCCCTTTAGTTACAACTTGCATGTATTTTAAATATACCCTGGCAAAACAAACAAGCATAAAAGTTTTAACACATAAACTCTCATCGGTAATATTATGAACTAGTCAGGTTTAAAAAAACCTGAATTGGTGAATATTGTGGTATTCAAACATGAATGTGTACCATGTGGGCATATGATCCGCCCCTCTCTCACACACACTTCAATTTGTTTTACAACTGCACAAGTCGGGACTGACTTTTACAATCCTAAATGATTATATGCAATTGTGTATACATCTATATACAGTCTATCATATTGATTACAGGTATAAGTGGACATAAAATAACCATAGTGTATATACATTATTATACAATATACATATTATATGTAATATTAACATAAGCAATCATTGTCATATGTGGTGAATGGCATATATATTATGCATATCTATGTTTAAAAAGAAAAAAAAAAGATTTTCTTTTGTACCATTAGCTATTATATATATATATTAGAGTTTAAATGTTAATTATGATTTAATAAAAAGTTTGTATTCATTTCTATACATGTTTCACATCATATAAGAAGCAAGCATATGTGTTCGACAGGTTTCATATGCATATCAGTCTCACAGGTTGATATAACACCCGCACACACACACATGCACTTTTGTTTGATGTGTTCTTCTTAACTTATTTGAAGAAGCTTTAGTTCACGTTGAATGCATCATCTTTAATTTTTGTTAATTCTACTATCATTTAATAATTTAGAGTTACATATTTATATTTAGCTTTATTGTGTATGAGAATTTGTTTTAATTTGTAAATCATACATATTTGCATATTATATATACACCATATTGAAATATCTACAAAATTTCAAAAAACTACGTAAAGTACAAATAAACCATATTCATGAATATATTGATCACTTTAAATTTGTGTATGTAGATCAACACATGGATTAGTGTTTATGTAATAATTAGTATATATATAAGAAGACACAGAGTTCCAAAGCAACCTCACATATAATTAATATCTTATTCCAGTTTATATTGAAATGTTGCATTACCAAAATGTTGTTTTGCACTATTCTTTTTGAAAATGCATTCCATTTGAAATATATATATGGTTGGAATTTGTTTTGCAACCAGGATTTTGAATTTTATTTAAATTCTAAACTTACTTCATGTAAACGGTGGATTCATAAATATTACTAGTCAAGCGTTTTTTGCCATTTGTTTAATATATAGCTGCATTAGATTTTGATGTGTGCAACCATATTTTATACAGTTAGAATACATGATTTTATAAATTATATTTTAATTTATTTGTCACATGAGTAAGGTAATACACCATGTAATTGGAATTGTTATGTACGTATGACAAACAAAGTGTGGATTAAAAAGTGAATTAAACTAAGTCTAAGTCAATGTCCAATGTATTAATAATCTATGTATATGTGCGAACTTATGTAACAGAAATTATAATTTCTTGTCAGCTATATGACACCCACAATATGTATTTATGTGTATATTGTGTCTTATACACCAACGCAGACACACACAAAAACAAATTAACTTCAAGTGTATGATAAAGAGTATCATGCATATAATGGTGTGTGCTTGATTATTAAGTTTCTAAGTACATATCATGGAACAAAGTATGACATTTGCTGAAATATTAAGAACACCAAAAGCACCATCTTCCTTCCAGCGGTATAGATAAACATTCAAGTAATACACCTACATTTCCACTATCAATGTCTTAATGTCTCATGTAAGTGCGTATGGATATCCACAAATGCATGTGTAGGCATGCATTACAATGTTCTTATTAACTAGTTATTCAATGTGAGAATCAGAGTATTTAGTAATTGTTAAATCAATGTGGGAATTTTCCCAACACTAAACATACAATTCCAAATTAACACTCAAAATTAACATTTTTAATGAAGCTTTATAAGATTCATTAAGAATTACTTTTACAAAAATTGCTGCAATTTTTACATAATAAATTATTATATTTGATATTTTCATATTAAAAGAATGTCATATTTAAGCTACTTGTTTATAATTTAAATCTAAAACTCTTGTTAGAATTTAATAATAAATTTTGTAAGTAAAAATGTAGTTATTTTTGCGTATGTATAATACACACACATACATAATATAATTTAAATAAGACCCTAATTTATTTATCTGTAAATAGGACACAATAACATATATATATATATATATATAATATATATTGCAATGAGTGCAGACCTTAAAATAATGTTTGCACATGAGAGAGAATTGATTTACTTTATCCCTTCCGATGTCTCATACTTAATGTAAATTGAATAAATTATTTTAATACGAGACAAAAGATAAATATACTTCCATAGTATTACATATATAATTTTAAACCTTTATAACTTTTTAATAAATATCAAGAATATTCTTAAATATAGCAGTCACATGTAAATTCATTGTGTGGCCATCGGTTGCATCTACAATATCTATTTATAGGTTAGGTTTGTTATTTCCCTTGTTGGATTTCCTAGATAATCTTCTTGTGTTGAATAATTTATTTGTTACATAAACATAGTCATGAGAAATCAACACAAGCAGCATGTGGTTGCCCGTTCCCCAAAGCGTGTCTTAGAGGAAGAGAAATCAGATGGTAGGACACTCGCAATAGATGTTCAAAGTTCCAAGAAACACAAAACTTCCATACAAGATGTGGTTGGTTACCCGAAGTGTGTCTTAGAGGAAGAGAAATCAGAAAAGAAAGGATTATCCGACAGTAGGAGACTTGTGGCGGATGTTAAAAATTCTAAGAAACACAAAACGTCCATACAAGAACATGCTCAGAGTTCTGCACAACCGGAGAAGAAGAGCAAAAAGAGCAAGAATAAGTGCCCTGGATTGAGGCGGCAAAAGAATGGGAGATGGTCAATTGAGTTTCGGGAAGGTGATGTTAGGCAATGGTTGGGCGTACATGACACTGCAGCACAAGCAATAGAGGCACGTGAAGCCTTTGCAAGGGAGCACTATCGTACAACCCTTGCAGCACAAGCAATAGAGGCACCTGAAGCCTTTGAAAGGGAGCACCATCATACAACCCTTGCGGCACAAGCAATAGAGGCACGTGAAGCCTCTGCAAGGGAGCACCATCGTACAACCCTTGCGGCACAAGCAATAGAGGCATGTGAAGCCTCTCCAAGGGAGCACCATCGTACAACCTGTGCGGCACAAGCAATAGAGACATGTGAAGCCTCTGCAAGGGAGCACCATCGTACAACCCGTGTGGCACAAGCAATAGAGGCATGTGAAGCCTTTGCAAGGGAGCACCATCGTACAACCCGTGTGGCACAAAAAATAGAGGCACGTGAAGCCTTTGCAAGGGATCACCATCGTACAACCCCTAGGGCACAAGCAATAGAGGCACGTGAAGCCTCTACAAGGGAGCACCATCGTACAACCCTTGCGGCACAAGCAATAGAGGCATGTGAAGCTCTCCAAGGGAGCACCATCGTACAACCTGTGCGGCACAAGCAATAGAGACATGTGAAGCCTCTGCAAGGGAGCACCATCGTACAACCCGTGTGGCACAAGCAATAGAGGCATGTGAAGCCTCTGCAAGGGAGCACCATCGTACAACCCGTGTGGCACAAAAAATAGAGGCACGTGAAGCCTTTGCAAGGGATCACCATCGTACAACCCCTAGGGCACAAGCAATAGAGGCACGTGAAGCCTCTACAAGGGAGCACCATCGTACAACCCCTGCTACACAAGCAATAGAGCCACGTGAAGCCTTTGCAAGGGAGCACCATCGTACAACCCTTGCCTTTGCAAGGGAGCACCATCCTACAACCCTTGCAGAAGTAAATACATCTTTTGCACAATGTGCACTAAATGAGGCTGTAGAACTTGGGACCGATTCAGAGGCCGATATCAAGCCCCAAGAAGAGCTTGAGAAGCACCATAGAAATACTTTTACATTGACAAAAGATGTGGACAAAGCCTTCCTCCATGTACTTGGTGAAGGCCATGTCTTTTGGAATTGAATCACCCAATACTCAAACTTGAATAGGTGCAACGTGGACTCAATGTCGGATTCGATTGTTAGCACAATGGAACTTAATTACAAAGGAAACTTTTTGAATATGCAATATAAAAAAGAAAAATTAACAATAACTTAATAATATTGTATATAATATACATTTATACATAAATATTTAATAATAAATTTTGTAAGTAAAAATGTAGTTATTTTTGCATATGTATAATACACACACACACATAACATAATATAATTTAAATATAATTTATTTATTTATAAATAGGCAATAACATATATATATATATATATATATGCAATGAGTGCAAACCTTAACATAATGTTTGCACATGAGAGAGAATTGATTTACTTTATCCCTTCCGATGTCTCATACTTAATGTAAATTGAATAAATTGTTTTAATACAAAACAAAAGATTTACTTCATGCATACACCATTGTATTGAAGAGAGAGAACTGTAGTAATGTCAATATAAAAATTTCATCATACAAATTTGAAAGTTTGTAAATATTTTTACTTCTTGGGCTTGGACAATTGGCTTTGATTATTACACACAATGCAATGTGTCGTTTAAACATTTGACTATCAACGTGGTTATGATTAATATTTTAGTATATTGAAAAGCCGTAGGCAATAAATACCATACTTCCACCTAATATATGTATTTATATCTGTACATGGAATCATTAGAATCATAAAATTGTACATTTGTGTATGCTTATGTATACACAAACATGATTATTAAACATGCACATACATATATACATTCCTATATTGTGTGTGCATATGTGTGTAAAACCTCAGTACGGGGTTACCAATATATAGTTCAATATAAAATAAAGTCATCGTAAAAGACCAATATTACATCAATAGCCCGTAATTATGTGTTCCCATCCGACTCTCGTTTTTCACGATATGTATTGTTTTTTGGTGTTTTTATATGTGCTATAAAATTTGAGTATGATACAGCAAGTACCATCAGCATGCAAGGATTTGTAAATATATAAAATCTATGTTTATTGTATACATATGCTCCAAGATGTATATATGTATGCATTATATGTAAACCAGTGGCATGAAGTAGTAATTACAAGGAAGCTCGTCGTGTGTATAAATGCGGGGATCATTGTGTGTATAAATGTGGGGATCATTGTGTATATCAAGATATAGTTTCCGACGGTTCAAGATATAGAACCGACGGCGTAAGATGCACACACAAATGTGTATATAAATAGGGAAGTATTGTAGGGATTTCATCTTATCTATATGTTATGGGATCTCCTAAAAGGATGCGCTGTACATTTGACTCTACAGACAAGGATGATGTAAAGAGGAGGAAAATTTCACACCCAAAACTAGAACAAGGTATATTCTCTTTCAAGTTCTCTCCCACGGCACCATGTACCATAAATTATTCTCTCTTTTTTTTCTTTTCCTTAGGGACTAAGATGGGATCAAAACCAGGACCAACCATTGGGGCTCAGTTTAAAATCACCGATTCTTGCACGCTCGCTATTAACTTTGGAGACATCACCAAATGGTGCGTGAATGGCACAACAGACGCCATTGTAAATGCTGCTAATAAAAGGATGCTTGGGGTGGTGGTGTTGATGGAGGTATATACACTTCTATAATATAATATTATTTTACATGTTTCTCACACTTATTCCATGTCACCTATTATTTATTAGCAATCCATCGTGCTGCTGGACCTGAGCTGCGTGCCGCTTGTGAAGGATTGCAAGAGATATCTCCTGACGTCCGTTGTGCTACTGGTGGGGCAATTGACACACTGTAAGTTTGCATGTGTGTGCAAGAGAGAGAGTACAATATTTTCTTATGCATTTTAATTTCCAGAGGATTTAAGTTGCCAGTATCTCGCATAATACACACGGTCGGTCCTATTTACAAGAAGGAGAAAGAAAGCGAGTGCTCCAAGGACCTCACAAAAGCCTATAGGTAAAGCTAAGGTAGTGGTTAATGTTGTAAGTGTTATAAACATAAAATGTGTCATTCATGCAATTAAATTATAAAACTTTATAATTATATGTATTATTGACAATTAGATATATTAATTAAACCATATTTTATGAAGCATACTAACGAGACATATGACAGCAACTCTTTGAAGCTGGCAAGGGAGAAGGGCATTGAGTACATTGCATTCCCAGCTATTTCTTGTGGTATCTATCGGTAAGTTTTCAATTACTATACAGTAACATATATATAAATATATCCAATGGTATGTGTGAGGCGTATACTGATGTATGTTTTATATGTAGTTATCCACTCATTGATGCAATAGGTCTTGCCTTGGAAACCTTGAAGGAGAGCTCAAACGGCTTTAAAGAGGTAAATATAAACATAATATAGTTTGCAATCTATATCAATTAAGCATATGCAATGGATGTTAATAGCATGATTTGCGTGGTCCATATTAAAACCAAACCGGTGAATTTGCACCTATCTTTATTTGTAATTTTTATTTCTCGGATGTTATTTCACAAAATATGCACGTGCATGTATAATATATATTATACGTATTTAGTACTGACCAATTTCTATTTAGTATGAAAATATAAGTGAACCAAAGTATGTTTATTACAAATACATGCTTTATTTTTAATTAACCATACGAGTATAAAATGCTATTGATGTATCAATTAGTATATTTGTACCAACCATTCAATTGAATATTAATACTTCTTTTCCATGACTTCAGATTCACTTTATATTATTCGAGGAAAACACCTTGTCTGCTTTTCTTGTAACTGCGAAAGAGAAGTTTGAAAGGATACAATAATACAATAATACTTGAAATTAAATTATGTATACTTGTTTTTATAATACTCTTGTACATATTTTACTACTTTGATTCATAAATATTACTAGTCAAACATTTATTGCCATTTGTTTAATATATAGCTGCATCAGATTTTGACTTGTGCAACCATATTTTATACAGCTAGAATACATGATTTTATAAATTGTATTCTAATTTTCTATTTGTCACATGAGTAAGGTAATACACCATGTAATTTGGCCTTGTACCCTTCCAAATGTACATATGACAAACAAAGTGTGGATTAAGAGTGAATTAAACTAAGTCTTGTTACACTTTATTTATCTTTCGAATCTTTTACCCTCGATACATCGATAATTGTTTTGTTTCTTCCGTTCCTTATTAAATTGATTGTTTGTTTCAATAATCATATTTTATATGTATGTAGTTATTTTATAAATAAATAAAATGGCACTACATAATATTGTTACCCTTTATATATTCAATTATATTAATAATTTTCTACATAATAGTCTATAATCATGTGTTATACAATAGTTTAATAATCATGTATGTGTAATAAAGCTTTATATATATACGATTAGTTCTATGGTTACATAGTTTATTATTTATGTGATTACATGTAATCACCTCACTGATATATAATTCTTTATAATTTACATTTTGTGTTACACTAATGTGTATTTATCTCTATTGTATTGCTTACAAAGGTTACTTTTGTATTGAATGTTTATATATCTTAACATGTTTATAGTTACAAAAAGCATATGTTCAGAGGATATGCATGGGTGAGTGTGATTATTTGCTTTTCTAAAATGAATAAAGAACAAACACTAGCCATGTATGTATGTATAAATGATATGTGTAGATATAAATTAATGTGGCATGTGTTAATAATACATGTACATGTGCAAACTTATGTACACAAAAATTATAGTTTCTTGTTAGCTATATGGCACCCACAATATGTATTTATGTATATACTGTGTCTTATACACCACACAAAAACAAATCAACTTCAAGTGTATGAGTAAGAGTATCATGCATATAATGTTGTGTGCTTGATTATTAAGTTTCTAAGTTCATACTATGGAACAAAGTATGATATTTGCTGAAATATTAAAAACACCAAAAGCTCCGTCTTCCTTCCAGCAGCATAGATAAACATTCAAGTAATACACCTCCATTTCCACTATCAATGTCTCAATGTCTCATGTAAGTGTGTATGGATATCCACAAATGCCATATAAGGCACACATGCATGTGTAGGCATGCATTACAATAGCCAGTTCTTCAATGTGAGAATGAGAGTATTTAGTATTTGTTAAATCAATGTGGGAACGTTCCCAACAATTCCGAATTAACACTCAAAATTAATATTATTTTAACTTTTTTTAAATTGTATTATTTCTTAGATATTATTAAAATAGGAAATGTCATTTATGTTGAAATGGAATTAAATTTTTTTCATTCACCTAATGTGTTTAATTCTTAAATTGTACATGAAATTTAATTTCTATATGCACTTAATACTTAATATTTAAAAATTTAATTCTTGCGTCCACCTCATATGCATAATTTAGTTAATCCCATTTTATTTGAAATTAATTTTAATATTCATGACAATATTAAAAACTATTTTAAAAATAAATATTATTTGAAAAATAATATAGCACAATAAGTCTAATTATGGATTTAAAAAATTTAAAACAAGAAACAATAGTGGAAATATGTGAAATTTAAACATTATGTAGCCCTCATTAAACTAAAATGATTGTATTTGTTATATATTCATCTTTAATAATTATGATTTATATACAATAATATATGAAGGCTATCTTCATGTAATAAAATCCATAATAATAGCTAATATAAAGATCAACACGAGATTTTTTTGTAGATCCAATATATGCATATATAGATTTCATAATATCCAATTAATATATAATGTATTCTTATTTTTCTTCGCTCCAAAACTTTTCTTAAATGCTACATAATAGTGTGTATAAAATTTCTCTTAAAAATAAAAAAGAGATGTGTTTTTCTTATTCATTTAAGAACAATACATTTAATGAAAATGTATGAATATATAATATACTTTATATGTACAAAGCATGTGAAAGCATAAGTATAATTCTTTATTAAAAATCAAATATCATTTCATATCCAAATGGCCTAAAACATAGTATTCACACTAGCTCCTTTTCAAGCTCGTGATACCTTCTTGACATAGTCTTGAGGATATTTCCAACGACAGGATCGTGGCCCAACATCAAATGTGTCCAACGGCTTTTATTTATTTTGCATTTGTACCTAGGCTCAGTCAAACTACCATTGTTAACGTCGTAAAACTTAGTACAACTTTTAACTCCATGGTATTTACATGGTATCTGGCTTGGCCACAACGCTTTAGCCTCCCGTATTAACTTTTCCATCTCCGGATGTCTTTTTTCCTTTTTCTTAATGTTCTTCCCACCCTCAATTGCTTTATTCTTACCCTTTTCCCCTCTACTTACCTCTTCTTCACCCTTAATCTCCTCTCCATACAACAAAAGATCAAACTCGTCCTTGTTGCCCTCTACCTCCTCAAATAGCCGCTCCAACTCATCCATATTTTCCTTGTTGCCCTTTGAATGCCCCTCTGCCTCCTCATCCTCCTCAAATAACCCATCAAACTCATTCATAGTGTCATTTGAATGCCCCTCCAGCACTACCTCCTCACTCTCCACCTTGTTGCGCTTTTCATCCAAAGCATCCACGTTACCTCCCCTTTTCATCTCCATAGGAACTCCCTTCATCGCCTCTTCAGCCCTTTCCATGCTCCCACCCTCATTTCCCTTTCCTATCTCTTCATCCACAATTAACCATGGCGGCAGATCTCTGTAATCCCCAACACGCCCATCACGTATTAAGTCAGCCATATAATTAATGTATTTCCTTCTTTTTTTGGGAGGAGGTTCCACAAACTCACCCTAGTGCAAAGAACTTGGTTGTGTTGCAATGTGGTTTTGTTGGATCCACATATGGGTCGTCTTCATCGGCAGCACCTACCCAAATGAGTCAAATGAATCTCTCTCTCTCTCATCTCTCATATTACCTGAATCACCTTTGGTGTTTGGTTGTGATGGCGGCACTACAAAGTACCATAACCTCTTTTGCTGTGGTTGAACAAACATGCACATAATTAATGTGCCATGGATCCTATCGTATCTATTTTAAATATACCAGACTAACCACGCAAATGTACCGCCTGGCAAAACAAACAAGCATATGAATTTTAACACGTAAACTCTCATCGATCATATAATTGCATAATATTGTGAACTAGCCATGGCCATCATCGGTGAATATTGTGGTATTCGAACATGAATGTGTACCATGTGGGCATATGACCCTCCCCTCTGTCACACACACTTCAATTTGCCTTACAACTGCACAAGTTGGGGCTGACTTTTACAATCCTAAATGACTATATGCAATTGTGTATACATAGTCTATGACATAAAATACCCATAGTGTATATACATGATTATACAATATACATATTATATGTAATATTATCATAAGCAATCATTGTCATATGTGGCGAATGGCAACTAATAAATATATATTATGCATATCTATGTTTAAAAAAGTTTAAAAAAAATCTTCTTTTGTACCATTAGCTATTGCATAAATATATATATATATATATTAGAGTTTAAATGTTAATTATGATTTAATAAAAAGCCTGTATTCATTTCTATACATGTTTCACATCATATAAGAAGCAAGCATATGTGTTCAGTAGGTTTCATATGCATATCAGTCTCACATGTTGATATAACACTCGCACACGCACGCGTGCACACACACGTACTTTTATTTTCTTATGTTGGCTTATTTGAAGAAGCTTTAGTTCACTTTGAATGCGTCATCTTTAATTTTTGTTAATTCTACTATCATTTAATAATTTAGAGTTACATTATATATTTAGCTTTATTGTGTATGAGAATTTGTTTTAATTTGTAAATCATACATATCATATTATATACACACCATATTGAAATATCTACAGAATTTCAAAAACTATATAAAGTACAAATAAATGCACTCCTAACAACACATACTCATATTCATGAATATATGGATCGCTTTAAATTTGTGTACGTAGATCAACACATACTCCAACATGGATTAGCGTTTATGTAATAATTAGTATATATACATACAAAACACAGAGTCCCAAAGCAACCTCACGTATAATTAATATCTTATTCTAGTTTATATTGAGATGTTGCATTACCAAATATGATGTTTTGCACTATTCTTTTTGAGAGTGCATTCCATTCGATATAGGAATTTGTTTTTGCGACCAGGATTTTGAATTTTATTCAAATTTTAAACTTACTTCGTGTAAACGGTGGCATATTTTACTACTTTGATTCATAAATATTACTAGTCAAGCGTTTATTGCCATTTGTTTAATATATAGCTGCATTAGATTTTGACGTGTGCAACCATATTTTATACAGCTAGAATACATGATTTTATAAATTGTATTTTAATTCTCTATTTGTCACATGAGTAAGGTAATACACCATGTAATTTGGAATTGTTATGCTTGTGAACCCTTCCAAATGTACGTATGACAAACAAAGTGTGGATTAAAGAGTAAGTCTAAGTCAATGTCCAATATATGTGTTAATAATCTATGTACATGTGCGAACTTATGTACACAGAAATTTTAATTTCTTGTCAGCTATATGACACCCACAATATGTATTTATGTGTATATTGTGTCTTATACACCAACGCAGACACACACAAAAACAAATTAACTTCAAGTGTATGACAAAGAGTATCATGCATATAATGGTGTGTGCTTGATTATTAAGTTTCTAAGTACATATCATGGAACAAAGTATGACATTTGCTGAAATATTAAGAACACCAAAAGCACCATCTTCCTTCCAGCGGTATAGATAAACATTCAAGTAATACACCTACATTTCCACTATCAATGTCTTAATGTCTCATGTAAGTGCGTATGGATATCCACAAATGCATGTGTAGGCATGCATTACAATGTTCTTATTAGCTAGTTCTTCAATGTGAGAATTAGAGTATTTAGTAGTTGTTAAATCAATGTGGGAATTTTCCCAACACTAAACATACAATTCCGAATTAACACTCAAAATTAACATTTTTAATCAAGCTTTATAAGATTCATTAAGAATTACTTTTACAAAAATTGCTGCAATTTTTACATAATAAATTATTATATTTGATATTTTCATATTAAAAGAATGTCATATTTAAGCTACTTGTTTATAATTTAAATCTAAAACTCTTGTTAGAATTTAATAATAAATTTTGTAAGTAAAAATGTAGTTATTTTTGCGTATGTATAATACACACACACACATACATAATATAATTTAAATAAGACCCTAATTTATTTATCTGTAAATAGGACACAATAACATATATATATATATATATATATATATATATATATATATATATATATATATATATATATGCAATGAGTGCAGACCTTAAAATAATGTTTGCACATGAGAGAGAATTGATTTACTTTATCCCTTCCGATGTCTCATACTTAATGTAAATTGAATAAATTATTTTAATACGAGACAAAAGATAATATACTTCCATAGTATTACATATATAATTTTAAACCTTTATAACTTTTTAATAAATATCAAGAATATTCTTAAATAGATGCAAAATTCCAGTGGCCATCGGTTGCATCTACAATATCTATTTATAGGTTAGGTTTGTTATTTCCCTTGTTGGATTTCCTAGATAATCTTCTTGTGTTGAATAATTTATTTGTTACATAAACATAGTCATGAGAAATCAACACAAGCAGCATGTGGTTGCCCGTTCCCCAAAGCGTGTCTTAGAGGAAGAGAAATCAGATGGTAGGACACTCGCAATAGATGTTCAAAGTTCCAAGAAACACAAAACTTCCATACAAGATGTGGTTGGTTACCCGAAGTGTGTCTTAGAGGAAGAGAAATCAGAAAAGAAAGGATTATCCGACAGTAGGAGACTTGTGGCGGATGTTAAAAATTCTAAGAAACACAAAACTTCCATACAAGAACATGCTCAGAGTTCTGCACAACCGGAGAAGAAGAGCAAAAAGAGCAAGAATAAGTGCCCTGGATTGAGGCGGCAAAAAATGGGAGATGGTCAGTTGAGTTTCGGGAAGGTGATGTTAGGCAATGGTTGGGCGTACATGACACTGCAGCACAAGCAATAGAGGCACGTGAAGCCTTTGCAAGGGAGCACCATCGTACAACCCTTGCAGAAGTAAATACATCTTTTGCACAATGCGCACTAAATGAGGCTGTAGAAGTTGGGACCGATTCAAAGGCCAATATCAAGCTCGAAGAAGCTTGAGAAGCATCATAAAAAAACTTTTACATTGACAAAAGATGTTGGACAAAGCATTCCTCCATGTACTCGGTGAAGGCCATGTCTTTTGGAATTGAACCACCCAAGAGAGGCTCTTACTTGGACTTGAATAGCTGCAATGTGGAGTCAACGTCGTTTGAATTGTTAGCACAATGGGACTTAATTACAAAGAAAACTCTTTGAATATGCAATATAGAAAAGAAATTAACAATAACTTAATAATATTATATATATATACATTTATATGTAAATATTTCCTAAATATTGTATTTATGACCTATTATGCTAATAAAAGAAAAATCAGCAATTTTGAGTATTTGAAATATAATAAAAATATGTCTAGCATATTCTTAAGGAAAACTTATTGAAGGTATTTAATATTTATTTTAATTTATCTATTTATATTACATTTAGTTATTTTATTAATATTACCAAGAAGCTCAAAACCCACATCAAAGTTTAGTTTTTGAAATCCTTGGGAGTCCTCATTAAGTATGTGTAGATAGCTTAGATCACTGCTATGGTCTGATAGCACTGTCTTTTTTGTACAAACACACTTCCATCGCCAGCCAGCAAGGTTTAATTGATGAAACCACTTTTTTCTTAAAATTTTTTGTTGTATCCGATGGCTGAGAAATGCAATATGACGTGTTAACATAATTTGTTTTGAAAGGGTTGCCTACAACACTTTTAATGCTGATATATTTAGTAGTTTGATATATTAATTGAGAATACTATCTATTAATTTTCATTAATATAATACATATATGCTACACCCTAAATCAGAATTCATTAACTAATATAGGAAAGTGAATTTTATATGTCGGCATGAATGGTATACTTGCATATCTTTAAAATATTACTATTAATGCTAAGATTTGCTAACATTGTTTTAATACTTTTATATTTAAATTAGATACATTTTATATTCTATATTATAAATTCAACTATTTGAAAAATAGCTTCAAATTTATAACTAATGAGTGAATGGTGTACATTTAATATATTTATGTATAATGGTACATATCGCATTATATGTGTGTGTGTGTGTGTACAAGTTAAAGTATATTTATTAGTAGTTTAACATGCACAAAATTATTATATATACAATCATTTATAAGTAAGGGAAATCTTAAAAGAAAAAAAAATAGAAGATAAACATCTTTTAAAACATATGTAGGACATGTTGATTATTAGGTCTGGGCACTGTCACTTTTTTACACACTACTCCAGCTACAGTTAACTTCGTTCACTAAGTTATGTAGATTTATGTATAAAATTTATATTATATTTATTTATATTTTTAGGTTCAATTCCATTGGGGCACTTTATTTAGGCTAGGCACATAGCGCAATGAGATTATTTTCTAGGTGTCACTTGAAGTAATTATTGGTTTGTCATTCACTTTTTTGAATTCTAATAAGACTTTCTAAAGTCCTTAATAGATTGAAAATTTATAAAAGTGATATTAAATTATAAATATTATTGACGGAGATGAATATATATAAATATAATATACTCTCAAGATGCCTATATACCTATATCACCATAGTATATATAGGCATCTTGAGAGTATATTTATAAGATACACACTATATATGACATATACACAATTTGATACACAACCCATAATATATATATATATATATATATATTATACATGCATATATACACATGCATTTAGAGAGAGAAAGAGTATACCAATTTGATATATACATGGATTATATTGGAACAAGCGTGTATATATATATTACACATAGTTTTATACGCAGCACATATAATACATATTTATAGGTTGGGCTGAGTAGCCTGGCTGTTCAGTCTAGCCTATGGCTGAACAGATGGGCTGCTCATGCCGAATTAAGCAACCCGACACCTCAATTCGACTTGCAACTAAGTATATTGGCTAATTAGAGAGGATTCTATGGAATAACCTTGCTGCCATGCTGCCATGTTGGAAAAACACAAATTTTTTGAAGGTAAGGGAATCACTTGCCAATGCTATCAGAAAATTTTAGATAAAGGTTCCACCCTTAACCCCATTTTAAAGGTAATGTAAGGCTCGGTGAGAATATTCCCTCTTGTAAACACATATCACCACCTACACAATATACAAATATGACACACTTAAATACTTAGGGTATCTTTGCACTAGCAGTTACATAGCTTTAACGGAGCAAAGTTGTCTTCACATAGACATTTGTTAACTTAAACTTGTAATTATTGCCATTAACATATTTTGAACGTAAAGGCAATGTCTTCACACTAAAATTTATGTTATGTTACATTAATTTTTCATTCCATTAACTTAATGTAAATTTATATGTTCCTAAATAGGAGTTAATAGTGTTGTTAATCGAGTAGGGGTCTGAGATTAGAGTTTATGGCTTCAACAATCATCTATGTGTGCTTAGCTCAATCGTTTGCTTCAATTGTTTTATCGCATGTTGTGCCAAACTCAAATCACTAATGCCCATGATGTTTCTAACTCAGATAAGGATTTTTTTTTCTAATTTTTCATTTTATTTTATTTTTTGAAATAAGAATGAAATGCAACTTTACGAGGCTAGTGAATCCCTCAACGAGGAGGATGATCGATGGATTAAGGTAATTTTACATTGAAAATAGTGATTGCAAACAAAAAATTAAAAATTTAAAAAAAAAAAAACATTTTATAAGCTGTGGTCAACCATAAATGCAAATTTATCAACATTTTCTATAGATTTCCAATAGTTGCCATGATGAATGCATATGGAAGAATTTTAAACTTTTAAGAAAGATTAAGTGTGAGGAAATCTTGGTCGCTCCACAATCGAAGTTGGATTTTCTTTTACTTAGGTATTTTGATTTCATTTTTTTTTTTTGATATTTTAAATAAAACCTTATGTTCTTGGTGATAAAGGTTATCATCTAACCGTGGATAGTAACTCCATTCGTTAGTGATTCTTGATTTCTCAATCATGTTGAGACACATTTTAACAAGATGATGATAAAAGAGTGATTGTGAGTAGAACAAGCCTTCAGAATTTTCAAGTAATGATTTGGCTTATTTACTTCTTGACTGAAGATGGATTCAAAATTCATTCTTACAACAGTAAAAGTTGCATGCATATATACACAACTTGACGGGCGAGATTACAAAAATGAACTTCAGTATCTAGACTTAGCAAAAAAGCAATGGTAATCAATCTAGAGAACTAGCTCCAAGAGATCACAACAGAGATGTTAAAGAGGGTATTATTATACAAAATGTGCTTGTAGATCACCTATTAAAGAGATAAATGTAATGTTTTTTTTTAGAGTTTTTTGGAATTTTTTAATTTTAACTTTTAATTATAGCATAGTGTTGGTAATTAGTAACATAACAGAATTATGTGTGAAGTGACATACCGTTACATAATCTGTACTACCGTTATGTTAATTAACCTAAGATAACAGTGACCCTGTGCAAAGCTGTTTTAATCTGTTACGTTAGTTAACCTAAACGGAAATGAAACCAGTGTGAAGACCAATTCTTCCGTTAGTATAAATATGACATTTAATTGAAAGTAACATAACTCCATTATACTGTTTTTGCCTTGCAAATGGAGCCATGTGCACGATTATTATTATTATATAAGCAACTAACTCGGTTTAGCCACAAGAATTAATTCATGCACATAAGAACGTCGATTGTACCTAGCACAAGAATCATTGTATTAAACTAATTGCCATCTTTAAGAGAGCTTGTAATGTCAAAATAGAGAACTCATGAGCTTAACTGTGCACTGATTATTAAGTTATATTTAAGTTAACAGCTTCAAACAAAACACTACCACATGTATGTGTATGTATACATGTTAGTTAACAGCATATGCGTTTGACAGCAACACATATGCTCCAGACTGTTGAGAATCCAACCCATCGTACTGAGCAGCACGAGTTACACGTTGAACATCACCATGAACATTACATGCACCAAGCAAGGACATCCATGCAAGACAATCCGGTTCATAAGGCATGCTATAAACAAGCTCTCGGCCTCTTCAAGTCTTCCTAGCCTAGCTAAGACATCCACAATGGACTCATATTGACCAGCAATCCCATAATCTTCCCTCACGAAAACAAACTGTAACAAAGCCTCTTTCACTAGTCCACCATGGCTACAAGCGAAAACCAGTGCTGAAAGTGTAACCTCGTCCGGAGTTACACCCTCCAGCTGCATCTCTTGGAAGACCTCAAAGGCTTCCTGCACTGACATGAGCATATGCTGCAAGCATTGCAGTCCAGTGAACAAGAGTCCTGATGAAATACACATGAATGCAGCTTCAGCCTCTTTGATGCTCCCACATTTCCCATACATGTCAAGCAGTGCTCCTTGAACTGCATCCGAAAGACTCACACGCTGAATGCTGGCATGGATCGACTTCCCATACATTACAGAGGTGGCTCGCCACAGGCATCAAACATGGTCACATAAGTTGCTTCCTGGGCTTAACCCCTTGGTGTTGCATCTGATGAAACACTCCCAAAGCTTGCGTGATATGCCCATTCTGAGCATAGGCTGCAACCATGGCATTCCACGATACTTGATCTCTCCGGTGCATGCTTTCAAACACACGGGCTGCTGAGGTAACGTCCCCACATTTTACCATACATGTTAATCATCGTGTTACTAACAGTAACTTGCAAGGTCCACCCTGTGGCAACCGTCCTGTTTTCCAAAGCCATACCTTGTGAGACGTCTTACGAGCACGCACATGCATCAAGGACGCCAATGTAAGTCACCTCGTCAGGCTCGTCTTCCAGGTCTATATAATGAAGAACTTTCGCTGCTTCCTTGGTATGCCTATGTTGGGCATATGCCGAGAGCATCAGGTTCCACGTTACCAACCCTTACACTGCAAACGTTCAAGGAGCTTGTTTGCAGCCTCAAAATTCCGGCATTTCCCATACATGTTAATAAGTGCGGTAGCTACGACAATGTGGGAATCTAAGCCGCTTTGAGTGACCCGTTCATGAATCTCTGGACCGAGCTTCAGATCGAGCAACGCAGTGCATGCATCGATAGTGCTAACGAGGGATATAGAGTTGGCTTTCATACCTTCCAGCTCCATCCTTTTGAACAGCACCAGTGTGTGCTTGCCATGCCCATTCTGTGCATAACCAGAAAGTAAGCAGTTCCATGATATGATATTCTTCCTGGGCAAGCTTTCAAATGCATCTCTCGCTTCTTGCAGGCACCCACACTTGATAAACATGTTCACTAGAGCGTTTCTAAGCACAAGATCCGTGTCTAAGCACCCTGTGTCTGCTCCCATGTAGAACTGCTATATCATCTCTCACATCCTTAAATATTGATCTGCAAAGTGCTGAATCTCCTCGCTTACTGTAAGCCTCGAACAGGCTGATGAAAGTAATCCGATCAGGCTGGAAAGCCTTCTATGATCATCCTCTTGAACAGTTTGAGTGGGTGCTGCGTGCTTCCAGATAATACTTCTGAAGAGATTATCACATTCCATGCGATCAAATCTTTTTGAGTAATCCCCTCAAACACCAGTCTGGCATTCTCTAGACTCCCACACCTCACATACATCTTCATGAGTGCATTCCTCACAAACACATCGTTTTCAAACCCAGCCAAAACCAGTCTCTCATTAAGGATATCTCCATAGCAAAGACATGAGCATGCATTTAACACAGCTGCTAGTGTCACGCTTGTTGGTTTCACTCCTTCGAGTTCCATTCTCCAGAAGATAACCAGAGCTTCCTGGAAATGCGCATTCTGGACATATGTAGCAAGGAGAGAGTTCCAGCTCACGACGTCCTTGTTCTCCATCCTCTCGAACATGGTTTTTGCATGCTCCACGTCCCTGCATTTCCCGTACATATTGATCAGTGTGTTTCCCAAAACTCGGCTAGATATTTCTAGACCGGATTCTACAACGAACTCGTGGAGAAACATACCTTGAGTGAGATCTGAAAGTGTAGCACAGACGTCTATAACCGTAACAAAGGTGACAACATCCGGTTTGGATCCTGCAAAGCTCATCATTCTGAAGGCCTGCATTGCATCCTTGTAATGCCCATTCTGGGCATATGCTGCAATCATGATAGTCCATGAGTAAACGTTCCTCCGACGCAAACTGGTGAAGACATTCTTGGCTTCCTCTATACAGCCGCATTTACCATACATTTCTATAAGGAAATTTCCCAGGAAAACTTCTTCAACGTGCCTAGTTCGCATCAAGAGTTCGTGGATGCGTTTGCCCTTCTCTAAGTTCCCGCTGTTCCCACATTTCCTGAGCAAGGATGCATACTCTGAACGACTCACCGTGTGGGGGTCCTTCAGTTCCATCCATCTGAATGCTTCTTCTATGTTTCTGGCATGGAATCGTCTCCTGGGAACCTACAATAGTAGCATGCCCACCGTCTGGCAGACATCTCAACAGCATTATTTCATCCGATGGACATAGTAACATAATTATAATTATAATGTAATAATCATTTTATAAGGTTTTAAAATAAACTTAAATAAATTTTAATTTTGCTATCATTATAAAACTAAGAAAAATTATTTCTCAAAAACAATAATGTTAAATTATATATCGACCTAGTAAATTCATTACGACCTAACATACTAAATAATAAATTCATTACAGCATTTCATGTATTTTAGTATTTAGATTAGTAAAAGTGTCACTATTATTTTAAAATTAAAATTAAATATCTAAAATTATAATTTATAAATTTTTATTTTCAAGTTAATAATGTAATTTTAATATAATATATATAATTTAATATTCTAATTAAACTATATAACATATAGTTTAAAAATAAAAAATTACATTCTTTTATTAAGTTTGAAATTGCATATGTAAAAAAAAAGATGTAAATATGAATCCTAATGCAAATTAAGCATGTGAGTTTTAAATTAATACGGCGGGTGAATAAACTTTAACATAACATAAATTTAAGGATGTACTTTAAAAATTTATGTAAATTTGGTTTACATCAACCTTTAAGAACATCTCCACTAGTGATGGTTAAATTTATGTTAAATTTAATATTATTTTTTGGGTTAAATGGAGGTACCTCCATATTTAACCCATTAGTTCATTATTGCACTTGACAGTTCATAACTAAAACACATGTTAAATTTTATTTAAAACTCACTTTCAAACTTACCTTACTTGAAAGTGTCAACAATGAGGAGTACCTCTTTCTTGATAGTATTGCTAGCCTTTTTGTAATAGATAAGGTGTCTTATCTTGCATAGAGGTGGTTTAAATGTAAGACAACCCCCAAATGTGGAATGTGGAAGGGTCACTAGCCACGATCAAATATACAGAGACTATTTTGCAACTCTATCACTGTATCCTAAGGAGTATTTTTGCAATCATTATCGTTTATTTCTCAAGATCATAGTCAATGTCCAAGTTCATAATGAATGGTTTGTGCAAAAGCGAGATGCAGCTAGCACACTTGGTTTGTCTGCTATACAAAAGGTCCTTGCAGCTCTTCGACAATTAGCATATGGCGAGCTTGCTGATGCCTGTGATGAATACATTCAAATTGGGGAGAGCACGGTGGCGGAATGCCTTAAGCGTGTATGTCGCATAGTCGTTCATGTATATAGTAATGAATATTTGTGTTCTCCAACACAATGGTTCATTAGATTGCATGCATTGGACATGGAAGAATTATCCTACAACATGGGTTGGCTAGGTAAGTAGTTTTGGTTTATTCAAGCTACTTTCATTCTAATCTTTTCTATCATTGGTATATTAGAAAGAAAAACGAGCCTACTATTGTCTTAGAAGCAATTGCTTTCTACGATTTATGGATCTAGCATGCCTTCTTTGGCATGCCAAGGTCCAATAATGACATAAATGTCTTGGATTGATCTCCACTATCTAGCAAGCTCGTTGATGAGGAGGCTCCAAGTTAGTTACGTGGTAAACGGGCAGAGATATTCCATGGAGTACTACTTAGTTAATAGCATTTACCCACAATGGGCAACCCTAGTTCAAACAAATTGTAGCCACTGAAGGAAAAGCACAAAATGTGATCTAACTTAAAACATTGGAGTGGTTCTAATACTCGAGATGTAGAGCATTTTGCAAAAATGTAAGAAGGTGCTCGTAAAGATGTAAAGCAGGCATTTGGTGTTCTACAAGCACGTTTTCAAATTGTTAGACCTGCATGTTTATGGAAACTTGAGAACTTAAAATTCATAACGACAACTTGTGTCATATTACACAATATAATTATACACAATGAACGTGGCGAAGGCAACAGGCTTCCATACATTGTGCTAGTCCCAAGGCTACAAAATGGAGGTGATATAGACTTGCAAGCTTTCATCCAACAATATCAGCTCATGTGAGACACCACTACACATTATTAGCTTTGCGATGACTTTATTGAACATTTGTGGGTGAGAAAAGGTGACTCATAATTTTTTTTTACTTATGTTATTTAAAACTAATGATTCTCTTCCAACTCTGTCCTTAATATACTTTGCTTCTCCAACATAAAGTACTACTTACTTATCTCATCCATCCCCTCCAACGACATTGTTATTATGGTCTGCTCACAAGTCTTCTCAATTCGTTGTTCGGTTACCAATTACAAATGTAGCATCTCATTTAGCGCCCGTCTTCTAGGCTACATGTCTAAGCATTACTTCATGGGTTTTTCACTGTTTGCTCCATGAAACTCTCATGGGTAGAAGCTTAAATTGTTAACTTTGGCCTTTTTACAATCGATTGGTCTAGGTGTCTCCACAGCCTCAACAATCTTGTCATCAGGTTCATTAGCTTCATTATCTTTAATAACATTTTCCTCAACATTTTCTATAGCACTTGGATTCAACATATATATATATATATATATAGTATGAAGCAGAAAATGTGTGCGCGTGTGTGTGTGACATGATGTTCTCTTTAGTGAGAGATCTCAAGAACATAATACCTTTTTCTTTTTCTTCTTTTGTTGGCTTCTACCACAGCTTAATATTTGGGTGCCTTATATAGCACATTCCAAGCTACAATACTTCCGAAAGGGGTTCCTTCTAACTCATGGCACATCATTAATGTGTCACTGATAAGATCTTGAGTCATCTTCCCACTTTCATTATGAACAAGCACCTACACATAGGTTCCACTAAACTTGTTAACAAGTCATTGCAAAGTCTTCTAGTGATTGGCTAGTCCATCAGCATCACGGATGTCCCAAGTGGCAAAGAAATCAATTTGAACTTTTCAAAGACTTCGCAAAAGAAAGTAGTGCGCCTCTATGCACGTTGTAACTAAAGTGGGCATGATACGTGAAAATGGGAATATAAAATAAATTACTAATTAATACTTAAGTTTTAATTATTAATTAATCATTTAATTAATATGTAATTAAGCCTTAAATATTAATTAATTAATTAATTAACCCTTCAATAACCTTACTTAGTAAGGAATATTCCTAAAATATCTTAGAATATTCATATTATTCTAAAAATAGTTTACAATAATGAAGAAATACTATCAAACATAATTACAAATGAAATCATTTTCTTATCAACATGTTAATTTTTTATAAATACTTTCTTCCTATCATACAATCATCACTCTCCGGATTAATCAAATCATTTTGGTCAATATCTTGATGTTGTTGCCACCACTTAACACTCTCACGAATGCAATTGGGAGTTGCCATCCTTGTTAATACATAAGATGTGATAAGAGAAGGTCTGCATAAAGGCTCATCTAAAAACTGACGTTCCTTAAGAATAATATTATAAAGCGCCCGGTTGCTATCCTTCATTTTATAAAATTCAATATCACGAGAAAGAAAAGCTTCAGGAAATGTATGATACGGTGGATACTGCTCACAAAAATTTTCGAAATTCTTCTTTCTGAGGCACGTATCTAAGTAGTTCACTAGCTCATCCATGATATCGGTATCCGAATATGGATCGAAAGTGATTGGATGAATACAAGCAATGTTTTGGTTGAGCATAGCCTTCTAGGAGAGTCGTCTACTACTAACATCTGTGCGTTCTTCATTATCCTTAAGCGACTGATCTCCCCATGAGTCCCAATTATTCTTTCATTCTTGAAGAAGTACGGCTTGCTTTCCTTTCTTATATTGTGAAATTCGAGAGGTTTATAACATATTCGCTGGTCAAAAATCCAATCTTTACGAATCACCTCTTCTGCAAACACTACAATGTTTCTTAAGTAAATTCAACAACGGTGTTAAGTTATGAATCTACATGCATGACCAAATCCCCACAAGCGCACCTATCTCCTTAAGCTTTTGAAAGAGACGATCCAACCTTGGACAAAAAATAATATCATATCGAAATTTACCATGACAAGGAATGAAATCTCCTTGTTTGATTTCTTTTTTTCTATCCTCGGGCCTTTGTCGATGAAGCAGAACACCATTGACATCCAACAACACAATATGGCCATGAGTAACATGAGATAGCGTTGCCTCTTGAATACTTTGCAAATCACTTGTTTGCTCCCTTTCACATTTATCCGTTGCCACTATCTCGTTGCTTATCCCTTCATCATTTAATTGTACATCATCCTTACAAGATTCAGATATTGCATGCGCTGAAGAAATTAATTTCGGAATTGAAGCCAATAAAAATGATGATGAAGTGGCCCCCATGGTAACGATGTTTTGAGCTGCATTATTATCCATTTCCTGCATGAACTCTGTCATTCTGACATGTGGCACAAGAAATTGTCGCCAAACCCCTCTCTTACCTCATGCCAATGCTGAAAATCCATGTTCTCAATTATTTTATTACATCTGCAAAATGATAATTAGCTGACCTTAAAATTATCAAGGTATATTATTTACCTTGTTAATGTGTGACCCATGTTTGAACTAAAATCTTCATTAATCCTTGAGAATTTATTTTCTGTACAAATATAAAAGAAATATACAAAAATGCCTTATGTTACACTCATTTACAACTATTCATCACTCTAACAATTCATTAACAATTCTTCTTCGCTATTACCTTCTGAGTGAGGCGAAGAAGGTCTAAGCCGCTTGTGAGATGGTTCAAGATCTTCTACATCTTCTATTGATGTTTCCATGGGTCCTGGAGTGTGCGAATGTTCTGTACTCCTCGAGATAACTTCCGGTCTAATATCTGATTGAAGTTCGTTCTCAGACTCAGACTCCGAGATTAATCCCGCCGCCCATAACCTGCGTGAAGGGCCTCGGCGGCGGGATTAATCCCGCTGCTCGAGGGGCTTAGCGTGTGTGCGAAAGAAAAAATTAATAAATAAAAAAATTATACAGATAAAAACACACACATATATATATGTGTATATATATATATATTATGTATGTATAGGAGTGTACGTGTGTGTGCAAGAGATAGATAAACAAATAAAATTATACAGTACTGGTACACATAATATATGTGTGTACATAGGTATATATGTGTGTGTATATGTATATCGTGTGTATGCGTGTGAACGAAACAAATAAAATCATACAGATAAACAAACACACACACACACATATATATACACAGGAGTGTGCGTGTGTGTGCGAAAAATAAAACTAATAAATAAATAAAATTATACAGATAAACACACACATATATATGTGTGTATATAGATATATAACCCATAGAGAAAGAGAGAGAGTCTGTGAATATATAAGCATATAATAACTAGTGTTGTATACTATTTGTTAATATGCATTGATTATATATATATATATATATATATATATAAAAGCAGTGTGCGTGTGTGTGGGAGAGATAGATCAATAAAAAAATTATATAGATACTGGTACACATAATATATGTATGTATATAGGTATATATATATGTGTATATGTATATTGTGTGTATGCGTGTGTGAGCGAAACAAATAAAATCATACAGATAAACAAAACACACACACACATATATATACACATGAGTGTGCATGTGTGTGCGAGAGATAAAACTAATAAATAAATAAATTATATAAACACACACATATATATATGTGTGTATATAGATATATAACCCATATGAATATATAAGCATATATATAAACTAGTGTTGTATACTATTTGTTAATATGCATTGATATATTATATAATATATATATATATATATATAAAGCAGTGTGCATGTGTGTGGGAGAGATAGATTAATAAATTTTTTTTATAGATACTGGTACACATAAAATTATACGCACACTCCTATACATATATACATACATACATACACACACACACACACACAGATCTCACCTGTGTGCACAGCCGCCGCCGCCGATTTCAAGCGCCGCCTCTTGAAACCCTAAGAATACACCTAAACCCTAAAGAATTAATTATATATATTAACCCTAATAGAATATTCCTTCTAAGAATATACTTAAACCCTAAAAAGAATAAAATATAGATTGCCCTAAACGAATATTCTTTCATTATATTATTAGTGTGCGTGTGCATGGGTGTATCATATACACCCCAAAAATATAAATCATGCAGGGATTTAACATGTGTGTGTCCATGAGAGTGTTAAAGTTTCATGTGTATCAATACATACATACACATTGCATATATTAATACACATAATATATACATACACACGTATATACACACAGACATACATACATATTACATGGGTTTAGGGTTTAGGGTTTAGGGTTTTGGATTTAGGATGGATCATGCATGGTGTGTATGTATGAGAGAAGAGAGAGTGTTGAAAAATTATTTTTGTACACATTGCATATATTAGTACACATATATACTTACACATATTATACACAGATATACATACATAGTATATGAGAGAAAGAGACAGTACATATTATGGATATGCATGGTGTGTGTATTATACACACAGACATACATACATATTAGTACATAATATTAAGAGACCGAGTACATATTATAGATCATGCATGGTGTGTATGTTTGAGAGAAGAGAGACAGTACATATTAACATGGATCATGCATGGTGTGTATGTATGAGAGAAACAGAAAGTACACATATATACATATAGAGTACACATATATACATACACACGTGTATACACACAGACATACATACATATTACATGAGTAAATTCATTGTGTTACATATTAGGGTTTAGGGTTTAGGGTTTAGGATGGATCATGCATGGTGTGAAGAGAGAGTGTTGAAAAATTATTTTTGTACACACATGTATACACAGGGTTTAGGGTTTAGGGTTTGCTCCCAACAAGCTTAATATAAATATTACACATGTAAATTCAATGTGTTACATACACACAGATTGAGTACATATATCATACATGCGTTGAACATGATGTTTTCAATAAAGAAGCAACATATTTCTTCAGTTTGGTTTAGGGTTGTGCATGTGTGTGCATATGTGTTTTTGTAAGTTCTTGTAATGCGTGTGTAAATTTATGATTGTGTTTATATATGTGTGCAAAACAAACATCGAATAATTAAAAAATAATATTAATAAACACACTATGAACATATTTTAAATTATACATAATAATATATGATTTTATCTAATATATAGCCATATATAGTTTTAATAATATATATTAATTTAATATTGATAAAAAGGTTTAACATTGAAATATTCTTGAAATAATAAGAAATTAATTGAGAAAATCCCATTAATATTACAAATGTAAATTAAGTACTCAAATAATTAACTAAATTAATTATCATAATCATGTTTAATATTGGAATATTCTTGGAATAATAAGAAAATAATAAAGAATATCCCATTAATATAAAGAAGATTAATTACTCAAGTAATTAAGGAAATGATATTAATATACACACTATGAACATATTTTAAATTATACATAATAATACATCATTTTATCTAATATATAGTCATATATAGTTTTAATATATATATTAATTTAATATTGATAATAAGGTTTAACACATGAATATTCTTGAAATAATAACAAATTAATTGAGAAAATCCCATTATATATACAAATGTAGAATAATTACTGCAATAATTAAGAACAAGACTAATTTAATTATGATAATCAGGTTTAATATTAGAATATTCTTCAAATTAATTAAAATAATAAAGAATATCCCATTGATACTAGGAAATGAAAACTAAATACTCGAGTAATTAAGAAAATAATAATAATAAACAGACTATGAATATATTTTAAATGATACATAATAATATATCAATTTATTTATTGTATAAGTATTATTTATATATATATATAATATAAATATACTTGAATACTAAGAATGTAGAATATAGTCTAAAATTTCGTAATATTAAACAGCTTGAATCACTTGAATAACATTAAATGCAATTTTAAAATACTCATTGGAACTGGAGAGTATATATGTCAGAGTGTCGGATATTTGTGTCAACTCATCTTAAATTTTATTTTCTGTTCTTTTTAAAAAATTTGAATTTCTGACATATGTATTGTCGGTCTGACATGTAAATTTGAAAATGCATTTAATTTCCCACTCAAATTCAGATCTGGTTCTTTCTCCGGCAAGGGTTTCTTCATTTCTGTATTTTTCACTCTTTAGATCTTTTTTTTTCTTCATATGATCATCTCAGGAGCGAGATTAAATTGGGTGCTATTCTTTATAGGAAAGCACGGCGCTTCAGTGCTGTTTACAAGTAAGTATTATAAACAAATTTAAAAATACTTATAAAGATTCACTCTCTTACATTCTCTCTTAAAATTACAATTTAGGGGTTTAGGAATGCATTAGGATTATAATATATTCCGTTAGGGATTTATCCCGTTTAAATATCCTTTTAACTTAATATTCTAGGTTAACCGGGGCGGCGGGATTAATCCGGCCATTTCTTTTTCGCCTCTTCGAAGAGGTGGCGGGATTAATCCCGCCACCATCTCTCGGGCAATGCTTCTCCGCCACTGAAAAAGAGTGGCGGGATTAATCCCGCCGATAACCTTCTCAACTGATGAAGAGTTACCAGAATTTATTAGAAAGAGTTGTCGGCGGGATTAATCCCGCCAACCATTTTAGGAGGCAGGGAAGGGGTGGCGGGATTAATCTCGCCACCACATCCCTGTTTTAAGGATTTGGGGACAGGATTTATCCCGAGATCTCTTTGAAATCATAGTTTTGGAGAGAGTTATGTGCGGGTTTAATCCCGCCACCCATTCCCCGTCGTAAGAATTGTGGGCGGGATTAATCCCGCCGACTCTCTCCGAAGGGGTTGAGTCGGCGGCGGGATTAATCCCGCCGACCGTTCCTCGTCGGAGGGATTCGTGGGCGGGATTAATCCCGCCCATCAGTTGTATTAATCAAACATGAGATATTATCTCTAAATATAATTATGTATTATATGCATATTATTAAGTAACCGTAATTCAGATTTCTTAGAAATATTGCATAAACAGATATCATAAATAATACAATTATTTATGTGCAGGACAATATGTTTAATACTGGAGATAAAGTATGTCTTCTTCGGAACAACGAGATAGTTGGCACTGGAACTGTGGAAGTTCGAGATAATAATGCATCATGTCACAATATTGCCCAAGGATCTTGTGTGTACGTATGGGTGAACACCATTTACAAGCATGTTGAGGTTCTGGGAATGGAATTTGAGGAGGGTTCTCCTGTATTGTGGAATTTGGATGAAGTCAAGGCTGACACAGAATATGCAGAGTCACAAACAAATAGTAGCACGAGTTTACCAGATGATGGCTTGCCTGCTGTGATGGATGAGGTGATTCTCTTTCTTCGTGAGATTGAAGTCGGAAGAGGCATCATCACAGCTATAAATCCAATGGAAGCAGTGTCAGAAGAGAAACTAGGGTCCGACTTCGTGGGTGTAGTTGTGACAGAGGTTTCACCTAATGGCACATTGTATCCTGGATCCCTCGTGAGGTGGCGAACATCTGAATTAAGACGGCAAGATGGTTCAACATATTCTGGGTTGGATTTCAATAATAACAACCCGGAAGAACAACTCATATTTGAAGAGGTTCCTTGCATTGGTCCTATTGTAAGAAAAAGGCGATTCATGGGTTGTAGATCTTCCCCTGCAAGTTTCAGCAAGAGGGTAAAGATGGATCCTACATCTTCCGAAAGTGTTACGAGCATTTCCACGATTGACTGTTGCAAGAAGAAGTGTTGTCAGATGGCAGACCGGAATGAAATTACCCAATGTAGACATGTCTTTCGTATGCTCACCCAAAAGCAAAGGCATGAGTTTGTATATGCTGCACTAACTGGGTGTATTGATGGAATGGCCTCGGACACAGGTTATCAGAGTACATCCATGGTATTTAATAAGGTGGCCATCTGCTTCAAAGCTTGGTACAGTATATGGGATCCCAAAGACCACGTTCTACCGTCGGAGGGATGAGTGGCTAGATGGAGCGCGAACCTCAGTTCATGGGAACACTCGCTTGGTCAAAACCCGCTCTCACATCATGGCAGCCATAGAGATACTCAAGGCTTTTGTGGAAGCAAATGCAGACAGGATGCCTCACAAATGCCGAACCACAAATGCAGGGTCAGGGAAAATCTCAAGGTTTTGCCTTCAATCTACACTCAATTGAAGCTGTGTGAACATGTGAACAAGTGCCTCAGTTTGATGGGGCTCCAAGCAATCTGCACTGGTACCTTCAACAACATATGGAATACTCATTTTAAGGATGTGGAGATTGCAAAACACTCTAGCTTTTCCAAGTGTGACACTTGTACATCATTGAAGGCTGCAGAGGCTTGTGCAAAAACCTTGGTGGAGATCACTACCATTCAAAAGAAGATGGAGGCCCACATGATTGCACAACAAACTTGCCGGTCTCAGTACTATGCACACCGCATGCTTTCTGTGTCACGCCCATCAGAGTACCTGTGCTTGATCCATGACAAGATGGATCATTCAAAGACCAGCATTCCAAAGCTCTTTGCAACACCAAAGTGCCTTGGAAATGTCATGAAACTTCCGATTTCATTGACAGGTGTGCTAACACATGGACACGGTTGTGAGTCATATGGACACTTTTCACTTCCACATTGGTCTAGCGACTCCAATTTCACTATTGGGTCGTTAGCCATGTGTTTCAGAAACCTTGAAGCCCACTCACAGACAAGTCCTATCAGTGATCTCAAAGTGAAGAAACAACACCTTCAACCTTTACATAATGCTCTCATGAAACATCTGCACTTGAGGCTACTTGGGAATATGAGAGGCATTGTCAACAGCCTGCACAGAAAATAGATGGCCCTGTTGAGAGTTCTGGTTCAGTGGAGGGATCTAGCTCAAATAGTGTACATGTGTCCTCAACATCAAATAAGCTTCCTCGTCATTTGCTTTTACAGATGGATAATTGTGCAGGCGAGAACAAAAATAGGTAAATCATTTTACTTAAGGGTTTCTCAAGCTCATACTTACTTTTATTTTCTAGATATGTGCTAGCATACTTGTCAATGCTTGTTGCCAAAGGTGTGTTTGAAACAATCACGCTCAGTTTCCTTATGGTTGGTCACACTCATGAAGATATTGATGCGTTCTTCAGCAAGGTCTCCAACTCTACAAAAAGGACAAGTGCACTTACCTTACCGCATATGATGAATCTTTTTGAAAATTGCATCTCCAAAAAAAGTTGTGCTTTGCTTGTGACTGAGGTGCCAGACTTCAAAAAATTTCTCAAGGAGTATATAAGTGATTCTTTAGTTGGTCACCTTGTGCCGCTACAATTCTTTTTCTCCATACGAGATGGTATACCTATTATGCAGTACAAGTTACGGCCATCAGAGCAGGAGTGGTTACCGAAAGAGGGCTTAATGCTCTTCAAAAGTGGAGAGGATGGAAAGCCACTTCTCCCAGAAGGACAACCAGACCCTATTCCATTGAGTGCCCAGCTCAAGGAACAAGAGGTTATTATTGATGGCATCAAAAAATATGTGGCATGGGTTCAAAAATCGATGCCAAAGAATTCTGATAAGGCAACTGGTTACTCAGAACTATATAAGCATGTGGTCGACTATTGGGAGACTGTTGTTCGAGAGTTGGAAGGGCCTACTGTCACAAGTACAGAATTGCCTTTTGGCCTAAAACAAGGTGGAGAGGAGATTGAAATGACATCACTGAGCATAGACGACATAGAAGCCAGTAGTGATGTGGAAGTGCAAACCCCACACTTTGTTGGACAAAGGAACAAAAACCTAAAGCATACTTTGATTGTTGCCAGGATCTTCAAAAACTAATGATGGTTCTCATTACTCCAGATGCGTCATATAATCAGCCTATTTGGATGGGTCAAATTATCGACACACCTGAAGTAATCACAAAAAATAGTATTGTTAAGGTTGCATGGTTCAAACCACAAAAAAGGCGACACGAGAAGGAGAGCGAAAGATATAATGGATGCCTAGAGAAAACATGGTCTCCCAATCAAAAAGACCCAGCATGTTTTATAAATGTTAAATCCATTCGATATGGGTGGATGTCAAGAAGCGTTGATAAAGTCACGATTAACAAAACTGCAAGGGAATGTATGTTTTCTGAAGCTTAAAGCAATTACAAAATTATAAAATATCATATATTTAATATTCATAATTATTATAAACTCTTTAATAATAGTACCAAATTGTATACTTAACTATATAAATTTAAAAAATGATATGGAAGATTGACTATATTATTATAGGATTTTATATATATATTATTACTACTACAAATTTTTAATTAATAATGTTATATTTAAATATTAATATTTTAATAACAACATCAATATTTATATAATGTACCTCTTATGCTCTTCCTTAATTGTTATATTAGGCAATATATTATATAATTTAATACCTTCTACTTTTATAATGTTATTAATTTTTTTTCAATGAATGCTATAATTTATTAAAGGGTAGAATACAAAATAGAATATTCTAAAGAATATTCTATTTTCAAATATATATTCTAAAGAATATTCCTTTAATATTAGAAAATGCTAATTAAATAGCTAAAATTGCTAATTATTAAGAAATGGGACTATAGCCATGCCCATTTTAGTTACAACGTGCATCTCTACTCTATTCCCTTTATTCATTGATCTCCAACCAACATTTTGCGAGAAGCTCATCTGCAGAAGACAAATTCTTCGACTTCTTCTTTTTTGATGGGGTGCTATTGCATAGCCATGCTGCTTCTTGAGGATGCTCTATGGTCATTGTGTGTTGTGAGATAGAGGGGGATTGGGCGTGAAGGGAGCGAAGGTGTTATTGTGATTTAACCCAAGATTAAGGTTGAGGCTATACTTAGCCCATCTCAATCCAGATTACAAATGATATTAAATTTAACCTATATTTAATATAAATGGTGGAGTAGAAATTTATTAATTTTGAGGGTTATATCTAATATGGCACCATGTTTAATCCCACCAGTGGAAACGCCACTTCTTTTTCTTGCATGAAAACTCCCAACCTTTTGAGTCTGAAAGCATCGAATAAACCTATGTATATATATATTCAATTCACACCATTACTTAATTTATTTTAAGTACATTTTATAAAATAAAATTATAAATTGTCCATCATCATATTCATTGAAAAGGTTAAGGGTTGTAGCACAAGTTAATTAACCTTAAAAAATTGTGACTTTAAAAAGTACTTTAATAATATGAGATAATAACTTTAAAGGTAAGGGTTTTTTTCTATGTAATTTTAGTGTGAATGTAACATATATAACATAAATTAAAGTTATTTATATATACATATAAGTACATGTTCCAAGGTAGAAACCCATGAAAACACCATTAACTTTATGTTAAGAGTTGGTGTGAATCAATCCTAGACACACCTACAAGTGTAATATCATTTTATGTTATTCCAATTTAAAAAATAATTACATCATAATAAGTTAATTCATGATTCATTATTATTATTTCAATTTAAGAAATAACTCAAAATACATGTGTAACATCATTTCATTTCATGTTATTACAAGATTTAACAATTGAGTAGCTTACATAAATATAAAAGTTTAATACCTTGATTATACTTTATAATTGTTTGTGTTTGGTAATACTTTTGAAAAAAAAGTTTGAGATATGTGAAGTTTAAATGTTTTAGATTTTACTAATATTGACAAAAATTGATAAGATTATTATATTTATTATTGATACTCTCAAATTTATAGGAGTAATGTTGTTGATGTGCCATGGCCTAAAACAAAATTAAATTGGAAATATATCAATTCTTTTAAATTAAGAAGAAAAGAAGAAAAGGATAATGAAAACTACCCCATAACTGTTGAACCGGAACACCTATACCCTACCTTAGCTTTCCTTAAATACTCCTTGCTTGGAATATTCATTGACATTCAATGTTCTAGAATCTTTTAGGATAAGATTATAATATCCTAATATATTTTGGTGGTTCATGACACCATCCCCTTCTTTAATAGTGAGTTCCACAAGCTGCACCATGAGCTTATCGAGGCTTATTGGAGTACTGATAATGAAAAACATCTATAGCTTCTTGAGCATGAGCAAAGTTTTCTACAAGTTCTCAAGTATGATCATTAGGAGAGTAACCCTCAATCCACTAAATAGTAAAGCTTATCCCAAATCTGCCTAGAATTCAAGATAGTAGCTACCATACCATCAAGTTCCACATGTGGTAGTGGTGGTGCCATGCGATGAGGAATGGTATTGAGGACATAAGGCTCCAAAACAGACACATGGAAAACCCATGAAGCTCAAAAGTTGAAGTCAGAAGGTGACCTTATTAATCTTACTGATAATAATAAAAGGAACAAGGCGTTGGTAATCAAGCTTGTTACAAGGTCGAGTGATTAGTAAGTTGTGTTTAAGGAGCCATAACCAATTTCCAACTTGAAAAGCAGAGAGCTGTCATGACCATACAGGATACAGGATATGGAATACAAGATATGCCTATAAAATATATCTACAGGATATGCCTATAGAATATACTTATAGAATATGCCTATAGGATATATCTATAGGATATGCTTACAGAATATATCTACAAGATAAGGGACATTATTTTTAGCTCATGACTAGATTAGCTCATGGAGTATATTTTTAGCTCATGACTAGATTAGCTCATGGAGTATATTTTTAGCTCATGACTAGATTAGCTCATGGAGTATATTTTTAGCTCATGACTAGATTAGCTCATGGAGTATATTTTTAGCTCATGCTTAGATTAACTCTTGGAGTTGTGAGCATAAAAGCTTCGACCTAATTGTTGTATAATTAGTTACTATCAATACCAATCATTCTAAGATCATTCTTGTTATGTTCCTTGTTCTTGTCTTGTTCCTTGCTCTTGCCTTACTTTTAAGTCAAGCCTTATTTTTATCATGTTCTTGGGTCGTGGCTTAACAATTTGATAGTAACTGCTTTCATAGCTCCTCGATTTTCAATTACTTTTTTTTTTGCTTAACTTTTCTCCCTTATTTTCCTCCTTCTTTCTTTCACGGATCATGGCAGATTTTGACATGAGCACCAAATGTTGTTTCATGAGCTGACCACTTTGCGCCAAGTGGTCACAGATATGTAAGGTTCCACCAACGCAGTGCATGTAGTTGTCGATGCATCTTTCAAGGCTGTTGTGCAGGCTCTCTCTCAAGCATCCATGGTTTTCTCTTCATCGAACTCTTCTTCAGAGCTAAAGATCAGTATGCTAGAGAAGTTCAGTGGCAATCGCATTGATTTCCAAGGTTTCTTGAATCAGATCAGGCTTTTGATCTGCATGTAACCACGCTACTACTCAACTGATGCACAAAAGGCTGGCCTTTTGGCATCCTTACTAGTTGGATTCCCACGGGCTTGGGTTGCCCCTTTTCTGGAGTGTAACGACTCATTAATGGAAGACTTTGAAGGATTCGTGGCTGCCTTTGAAGCTGTCACGACCCGATACAGGATGCAGGATTCTAAATACAGGATACAGGATATGGGATACAGGATATGCATGCAGGATATTCCTACAGGATATTCCTGCCTGTAAGATATGCCATAGGATATGTCTAGAGGACATGTGGACTCGTTTTAGCCTCTGCATGCACATAATCACTTTTAGATGCATGCAACCACTTTTAGCACTCATGCCTAATATGGCTTTTGTGACAACGACTACAGAGGGAGGAAAAAGTCATAGATTTTTAACTATTGTCTCTTGAAATATTGCACTTGTGGGGATTTGGTCATGCATGCAGATTCATAACTTAACACCACTGTTGAATTTGCTCTTGGAGTTGTGAACATAAAAGCTTCGACCTAATTATTGTACAATTAATTACTATCAACACCAGTCATTTTACGATTTCTTGTTCTTATCTTGTTTGTATTTTGCTCCTTGCCTCCTGCTCTTATCTTGTCTCTGGTTCCTATCCTGCTCTTGTCTTGCTCTCGGATCCTGTCCTATTCCTGTTTTGCTCATGAATCCTGTTCTGCACCTTCCTGTCCTGCTCCTGTCTTGCTCCCGGATTTTATCCTGTTCTTGTCTTGTTCCTGAATCCTGTTCTGCGCCTGGTCTTGCTCCTGAGTTCCTAATTCCTGTCCTGGTCCCTGTCCTGCTCCTAAGTCAAGCCTTCTTGTTCTTGAAATCCTGCTCTCTTTTTGGTTCCTGGATCGTGGCTTGACAGTTTGATAGTGTAACTGCTTTCATAGCTCTCTGTTTCCTAACTACATTTTTTTTCTTGATTCTTTTCCTTCATTTTCCTCCTTTTTCTTTCATAGATCATGGCTAATTTTGAGCACTTTCAATGCGAGCACTAAATGTTGCTTTATGAGCTAGCCACTTTGCGCCAAGTGGTCATCGATCTGCAAGGTTCCACCAGCTGCTAATGAATCCTCCAAGGCTACTGCACAAGCTCTCTCTTAGGCATCGGTGGTTCCCTCTTCATCGAACTTTTCTTCGGAGCCAAAGATTAACATGCTAGAAAAGTTCAGTGGTAATCGTGCCAATTTCCAAGGTTTTCTAAATCAGATCTGGCTCTTGATCTGCATGTAACCATGCTGCTATTCGACTGATGCACAAAAGGTTGGCCTTTTGGCATCCTTACTAAGTGGATCTCCACGGGCTTGGGTTGCCCCCTTGCTGGAGCGTGACGACCCATTGATGGAAGACTTTGAAAGTTTCGTGGCTGCCTTTGAAGCCTGCTTTGGATATCCTGATAAGTACTATTTTGCATGCACAAAGTTACGAAAGCTCACTCAAGGATCCCAATCAATTTTCATCTATGCATTTGAATTTCAGCAACTTTGCACAAATATTCCATGGGATGAGACTGCATTAATTGAACACTTCCGTTTTGGGTTGAGGGATGACGTGAAGGAGTTCGAGTGTCGTCAGGAAAAATCCCGTCAGTAGTTCCTGCAAACCAATCCTGCAACAGTGGTACATGTTCATGCACCACCTTCTGGAGTAGTTCCTATGGAGGTCGAGAAATCCAAGCGTGGCTCTCTTTCTGCTGCTGAGAAGCAACATTGCCACAATGAGAACGTATGCTTGTATTGTGGTGAAGTAAGACACAAGGTGGCAGATTGTCCTATTAAAGCCAGGAAGTTCAAGACGCATGAAGTTGAAGCTGAAGTTCAGTCAGAAAACTTCAATATCCACTTCATCTAGGAGCTGTGAAGTTGGATGTAGGCACATGCTCCATTGGTGCTGCTCATACCATTCCATCACTCAAGTTTCCTGTACACATTCGTCTCAATAATCGAGAGCTCAAGGAGTTTGCCCTTTTAGACACTGGTGCAAATGCATGTTTCATGGATGACACTTTTGCAACTCAACATGGCATTTCGGTGGTGAAGTTGAAGCATGCAGTTCCTGTAGAGGTGGCCGATGGGCGTCTAATTGCTTCTAGTGCAATTACCCATGTTACCAAACCTTTCTCTTGTAGTCATGGAGCATTCAACTATTCAATTTCCTTCAACTTGATCAAGACTCGGTCGACTCCCATCATTTTGGGCATGCCATGGTTCATTGTTGCAAATCTGCAGATCGACTGGAGGTTTAGGATGTTCATGTTTTCCTCTCCGGCAGCTAGGATCAATCCTCCTGCATGCAGGATACATCCTTAGTATCTGAAGTAGTACAAGCTATAGAATTGACTGTGCCTGTTCCTGTATTAGTGTTGAAGACTCCTCCTCGACAGGATTTACCTCATGTTAGTTCCTCAGCACATCCGCAGGCTTTCTCCACTCCTGTAAGTTTGCAGATTCCTGTACAGGGTTCTTCCAATCCTGTATCAGTGTCGAAGGTTCCTCCTTAACAGGATCCACCTCCTGTTGGTACTTGCATGCTTTCCTCACTCCTGTGCAACCACGGACTTTTGTACAGGATTCTTCCAATCCTGTACACTCGTTAACATCCACACAGGTTTTTTCCCAATTCTGCCTCTTTTTGTTACTCTTGCTTCTGTTCCACCCCCAAGATCCTTCCTTTTTTAGTCACAAGCTCCTTCCTTCTCCTCTCTGAGTTCTTACCACTACCATGGATGAACTTGCCACTGATCCTACTCCTTTCCATCTTTTTGCCTTTCAAGTAACTCCTACGTCCTCTTCTGCCTTTTCTATATCTGACTCTCTTGTTTTTCAATCTCCTTCTCCTCCTTCCCTACCATCCAAGTATCACTCTTTTTAGGACATTTTTGATAAGTACAAGGCTACAGTTCTTCATGTTCATAGGTCCTACGACTGTCCTATTGATCTTGCGGAAGGAAAGACTCCACCGTTCGGACCGATTTATGTACTGTCACCCACAAAGTTGGAGGTTCTTCGTCAGTACATCGAGGACAATTTGGCATCCGGCTTCATTCATCACTCAGAGTCCCCTGCAGGAGCACCTATCTTCTTTATCAAGATGAAGGATGGGAGTTTACGTTTGGTTGTGGACTACAGTGTTTAAATCAAGTCACCATTCGAAACCGGTACCCGTTGCTATTGATCTCGGAACTTCTCGATCGGCTGCTGCGAGGATCAAAGGTGTTCACGAAGATCGAATTATGAGGGGCCTACAATCTTGTACAGATTCGTCTAGGCGATGAGTGGAAGATTGCCATTCGTACAAGGTATGGACACTTTGAGTACACAGTGATGCTTTTCGGACTTACCAATGTCCCAGATGTGTTCTAACACATGGTGAACGACATCTTTCGCGACTTCTTGGACCAGTTTGTGTGTGATCTACCTCGATGACATTTTCATTTTCTCCAAGGACCAGGCGGCACATGACAAGCATGTACGATTTGTTCTACAGCGGCTTCGCGAGCATGGCTTATATGCGAAGTTGGAGAAGTGTTTTTTTGACAGGGATTCTGTGGAGTTCTTGGGCTACATCGTCTCTCCTGCTAGCGTTTCCATGGACATGCACAAGGTAAAGACCATCGTGAAGTGGGAGAGGCCCAAGTCTGTACAAGACGTACAATGTTTCCTTGGCTTTGCAAATTTCTACAGGCGGTTCATGTAGGACTTCTCCAAGCGTGTACTTCCACTCACGGAACTTACCAAGCGCACATAGGTTTTCTTTGGTCCGACAAGGCGGAACATGCATTCACAGCACTCAAGGACGCTTTCACGACAGCTTCGATTTTAGCACATCATGATCCTTCTCGTCCCTTTTCGTTGAAGCAGAAGTCTCAGATTTTGCAGTAGGATCTGTTCTATTACAAGTTAGAGAAGACAAGTTGCTTCATCCTGTAACTTTTCACTCTCGTAAGTTCCTTTCGGCAAAGATCAATTATAAGATTCATGATAAGGAACTCAAGGCCATTGTGGATTCGTTCGAGGAGTGGCGGCATTTCCTGGAAGGTGCTGCGCATCCTGTACAAGTTCTTACGGATCACAAGAACCTGGAGTATTTTCAAACGGCTGAGTTCTTAGTCGACGATAGGCTAGGTGAGCGGAGTTCTTATCACGTTTTGATTTCGTCATCGTCTACAAGCTCGGTTTTTGGAATGGCAAGGCGGATGCATTGTTTAGGCGCTCTTACCTTGCTTCGACCCCGGGCGATCCTGCATATGACTGTCAAAGGCAAGTGTTGTTGGGTTCTGATCGATTTCAGCTTGCGGCACTACAGGTTCATTAGGCTCCAGCAAATTCAACACTCCTACAGGACATTCATTTGCAGTTGGCTACAGACGACTTAGCAAAGAATGTGTTCTCACACATTCGTCTTGACATCACAAGTTCCTCTTCCTCCAGTTCCTGTTCAGACTACAAGTTGTTCGCCATACAGGATGGACTCCTGTACTGGGAAGGTCTCCTGTACATTCCTGTTGGTATTTCCATGACTCGTGTGGTACATGATTGTCATGATACCCTGGCTACATGACATTTTGGTGTGGCCAAGACAGTGGAGTTGGTGACTCGCAACTATTGGTGACCTGGGTTACGAGGTTTTGTGGAAAGGTTTGTACGGAGCTGTGACACTTGTAACAGGTCGAAGATGCCTCATTATGCATCCTCTGGTCTTCTTCGTCCTCTTCCTATTCCTTCTGCTCTTTGGAGATCCATTTCTATGGATTTCCTCACAGATCTTCCTCCTTCTTGTGGACTCGATGCAGTTCTTGTGGTGGTTGACCGTTTCACCAAACAAGCTCATTTCCTACTCTGCAACAAGACAGCTACAGGTCAAACAACTGCTGAGTTAGTGATCTGTGAAGTGTTCTGACATTATGGTTTTCCTGAGAGTATTGTTTCCAATCGAGGCCCACAATTCATGTTCAAGTTTTGGCGAGAGCTTCTTCAAAGTCTACACGTTAAAGCGGAGGATATCATCCATAAATTGATGGGCAGTCAGAACGCACGATTTAGACCTTGGAGCAATATCTTTGCTACTTCATCAATTGCCAACAAGACAACTAGTTGGACCTTCTTCCAATGGCGGAGTTTGCCTACAACAACTCCGTTCATGCATCTACAGGCCAGACACCTTTCTTTGCTCTTACAGGCTACCATCCACGTTTTGACTTTGCTCCTCCTACTTCTCCTTCTTTCGCTCCTGCAGTAGGATCGTCTCCAACATCTTTGTCAGGTACATGATGATCTCCGGGTTCATCTTCAGTAGGCACAGGAACGATACAAGCATCATGCTGATGCTCACCGTTAGCCGGCACCAGCATACAAGGTTGGTGATCTTATGTGGCTTCTTAGTCGACATATTCACACCAACAGGCCTTCTTCTAAGTTGGATTTTCAACGATTGGGCCCTTACAGGATTGTGGCGGAGGTCAATCCTGTAGCTTCCGACTCGAGTTACCATCTACGGTGAAACTTCATCCTGTGTTTCATGCCTCCTTGTTGGAGCCGTATCATCCTTCTTCTCTTCTTGGTCGTGCTTCTTCTCCTCTCCCTCCTGTGATCATTGACAATGAACCTGAGTACGAAGTTGCAGCCATCCTTGATTCTTGTTTTTATTGCCGCCAACTTCAATACTTGATGGATTGGAAAGGTTATTTGCCTACCGATCGCACTTGAAAACCTGCATCTAACTTACTTCATGCTTCTTTCAAGGTTACTGCCTTCCATCGGCATTATCCTACTAAACCAGGTCCCAAAACTCGTGGAACTCGTCCTTAAGAAGGAGGTGCTGTCACGACCCGATACAGGATGCAGGATTCCAGATATAGGATACGGGATACAGGATATGCCTACAGGATATTCCTACAGGATATGCCTGTAGGATATGCCACAGGATATGCCTAGAGGACATGTGGACTCGTTTTAGCCTCTGCATGCACATAACCACTTTTAGATGCATGCAGCCACTTTTAGCACTCATGCCTAGATTAGCTCTTGGAGTTGTGAGCATAAAAGCTCCGACCTAATTATTGTACAATTAGTTACTATTAACACCAATCATTCTACGATCATTCTTATTCTTGTCTTGTTTGTATCTTGCTCCTTGCCTCCTGCTCTTGTCTTGCCTATGGTTCCTATCCTGCTCTTGTCTTGCTCTCGGATCCTGTCCTGTTCCTGTCTTGCTCCTGGATCCTGTTTTGCACCTTCCTGTCCTGTCCTGTCTTGCTCCCAGATCTATCTTGTTCCTGTCTTGTTCTTGGATCCTGTCCTGTGCCTAGTCTTGCTCCTAAGTTCCTAGTTCCTGTCCTGGTCCCTGTTCTGCTCCTGAGTCAAGCCTTCTTGTTCTTGGAATCCTACTCTCTTCATCGGTTCCTGGATCGTGGCTTAACAGAAGCCTGCTTTAGAGATCTGATAAGTATGCACAAAGTTAAGGAAGCTTACACAAGGATTCCGACCAACTTCTGTCTATGTATTCGAATTTCAGCAACTTTGCACAAACATTCCAGGGACGAGACTGCATTGATCGAACACTTCCATTTTGGGTTGAGGAACGACATGAAGGACCTTCTCCTTACACTACAAGATGCCCAAACCTTAGTGGAGATCATGCAATATGCCGTTTGTTACGACAACCGTTTGTTCGAGCGTTGTCAGGAAAAATCCCGTTAACAGTTTCTGCAAGCCAATCCTGTAACTGTAGCACATATTCCTATGACACCTTCTAGAGTAGTTCCTATGCTTGTATTGTAGTAAAGTAGGAACAAGGTGGCAGAATGTCCTATTAAAGCCAGGAAGTTCAAGACAGGTGAAGTTGAAGCTGAGGTTCAGTTAGAAAAACTTCAATGTCCACTTCGTATATGAGCCGCGAAGTTGGACGTAGGTGTTGTCACGACCCGATACAGGATTCCGGATACAGGATACGGGTTGCAGGATTTTCCTACATAATATTCCTACAGGGATTCCGGATACAGGATATGGTTGCAGGATATTCCTACAGGATATGCCACAGGATATGCCTAGAGGATAAAGGGACATGTGGACTCATCTTAGCCTCTGCTGCATGCATGCAACCACTCTTAGCACTCATGCCTAGATTAGCTCTTGGAGTTGTGAGCATAAAAGCTCCGACTTAATTATTGTACAATCAGTTACTATCAACACCAGTCTTATTACGATCAATCTTGTTTTGTCTTGTTCTTGTCTTGCTTCTTGTTCTCTCTTTGTCTCGCTCCTGGATCCTGTCCTGTTCCTATCTTGTTCCTGGATCCTATCCTGTTCCTGTCTTATTCCTGGATCCTGTCTTGCGCCTTTCTGTCTTGCTTCCAGATCCTATCATGTTCCTGTCTTGTTCCTGGATCCTATCCTGTGCCTGGTCTTGCTCCTGAGTTCCTAAGTTGCTGTCTTGCTCTCCGTCCTGCTCCTGAGTCAAGCCTTCTTGTTCTTGGAATTCTGCTCTCTTCCTAGTTCCTGGATCGTGGCTTGATAGGTGCAAGCTCCATTGGTGCTACTCACACCATTCAATCACTCAAGTTTCTTGTACACATTCGCTTCAATAATCGAGAGCTTAAGAGTTTGCCCTATTAGACATTGGTGCAAAATACATGCTTCATGCATGACACTTTTGCAACTCAGCATGGCATTCCGGTGGTGAAGTTGAAACATGCAATTTCTGTAGAGGTTGCAGATGGTCGTTTAATTGCTTCTAGCACAGTTACCCATGCTACCACACCTTTTTCTTGCACTCATGGCGCATTCAATTGTTCGATTTCCTTCAACTTGATCAAGACTCGGATGACTCCATCATTTTGGGCATGCCATGGTTCGTTGGTTGCAAATCCTTAAATCGATTGGAGGTTTAGGACGCTCACGTTTTCCTCTCAAGTAGCTAGGATTAATCATGTACCTTCCAGTGTGTAGGATATGACCTTAGTGTCTAAGGCAGCACAAGCTATAAGATCTATGCCTGTTCATGTATCAATGTTGAAGATTCCTCGACATGATTCACCTCATGTCAGTTCATCAACACATCCACAGGCTCTCTCCACTCATGTAAGTTCACGGATAGGGTTCTTCTATCCTGTATTAATGTTAAGGTTCCTCCTCAATAGGATCCATGTCAGTTTGTCAGCACATTCATAGGCTCTCCTCACTCCAGTGCTTCACAAACTTCTGTACAGGATTCTTCCAATTCTGTACACTTGTCAACTGGTTGACGGTGGTCAGACACCATCAAATGGCCTGATAAAGAAGGTACCTCAGGTATGAACTGATGGCGACCAATGTCAGGCGGCAACATAACCAGGCATAAATCCGATTGTCCGGACCAAACTACCCAGGGTACGTAGGACAACACATGTGAGAGAGGCGCATAAATATAATAGACAGGACTCTGTCACAAGGCAATAGACCAGTAGAAAGGCGCCACCTGTACCTAGGGTCTAGCGCTAGGTAACCCACTATATAAGCCGGAGGCTAGTAGTGGGTCGGGGTCTTTTCAAAGTCAAGTCTGCATCTTGTATCTTGCTCCTTTGTCGGAGATAGTTTGTACTCAGACAGGCAATATATATATCCTATTCCTTCGATTCCCGCTTGTCCCACTCCTAGGCTGAGCAATGCTCTCTACCAAACCACCATAGTAGAACTCCCTTACCCTGTACATGGACTCTTGCAGCATCTGGGTAGAGGCCATCTGTTAGGATCATAATTAGACATTGATAGAATTTCTTGTTATTTCATGGGCAATATAATGGGAAAATATCAAAAACAATATATATTATGGAAAATCGAGAGTAGGAAGGATATATCGGAGTACGAGTTATTAACGTCCGACCACAATACAAGTCATCACCGCAATATGATACCCACGGAGTACGGCATGTTTGGATAAGGATAAGGAGTTACAGTAATTCAATGGATAAGGCTAAGAGGCAGTTGTGATAACTGCTAGTACGAAACCTAGAATACGGGTATAAATAGACTAGATTAGGACTAGAAGGGTATTCCGAGTATACTGTTATTTTTGTACCATGTGCCGTGTGCGGACATAATATAAGTTTCCTTTCTCTCTCAATACGTCTATCTCTTACTCGTATTTCTATTATGTAGTATACTAATCTTCTTCCAGTACTGTGATGGGATCCATAATACTGCTGCCTGCTATACATCTTGCCATCCTTACCCTTTTCCCAACCTTCTGATGTTTGATCTCTCTTCTATCTTATTCCGGTAGACCCTTAATACGGGTTTATCAACAGCAAACTTACCTATGTGCGGAGGGTAGGATTTTACTGTTCAAACACCATCCAACACCTTCCACCACTTCCGAGGTAAGGCCGACTTGCCGGTTTGGACCCCTGAAGTTGGACGCTCTCCACAGCGTCCTGGCGACCACTGAAGCTTCCTGAGAAGCACCACATCTGGCTTGTGGAGTCCCCGACGACCATTTGTGGCGACCACAGAGGGATAACAGTACACACGGATGGAGTTCACTGTAGTAGTAGAGTTGCGACCCAAAGAGAAGTCGGGATTAACTTGTTTGAATAAATAGAGATTGATGAGCAACAGCTAGCCAGGAAGATTGCGACAGGCCAGCCGAGGGGAGGTTGATGAAAGGTGGTGAGGCACCTCAGTTGCTGCAATCGGCTCCTGCCTCTACCTACCCGGGAACGACGTAATACCACATGGCCAAATCTCCGAGCAGCGATAAACCCAGCACACCAGCGGCAAAGGCAGTTGCACGCCGCCAATGACGAAGAAGGATATGAAGGGAACTACAGCACGTCCGAATGACAGTCCAGGTGCGAGCAGCAATGCGAGTTGAACAACACTGAGGAACGGACGACTTTGCCCGACAATAACCTACGATGCAAAATGGGATGGATGGTAGGACGATGAAAGCCCTCCACCTCTCGATGTAGGCGAAAGTGATAGCCACGATGAGTCCCCACACCAAAGAGCAGAACCCGTGTTTTGACGAGTACCCCCGAAGGAGGAAGCCTCGCATAGGACAACCCAAGAAAGGGCAGGCCTGCAACGGAGGTAGGAATCTCGAGGGGGCAAAAGCAACACAGATAGCAATGGGGGACATGAGCTGAAAAGTCTAGTGTGGCCAGCGCCACGACGGATGTAAGGTAGGAAACCCAGGACCATGTGACGTGGGGGCCCGTGGCTGCCCGAAAAGAGGGGAGGAAGAGCCTCATTCGGAAGGCCCCCGTAGGGAGGGGCATCGATTGCCAACAAGGCAACCTCTGCACCAGGAGTTCAGCCGATCAAACGACACAGCAGGCTAGGGTGGTTACCAGGATGAGAACCCAAGGCTTCAAAAGGCCTGTTCGGGGTACACATGGGACGACCACCTATGCGCAGGCGACTGGACGTCGACGAGCTAATGAACTGAGAGGAGGTACCATAAAGAGGGGCTGCACAATGGCCACTTTGGACAAGGGACAAGAGGAGTTTGTCCAAGGGCATGAGAGATTTGCCCAAGCAACCAATATCGCATTGGCCCGGTGAGGGAAATCCGCCAGGGCACACGACAGAGCCGCAACCATCACTAGATGAGGGATACCATCTCAGGGTGAGGAGGAATCGCCCCATCGATCACGACCGTTTAGACATCGCGGGGGGATTCGCGCACGGTCCTACAAAACCACTTGCTGGATGAGGGAATACCGTCCAGCTGAGGTAAGACGTACCACCATCTGTCAGGTTGGTCTCATGGAGAGGGCCCCAAGGGACAGCCAGGAGAGCCCGTCCTCATCACCCACCCTCAATGGGAGGGTAGGGCCGCGAGGAAGGAGAAAGGTACCCACAGAGTACCTAGACGTGGACTACACCACGTTCGAAGCGGAGTGTGTCCGGATTGGAACACTTCTCAGGCGCAACGAGACGCCATGGAACCAACCCAGTTACCTTACTAGCCCGCACACTCAATCGGATGTAGGAGAGCACTGTAACAGTGCCTTACCCGCATTCCATGGAGCAAGGGGAAGACGCAAACCAACACGTACACAAGTTCGAACAAGTGTGCAAACTTTAGAGTGTAATCGATAATCACAAGAAACTAAGTGCCTTCGCATGCACTCTGGACAAGAAGGCACACGCCTGGTGGATGCGATTCCACGAGGCAAAACAAAGGAGCTCATTGGGAAACTGCACGAAGGGCGTTTCTGGATACCTTCCGAGAGGAAAAGAGTAAAGAGGAGGTGATCCACAAGCTAATAGCTTAAAAACAGAAAGCAGGAGAGTCGGTCGATGAATACACAGTCCGCATGATGGGGTACATCGCTTGGCTAAGAGACGCCCCATTTGACCTGACCAAGAAAATGTGGTACCGAAAGGACTGCGGCAGGAGATCTGCAAGTGGATCAACTTAAATGACGACCGGACATTTGACAAACTACTTTGGTACGCCAAGAAGGTTGAGAAGCGGGAAGTCGAAAGACGACATGAGAGGGAAGCGCAGAACAAATCAGATGCCAGGGGGGCCAACGACACCACCACGGATGAGGGGACCTCTCGGATGTTCCCAATCCGACCCGGAAGGAGAGACGGAGGGGGGCCAGGGAGCACGAGCAATCCCAACGAAGGGAGACCTACAAAGCGGTTGCAAGGCAGGAGGACCTAGCAATGACTCTTGCCCAATTAGGATACACAGTGCGTAGGGATAGATATTGCAAAGTATGTAATGTCCATGGATCCCACAACACAGATGATTGTTCTAGCTAACTAAGCTCCTAAGTAGCGTGCCACCCCAGACCGGCGCTTGGGTTGTTGAGCGACGGGAGGTGGATCACCTGGGGGACCAACGGTATGGGGGCCGTGGTGGTGGCCAACCCTGCCACAGATCGTGGTCAGAAGACCAAACCAGAGGTTGCACTCCTGGGAGCGACAACAAAACTGACTGAGGTACGACGACAGAAACAGACGATCGAAACGCAAGGAGTTGATATACACAATGTGCAGTGAACACCATCCATTGTACCGATGCCCCTGGATCGCAATGCTCAAACCCATGCTTGAAGCACATGTACCAAAGGCCATAGGGGTGGCCGAGGACTAGCCCCAGCCACAGCAACAGTTGGTCCCACACCAGATTCCACCATGTAGAGATGTCACCTCCCGAGTTGCAATGCGGGGCAATTGCAAGGTCACAAGCCCAACAAATGAGACAACCAGTTGACCTGGAGGAGGAAGACATGGGGAATCCAGCGAGGAGGAAGTGGCAGCCGAATTGGGGAGACCAAGTCAGTGGGAGCAAAGACGTGCTGAGGTGGAAGCAGTTGCAGAACAGGTGAGGCTGGCACAGGGCACAGAGGTCAGGGGAACAACGGGGATGCACGAGGCAATCGCTGGGAGGTGCAAGAAACCCAGGTGTCGGTAACCTTAGGAGAACTGTTACGGTTATCCCCAAGGCTTTATGTGTCACAACCCGATACAGGATGCTGTCACAACCCAATACAAATGTAGGATTCCGAATACAGGATTCAAGATACAAGATACGGGTTACAGGATATACCTACAGGATATGCCTGCAAGATATTCCTACAGGATATTCCTACAGGATATGCTACAGGATATGCCTAGAGGATAAGGGTCACTATTCTTAGCTCATGACTAGATTAGACTTATGACCGATTAGCTTGGAGTTGTGAGCATAAAAGCTCCGACCTAATTGTTGTACAATCAGTTACTATCAACACCAGTCATTCTACGATCATTCTTGTTCTTGTCTTGTTTGTATCTTGCTCCTTGCCTCCTACTCTTGTCTTGCTCTCGGATCCTGTCCTGTTCCTATCTTACTTCTGGATCTTGTCCTGCTCCTGTCTTGCTCTTGGATCTTGTCCTGTTCTTGTCTCTCTCGGATCCTATCATGTTCTCTGTTCTGCTCCTGAGTCAAGCCTTCTTATTCTTGGAATCCTACTCTCTTCCTGGTTCATGGATCGTGGCTTGACAGTTTGATAGTAACTATTTTCATAGCTCTTCGTTTCTCAGCTACCTTTTTTTTTTCCTTGATTCTTTCCTTCGTTTTCCTCCTTTTCTTTCATAGATCATGGTTGATTTTGAGCACTTTCAACGCGAGCACCAAATGTTGCTTCATGAGCTGGCCACTTTGCACCAAGTGGTCACCGATCTGCAAGGTTCCCACCAATGCGACACATGTAGCTGCTGATGCATCCTCCAAGGCTGCTACACAAGCTCTCTCTTAAGCATCGGTGGTTCCTTCTTCATCAAACTTTTCCTCAGAGCTGAAAATCAGCATGCCAGAAAAGTTCAGTGACAATCGTGCCGATTTTCAAGGTTTCCTGAATCAGATCCGGCTCTTGATCCACATGCAACCACGCCGCTACTCGACTGATGCACAAAAGGTTGGCCTTTTGGCATCCTTACTAAGTGGATCTTCATGGGCTTGGGTTGCCCCCTTGCTGGAGCATGACGACCCATTGATGAAAGACTTTAAAGGTTTCATGACTGCTTTGAAGCCTACTTTGAAGATCTTGATAAGTTCGTTCCGCATGCACAAAGTTACAAAAGCTCACTCAAGGATCCCGACCAGCTTCCATCTATGCATCTGAATTTTAACAACTTTGCACGAACATTCCATGGGACAAGACTGCATTGATCGAACACTTTCATTTTGGGTTGAGGGATGACGTGAAGAACCTTCTTCTTAAGTTACCGGATGCCCAAACATTAGCGGAGATCATGCAACAACTGTTCGTTGCGACAACCGTTGTTCGAGCGTCGTCAGGAAAGATTCCGTCACAAGTCCTGCAAACCAATCCTGCAGCTGTGGTATGTTCTTGCACCACCTTCTGGAGTAGTTCCTATGGAGGTTGAGAAATCCAAGCTTGGCCCCCTTTCCGCTGCTGAGAAGCAACGTCGCCACAGTGAGAACCTATGCTTGTATTGTGGTGGAGCAGGACACAAAGTGGCAAAAGTCCTATTAAAGCTAGGAAGTTTCAAGACGCGTGAAGTTGAAGCTGAAGTTCAATCGGAAAACTTCAATGTCCACTTTGTCTAGGAGCCACAAAGTTGGACGTAGGTGCAAGCTCCATTGGTGCTGCTCATACCATTCCATCACTTAAGTTTCATGTACACATTCATCTTAATAATCGAGAGCTCAAGGAGTTTGCCTTGTTAAACACTGGTGCAAAATGCATGCTCCATGGATGACACTTTTGCAACTCAACATGGCATTTCAGTGGTGAAGTTGAAGCGTGCAGTTCCTGTAGAGGTGGCCGATGGGCGTCTGATTGCTTCTGGCGCAGTTACCCATGCTACTGAACCTCTCTCTTACAGTCATGGCACATTCAATTGCTCAATTTCCTTCAACTTGATCAAGACTCGGTCGACTCCCATCATTTTGGGCATGCCATGGTTTGTTGTTGCAAATCTGCAGATCGACTGAAGGGCTAGGACACTCACGTTTTTCTCTCCGACAACTAGGATCAATCCTGTACCATCCTGCGTGCAGGATACATCCTTAGTATCTAAGGCAGTACAAGCTACAAGATTGACCGTGCCTGTTCCTGTAAATATTGAAGACTCCTCCTCGACAGGATTCACCTCATGTCGTTCCTCAGCACATCCGCAGGCTCTCTCACACTCATGTAAGTTTTGCGGATTCCTGTACAGGGTTCTTCCAATCCTGTATCAGTGTCGAAGGTTCCTCCTCAACATGATCCACCTCCTGTTGGTTCGTTAGCACACTCGCAGGCTTCCCTCACTCCTGTGCAACCATGGACTTCTGTACAGGATTCTTCCAATTCTGTACAATCGTCAACATCCACACAGGTTTTCCCAATCCTGCCTCCTTTTATTACTCGCTTCTGTTCCACCCCCCAAGATCCTTCCTCTTTTTCAGTCACAGCTCCCTCCTTCTCCTCTCCGAGTTTTTACCACTACCATGCATGAACTTGCCACTGATCCTGCTCCTTTCCAGCTTTTTGCCTTTTAAGTAACTCCTACGTCCTCTTCCTACCTTTCCTGTGTCTGACTCTCCTGTTTTTCAATCTCCTTTCCTTCCTTTTCCTTCTCCTCCTTCTTCCCTACCATCCAAGTATACACTTTAAGGACGTTTTTGACAAGCACAAGGCTGCAGTTCTTCCTGTTCACAGGTCCTACGACTGTCCTATTGATCTTGCGGAAGGAAAGACCACCATTCGGACCGATTTATGCATTGTCACCCACAGAGTTGGAGGTTCTTCGTCAGTACATCGAGGACAACTTGGCATCCGGCTTCATTCGTCACTCAAAGTCCCCTGCAGGAGCGCCTATCTTCTTTGTCAAGAAGAAGGATGGGAGTTTACGTTTGGTTGTGGACTACAGGGGTTTGAATCAAGTCACCATTCGGAATCGGTACCCGTTGCCATTGATCCCGGAACTTCTCGATCGGCTGCGAGGAGCAAAGGTGTTCACGAAGATCGACTTACGAGGGGCCTACAACCTTGTACGGATTCGTCCGGCGATGAGTGGAAGACTGCCTTTCGTACAAGGTATGGACACTTCGAGTACACGGTGATGCCTTTCGGCCTTACCAATGCCCCAGCCGTGTTCCAACACATGGTGAACGACATCTTTCGTGACTTCTTGGACCAGTTTGTGGTGATCTACCTCGACGACATTTTGATTTTCTCCAAGGACCAGGCGGCACATGACAAGCATGTACGACTTAGTTCTACAGCGGCTTCGCGAGCATGGCTGTATGCGAAGTTGGAGAAGTGTTTTTTCGATAGGGATTCTGTGGAGTTCTTGGGCTACATCGTCTCTCCTGCTGGCGTTTCCATGGACATGCACAAGGTGAAGACCATCGTGGAGTGGGAGAGGCCCAAGTCTGTACGAGATGTACAATGTTTCCTTGGCTTTGCAAACTTCTACAGGCGGTTCATACAGGACTTCTCCAAGCGTGTACTTCCACTCACGGAACTCACCAAGCGCACAGGGTTTTCTCTTGGTCCGACAAGGGGAACATGCATTCACAACACTCAAGGACGCCTTCACGACAGCTCCGATTTTAGCACATCCTGATCCTTCTCGTCCTTTCTTCGTTGAAGCAGATGCCTCGGATTTTGCAGTAGGATCCGTCCTATCACAAGTTGGAGAAGACAAGTTGCTTCATCCTGTAGCTTTTCACTCTCGTAAGTTCCTTTCGGCGGAGATCAATTACGAGATTCATGACAAGGAACTCAAGGCCATTGTGGATTCGTTTGAGGAGTGGCGGCATTTCCTGGAAGGTGTGCTGCATCCTGTACAAGTTCTTACGGATCACAAGAACCTGGAGTATTTTCAAACGGCTCGAGTTCTCAGTCGGCGACAGGCTAGGTGGGCGGAGTTCCTATCACGTTTTGATTTCGTCATCGTCTACAGGCCCGGTTTTCGGAATGGCAAGGCGGACGCATTGTCTAGGCGCTCTTACCTTGCACCGTCCCGGGCGATCCTGCATATGACTGTCAAAGACAAGTGTTGTTGGGTCCTGATCGTTCCGGCTTGCGGCATTACAGGTTCATCAGGCTCCAGCAAATTCAACACTCCTACAGGACATCCGTTCGCAGTTGGCTACAGACGACTTGGCAAAGAATGTGTTCTCACACATTCATCCTGACATTGCAAGTTCCTCTTCCTCCAGTTCCCATTCAGACTACAAATTGTTCGCCATACAGGATGGACTCCTGTACCGGGAAGGTCTCCTGTACGTTCCTGTGGTATTTCTAGGACTCATGTGGTACATGATTGTCATGCTACCTTGGCTACAGGACATTTTAGTATGGCCAAGACAGTGGAGTTGGTGACTCGCAACTATTTGGTGGATCATTGACTCAATTAAGGAAATCGTCCAACATTTGTGTATGCCTCCAAATTCCATCTTTTGGCATGTGATGTTCTTTGGGATGAAAAGGGCCTTGATAGATTAGTTTTTCATGGCCTTTGCAACAATGTCAAGGATCTCCTTTTGACTTTCCATTATGATCCAAAGACTATCTAAGGCCATTAGTCTGCTGTACTGTGTGATAAACCGATTATGTCAGCGACATTTTGAACATCTCCAAGCACCCCATCCCAAGAAGTATACATATGCAGCAACAATAGTATCACCCCCAGTGCACCCAACACGATGCCAATTCATGTTCCTGTTCCTACAGATGGTCCATGCCTATGGAATGTGAAGCAACTCAAGCAAGATGTCGTGGACCCTTGACCAAAGCAAAGAAGCATCATCGTAGGACCAATGATTTATGTATTTACTGTGGTGGTCTAGTTCATATTGCAATAAGCTGCCCCAACAACCCAGGCGTATGATCAACCATGTCCAACCCCAGAGTCCTAAGCGTGTGATCAACCATGTTCATCCCTAGAGTCCCAAGCCTTGAGTAGGAGTAATAGTTTTGAGGTCCTTATAAGCTAGATAATTAGTTAAACCAGTAAGTCTAGTCAAAGTTGAAGCTATTTAGCTGGACAATCCTAGACATCAAGAATTCTTGCAAACAATTGATTTTATCCCATCCTCTCAAGTTAGTAAGTCTTTTGCAACACAAGCCTAGCTTTCCACTACAATAAGCCTCAAGGTGATGCCCCAGCATTTCATGAATTGTGATTTTACTCATTGGCATTCCATCAAGTTGAAGAAGCTATCATATCAAGTTCCAGTCTTAGTCGTGGATTCTAGACTTATAACATCTGGTGTAGTTGTTGAGAAATTCAAGCTAATATAGGTCACATTATGAGAAACCTCATGCAATCTGCTTCAACATGATTTGTAGTCTTGAGTATCCTTATTCTTGGCATACATGGTTCAAGTTACACAATTCATGTATCAATTGGCACAATGATGTTTTAGCTTACCAAAAAAGGTGCAAAAGCTTGAGTTTTCAATGTCAAACTCTCAACTATTATGGATATGAACTATTTCTTTAGATGCTTCTCAACCTGGTGATCCAACATTTAATTAGTAACGCAGGTTTTTGGGGCTCAAATCAATTAAAGATCATGGTTTTAGAAGTATTAGTAGCCCTAGAGAACCCTAGTCTTTTTGCAGCCATTTGCATAGATTTACTTGTAGTAGGATGTCTTGATCACATTGTTCCAGGTCATGCCTCCAGTTCGAAGTCTAAGTATTACTATAAGATTACGAGTGGTTCAAGTTCTAGGACAGCTTGTTACTTTATAATGGCCTTATTTATGTTTTGGATGGTCTTTGTCATCTTCAAGTTTTTCTGCCATGGCCCATGATGCTTATGCAGCATGTCATTTTGGTGCTTGTAAAACTCTTGAATTGGTTACACAGATTTTGGTGATTAGAAGTCATAGCAATGTTGCAGATTTTTTTTGTACTTGTGATGCATGTTGTAAGTCCGAGATTCCACGCGATTGTCCTCATGGCTTGCTTCAACCCTTGTCAGTTCCCAATGGTCTCAATATCCATGGACTCATCACTAATTTTCCACAATTTAAGGTTTTGATGTTGCATTGGTTATGGATAGGTTTTCAAGATGACATATTTTCTTCCATGCACCAAGTTTATCACGAGTGAGGGACAACAAAGTGGTGTTTCGAGAGGTTTTCAACTTCATGCTCTTCCAAACGATATCGTGAGTGATTGAGACCTCAGTTTGATTAAGTTTTGGAGATGGTTGCTTGGCTTTTGAACATCAATTGCAAATTATTATTAGGTATCATTCACGCCGATAAACAAACGAAGCATACCATTCAAACCTTGGACAATATTTTCAGTGTTTCATTAATTACCAACATGACAATTGGTTCAGCTCTTGCCTCTTGCAAAGTTTGTGTACAACAACTCATACATGCTTTTACATGTTAGACACCATTCTTCTTCATTGGTCCCTGCACACTCGTGTGAAACTCCAATCCAATTCTGCTGTGGAGGATCACCTTGCTCGTCTTCAACATATTCATGAGGATTTAGTTCATCATCTCCATCATGCTTGAGATATACACAAGGTAGCAGCAGATTGTCATCATAGTCCTGCTCCTATCAAGCCACGACCCAAGAGCATGATAAGAACAAGGAGGCTTGACTAAAAAGCAAGGCAAGAGTAAAGAAGAAGACAAGAACAAGAAATATGACAAGAATGATTGTAGAATGACTGGTGTTGATAATAACTGATTGTATAACAATTAGGTCGGAGCTTTTATGCTCACAACTCCAAGAGTTAATCTAGGCATGAGCTAAAAATATACTCCAAGAGCTAATTTAATCATGAGTTAAAATAATGTTCCTTATCCTATAGGTATATCCTATAAGCATATCATGTAGGTATATCTTGTAGACATATCATGTAAGTATATCTTGTAGGCATATCCTGTAGGTATATCATGTAGGTATATCATGTAGGCATATCTTGTATCCCATATCCTATATCCTACATCTTGTATCCTGTATCCTATATCGGGTTGTGACAGCACCTTCTCCTAAGGACGAGTTCCACAAGTCCTAAGACCTAGTTTAGCAGGATAACGTCAATGAAAGGCAGCAACTTTAAAAGAAGCATGGAGTAAATTAGATGCATGTTCCCAAGTGCGATTGGTAGGTAAATAACCTTTTCAATCCACTAAGTATTGAAGTTAGTGGCGATGAAGACAAAAATCAAGGATGGCTACAACTTTGTACTCAGGTTCATTGTCAATGACCACATGAGGGGGAGGAAAAGAAGCACGACCAAGAAGAGAAGAAGGATGATACAGTTCCAACAAAGAGGTGTGAAACATAGGATGAAGTTTCACAGTAGATGGTAGCTCTAGTCAGAGAGCTATAGAATTGACCTCAGCCATAATCCTATAAGGGCCCAATCGTTAAAATCCAACTTAGAAGAAGGCCTGTTGATGTGAATATGCCGACGAAGAAGCCACACAAGATCACTAATCTTGTATGCAAGTGCCAATTGACAATAAGCATCATCATGACGTTTGTACCATTTTATGCATGTTGAAGATGAACTCAGATATCATCCTATACCTGATGAAGATGCTAAAGATGATCCTACAGGAGCGAAAGAAGGAGAAGAATGAGGAACAAAGTCAAAACGTGGATGGTAGCCTGTAAGAACGAAGAAATGTGTCTGGCTTGTAGATGCATGAACGGAGTTGTTGTAAGCAAACTCTGCCATAGGAAAAAGGTCCAACCAGTTGTCATGTTGGTAATTGATGAAGCAACGAAAATACTGATCCAAGGTTTGAATCGTGCATTTTGACTGCCCATCAGTTTACGGATGATATCCTGAAGAAAGATCCACTTTAACTTGTAGACTCCAGAGAAGCTCTTGTCAAAATTTGGACATAAATTATGGACCTCGATCAAAACAATACTCTCAAAAAGACTATGATGTTCAAACACTTCGTGGATCATCAACTCAGCAGTTGTCTGGCCTGTAGTCATCTTGTTACATGATAGAAAATGAGCCTGTTTGATGAAACGGTCAACCACCACAAGAACTGCATCAAATCCACGAGAAGGAGGAAGATCTGTGAAAAAATCTATATAAATGGATCTCCAAGGAGTAGAGGGAACAGGAAGAGGACAAAGAAGACCAAAGGGCGCGTGACGAGGCATCTTCAACTTGTTGCAGGTGTCACAACTTCGTACAAACTTTTTATAAACCTCGCAACCCAAGCCACCAATAGTTGTGAGTCATCAACTCAGCTGTCTTGGCCACACCAAAATGTCATGTAGCCAGGGTATCATGACAATCTTGTACCACACGAGTCCTGTAAACACCAACAGAAATGTATAGAAGACCTTCCCGATACAGAAGTCCGTCCTATATGGCAAACAACTTGTAGTTTATACGGGAACTGGAGGAAGAGGAGCTTACAATGTTAGGACTAATGTGTGAAAACACATTCTTTACCAAATTGTCTGTAGCCAATTGCAAATGGATGTCCTATAAAAGTGTTGAATTTGCTGAAGCCTGATGAACCTGTAGTGCCGTAAGCCAAAATCGATTAGGACCTAGCAACACTTGCTTTTAACAGTCATATGCAGGATCACTCGGGGTTAGTGCAAGGTAAGAGCACCTAGACAATGCATTCGCTTTGCCATTCCAAAAACCAGGCCTTTAGATGATGATAAAATCAAAACGTGATAGGAATTCCGCCCACCTAACATGTCGCCAACTAAGAACTTAAGCTGTTTAAAAAAAATCTAGGTTCTTGTGATCCGTAAGAACTTGTACAGGATGCGCAGCATCTTCCAGGAAGTGCTGCCACTCCTCGAACGAATCCACAATGGCCTTAAGTTCCTTGTCATGAATTTTGTAATTGATCTCCGTCAAAAGGAACTTACGAGAGTGAAAGGTTACATGATGAAGTAATTTATCTTCTCCAACTTGTGATAAGATATAACCTACTGCAAAGTCCGAAGCATTTACTTTAATGAAGAAGGGACGAAAGGATTAGGATGAGCTGTTGTGAAGGCATCCTTGAGTGTTGTGAATGCATGTTCCACCTTATTGGAACAAGAGAAATCCTATGTGTGCTTGGTGAGTTATGTGAGTGGAAGTACACGCTTGGAGAAGTCCTGTATGAATTGCCTGTAGAAGTTTGCAAAGCCAAGGAAATATTGTACGTCTCGTACAGACTTGGGCCTCTCCCACTCCATGATAGTCTTCACCTTGTGCATGTCCATGAAAACACCAGAAGGAGAGATGATGTAGCCCAAGAACTCCACAGTATCCCTGTCGAAAAAAACACTTCTTCAACTTCACATATAGGCCATGCTCACGAAGCTTATATAGAACTAGTCGTACATGCTTGTCATGTGCCACATGGTTCTTGGAGAAAATCAAAATGTCATCGAGTTAAATCACCACAAACTGGTCTAAGAAGTCACGAAAGATGTCGTTCACCATGTGTTAGAACACGGCTGGGGCATTTGTAAGTCTGAAAGGCATCACCGTGTACTCGAAATGTCCATACCTTGTACGAAAGGCAGTCTTCTACTCATTGCCTGGACAAATCCGTACAAGATTGTAGGTCCCTCGTAAATCAATCTTCATGAACACTTTTTCTCCTCGTAACCAATCGAGAAGTTCCGAGATCAATGGCAATGGTACCGGTTCTGTATGGTGACTTGATTCAAACCCTTGTAGTCCATAACCAAACGCAAACTCTCATCTTTCTTCTTGACAAAGAAAATAGGTGCTCCTACATGAGACTTTAAGTGATAATGAAGCCGGATGCCAAATTGTCCTAGATGTACTAGCAAAGAACCTCCAATTCTGTAAGTGACAGGGCATAAATTGGTTTAAATGGTGGAGTCTTCCCTTCCATAAGATCGATAGGACAGTCATAGGATCTGTGAATAGGAAGAACTGCAGCCTTGTGCTTATCAAAAACGTCCTAGAAGGAATGATACTTGAATGGCAAGGAAGAAGTAGAAGGAGGAGAAGGGGATTGAAAAATAAGAGAGTCAGATACAAGAGAGGTAAAGAGGACGTAGGAGTTACTTGAAAAGAAAAAAGATGAAAAGGAGCATGATAAGTGGCAAGTTCATGCATAGTAATGGTAAGAACTCGGAGAGGAGATGAGAATGAAAAAGAGAAAGGATCTTGGGGGATGGAACAGAAGTAGAATAATTAAAAGAGGTAAGATTGGGAAAAACTTGTGCTGATGTTGATAATCGTCGGGGACTCTGTAGGCCAGATGTGGTGCTTCTTAAGAAGCTTCAGTGGTCGCCAGGACACTATGGAGAGCGTCCAACTCCAAGGGTCCGAACCGGCAAGCCGGTCTTACATCGAAAGTGATGAAAGGTGTTGGATAGCCTCTACTCGGACGCCATGGTCTGTGTATAGGGTAAGGGAGTTCTACTATGGTGGTTTTGTAGAGAGCATTGCTCAGCCTAGGAGTGGGTAACACCTTTCCTTCATCTCCTAGTCCTTCATCTTTTCTTTCTTTTTCACCTAAAGTTTTGCGAACTCCTAGGCTGACAAAGGAGTAAGATACAAGATGTAGACTTGACTACCAAAAAAGACCCTAACCCACTACCAACCTTCCTGCTCATATTGGGTTACTTAGCGCTAGACCCTAGGTACAGGTGGCGCCTTCCTATTGGTCTACCGCCTTGTGACAAAGTTCTGTCTGTCACATTTATGTGCCTCTCTCACGTGTGCTGTTCTACGTACCCTGGGTAGTTGGTCCGGACGATCGGATTTATGCCTGGTTACGCCGCCGCCTGACATCAGTCGCCATCAGTTTGTACCTAAGGTACCTTCCTTATCCGGCGCTTCATCCCGTCGCTCATCCGTGCCGGCTGGCCATTTGACGATGTTGACCACCGTCAACCAAATGCCAGACTTATTTGTTGGCACGTCCTCGGGCCATGTGCTCTAGACATCCACCCCTTGGAGCTCCTAGTACATGGTGATTTTGTTCTCCGTTGCGGGCTAGCGTGGTCTTTAGTGTGATGATGGTCGGCTCCTGTAGCACGATCACCCTCTAGAGCTTTGCCTCGTACCCTACTTGTTGCTCTTGAACCTGCTTGAGCTGACTCTCCAGGTCCTAAGTCCGCTCTAGCGAGTATTGTCAAGCCACGATCCAGGAAACAGGAGGAGAGCAGGATTCCAAGGACATGAAGGCTTGACTCAGGAACAGGACCGAGAGCAGGACAGGAACCAGGAATAGGAACATGACGGATCTAGGAGTAGGACAGGATTAAGATAGGATCCGGGAGCAAAACAGGAACAGGACAGGATCCCGGAGTAGGACAGGATCCAGGAACAGGACAGGAAATAGGAGCGAGACAGGAACAGGACAGGAAACAAGACAAGACAAGATTGATCGTAGTAAGACTGGTGTTGATAGTAACTGATTGTATAACAATTAGGTCGGAGCTTTTATGCTCACAACTCCAAGAGCTAATCTAGGCATGCATGCAAAAGTGGTTGCATGCATGCAAAAGTGATTGCATGCATGCAGAGGCTAAGATGAGTCCACATGTCCCTTATCCTCTAGGCATATCCTGTGGCATATCCTGTAGGAATATCCTGCAACGAATCCTGTGTCCGGAATCCTGGTAGGAGTATCCTGTAGGAAAATCCTGCAACCCATATCCTGTATCCGGAATCCTGTAGGAAAGTCCTGCAAACCCATGTCCTGTATCCGGAATCCTGTATTCTGTATCGGGTCGTGACAAGTATTGTAGCTCTTGTTCCCTTGCTACAAGGAGTTGAGCCTGTAGTTGGGTGTGTACCTCTAGCTCCCTGATGGTCCGTGTCGAGTCCTATGGGTCTTCGACCGGTCGGTGCTCTCGAGTGGGGAGACGGTTATCATAGCTCCATACGACTTGGGCGTGGTCTCTTCGAGGAGGATGCGGGGATGACTTTGAGCTGGCTGGTGGTGCTCAGTGCAGCTCTTCTTTTGGCTGCGGCCAGCTCCTGGTGAACCCGGCTAAGCTTTGCTTCGCACTACTCAAGTGTGGAGCCGAGCTTGAAAAACCTGTCGCTCCTTCTTTACTGTGACCTGCTCAAATTCTTGTCCTAGTTGGTTGTGGAGCTTTTGGATGTGGTCGTACTTGATCTGAAGTTGATCCAAGCTGTCGATCAACTGTTGACATGTCTCCTCTACTTGCTTCCTTCCGGCTTTCGCGATCTCCCATAGGTGGACTCCCTTGAGAAGCTGGTCGAGTACTCCCGGGCCTCCTTTTGAGTGGTTTGATAGCTGTCCGTGAGCTTCTGTATTATTGTGTCGTGTTATGTGGTTACTCCAAATCATTGTCTTCTCTTGCACGTTTCCGCGAAGACTCCGGTGTGTCCGGTTGTTTCCCTTTCTCGGTTTGGCTGGGGCTCACCTATTCTTACCCCGATTCCCCGATGGTGTTCAAGTAGAACTACTCTAGTAGGGAGTCGGGCTTCAACTGATGATCCAGGAGATCATCACGCTGAAGTGGCCCACCGTCGTGAGCCTTTGTCCAGTTCCCTTCCGGATCCCGTTGATGCCGCGAGTCAGGGCCGGGATCATGTAGTGCCTGAGGCAGTCTGCCCAATCCACAGCAACTCCTTCCCATGCACTGTAGAGGGCACTTGCCAGTTGCGTGGCGACACGCCTCTCTATTCTTCGATGAACATAAACACTGTAAGTGCTAGGAACTCGTCCACGTCGTCCCCTTTCTGTATGGAGAAGTTTGGACATTGCAATTTCATCTCAGTTGGTGGGAATCACTAGCGTTTGGGTTCCCCAGGTCTTCAAGAGTGTGCCACTCTCCGGTAGGCAGAACATGGCGGCTAGTTGTTTGAGATTGATGCAGAAGCCCGTCGAGCCGCCCAATCTGAATTGCAGCTCTTCTCGCTTAGTCTTCCCCGTCTCCAGCTGTACTGTCTAGATGAAATGGCTGGCCCACGCTGTGAATCCGGGCTTCTCCACTTCTCCCCACGAGGCCTCAAAAAGCCGAGTAGTCGCATCTGCTTCCGCACCCTCCGCACATTGGATCTACTGATCAACTCCTGAAATCTGGAGAACCTGGGAGCCACGAGCTTTGTGATCCTATCTTGGCCCTCGTACCGCACCCGGACATGCTAGATGGTCATCGGCTTGTTCTGCGTGGTCCACTCCATCATCCTGATGTTGGGGAATGGTCGATCTTTCCTGTGAAAAGTGGGCAGCCCTGTTGTCCTTCCGAAGATGGTGCCTATGTGGCGGCCTACCTCGTTGGATACGCCTGGCGCATTCTTCCACACACCATAATCATGGCATTAATGGTGCTACTTGCCATTATTGCCCCGTTTTACGAGCTCACACATGTGGTCCACTCTTGTGAACCATGTGACCCTATGAGCTGGCCACTCGTGTGGGAATGGGGTTCCCGCTCTCCCGTTGAGTGCCCCTTCCCTCAGTTCTTAACACCACTACTCCGGCCGTGCCTTCGCCCCGAAGACTTGTGGGGTTTACCTCTCTCTCTCGTTTCTCCCGAGCAGGGTTCTTGTGGAGTGAATGTATGGCTTGAGTGGTTGCCGTTAACCTTTTGTTGTAACGGCTGCCCATTGGCCCCCAGTAGAATCATGCCATTGTCGAACGTTTTTAGCACTTCATATGGTCCTCAGAACTTGCCTTTGCGGAGTGCTTGTGGTTTCTTGAACCACCATACCCATTGTCCTTGCTTATATTCTCGAAGTTTCTTTTTCCTGTTCCTGGCTTGTTTGGTCTGCTGTTGTTGGTTTTCTCTCATCAACTGTGCTAGGAATCGTACTTCATCTAGTTTATCCAGCTGTTCCAGTCCTTTCCGTACAACCGCTGGTTCGTTCGTGATCCTGTGGTCCAAGCTCGTCCGTAAGCTAGATATGGTGAACTTCCATGGCATGATGGCCTCCAGTCCATAGGCCAGCTGGAAGGGTGTTGTTCCCATTGTGGTTTTGAATGTTGTCCGTGTTGTTCAGGGACTCCGTAGGCTAGATGTGGTGCTTCTTAAGAAGCTTCAGTGGTCGCTAGGACACTGTGGAGAGCGTCCAACTCCAAGGGTCCAAACCGGCAAGTTGGTCTTACATTGGAAATGATGGAAGGTGTTGGATGGCCTCTACCCGGACGCCGCAAGGGTCTATGTATAGGGTAAGGGAGTTCTACTATGGTGGTTTGGCAAAGAGCATTGCTCAGCCCAGGAGTGGGACAAGCGGGGAATCCCTGCTTGTAAGGTGAATAAAAGGACTATGGATATATTATATTGCTTGTTTGAGTACAAACTATCTCCGATAGAGGAGCAAGATACAAGACGCAGACTTGACTCCCAAAAAAAGACCCTGACCCACTATCAACCTTCCTGCTCATATAGTGGGTTACCTAGTGCTAGACCCTAGGTATAGGTGGCGCCTTCCTACTGGTCTGTTGCCTTGTGACAGAGTCCTGTCTGTCACATTTATGTGCCTCTCTCACGCATGCTGTCCTACGTACCTTGGGTAGTTGGTCCGGATGATCAAATCTACGCTTGGTTACGCCTGCCGCCTGACATCAGTTTGCCATCAGTTCGTACCTAAGGTACCTTTCTTATCCGGCACTTTGTCCCATCGCTCGTATGCGCTAGCTGGCCATTTGACGATGTCTAACCACGTCAAACCAGATGCCTGGACTTATTTGTTGGCACGTTCTCGGGCCATGTGCTCTAGACATCTACCCCTTGGAGCTCCCAATACATGGTGATTTCGTTCTCCGTTGCGGCTAGCGTGATTTTTAGTGTGGTGATGGTCACCTCCCGTAGTGCGATCACCCTTTGGAGCTTTGCCTCGGACCCTGCCTATTGTTCCCGAACTTGCTTGAGCTGACCCTCTAGGTCCTACGTCCATTCTCGCGAGTATTGCAGCTCTTTTCCCTTCGCGAGGAGTTGAGCCTGTAGTTGGGTGTGTACCTCTAGCTCCCTGATGGTCCATGTCAAGTCCTGTAGGTCTTCAACCAGTCGGCGCTCCGTGAGTGAGGAACGATTACCAGAGCTCCATACGACTCAGGTGTGGTCCTCCAGGGGATGTGGGGATGACTTCGAGCTGGCTGGTGGCTCGGTGCATTCTTTTGGCCATGGCTATCTTCATGAACCTGGCTGAGCTCTGCCTCACGCTGTTCAAGTGTGCGAAAACCTGTCGCTCCTTCTCCGTTGTGACCTGCTCAAACTCTCGTCCTAGTTGGTCGTGGATGTGTCGTACTTGATCTGAAGTTGATCCAAGCTGTCGGTCAACTGTTGACACGTCTCCTCTGCTTGCTTCCTTCGGCATTCGCGATGTCCCAAAGGTGGACCCCGATCCAAGTTACTCCCGAACCTCCTTTTGAGCGGTTCGGTAGCTGTCCGTGAGCTCCTGTATTATTGCGTTGTGTTCTATGGTAACCCCTGGGAGATCCAAACCATTGTACACCACCTACGAACTTCCGAATTTGACCGAAGGCCTGGACAGCTCCATTGCACTGTAGAGGTCCAAGCCCCTTTGTGTTGAAGTATTATATGTCCCCTTCAGCACGTTACCTGTGTCTTCCTCGCTGTTCACTTCGTTGGCCTGCGAGGGGCCAACGAAACACTCCCCCGTGTTCCGTGGCCCTTGGAGTGGTGGGGCCTCTTCTCCAGGAACTGCCTATGGGGGACACCATGGTGGAGGCCCTTCGCTCCTCCCCGCAGGTCCTCTTCCCCTAGCTTGCTTCCATAGGGGAATCTTCTCTCGCATGTTTCTGCGAAGACTCTGGTGTTCCGACTGTTTCCCTTCTTTGGTTTGGCTGGGGCCCGCCTGTTCTCCTGCCCCCGATTCCTTGATGGTGTTCAAGTAGAACTGCTCTAGTAGTGGAATCGGGCTTCAACTGATGATCCAGGCGATCATCACATTGAAGTGGCCTGCCTTCATGAACCTTTGTCCGGTCCCTTCCGGATCCTGTTGATGCCGCAGGTCGGGGCCAGGATCATGTAGTGCCTGAGGCAGTCCACCTAGTCCACAAACAACTCCTTCCCAGGCACTGCAAAGGGCGCTCGCCAATCGCGTGGCGGCACACCTCTCTGTTCTTCCAATGAACATAAACACTAAGTGCCAAGAACTCGTCCACGTCGTCCCCTTCCTGTATGGAGAGTCTGGACATTGTGATTTCATCCCAGTTGGTGGGGAACCACTGGCATTTGGGTTCCCCCAGGTCTTCCAAGAGTGTGCCGCTCTCCGGTAGGCAGAATATGGCGGCCAGCTGATTAAGATTGATGCAGAAGTCTGCCGAGCCGCCCAATCTGAATTGGAGCTCCTCTCGCTTGGTCTTCCCCATTTCCAGCTATATGGTCTGGATGAAATGGCTGGCCCGCGCTACGAATCCGGGCTTCTCCACTTCTCCCCATGGGGCCTTGAAAAGTTCGAGTAGTCGCATCTGCTTCCGCACCCTCTGCACATTGGGTCTATTGATCAACTCCTGAAATCTGGACAACCTGGGAGCCATGGCTTCACGATCCTATCCTAGCCCTCGTACCGCACTCAGACGTGCTGGATGGTCACCGGCTTGTTCTGCGTGGTTCACTCCATCATCCTGATGCTAGGGAATGGTTGATCTTTCCTGTGAAAAGTGGGTGTGCCCTGGCTCACCCCTGTTATCCTTCTGAAGATGGTGCCTATATGGCAGGCTACCTCGCTAGATACGCCCGGTGCGTTCTTCCACACGCCATAATCAAGGCATTAATGGTGCCGCCTACCATTATTGCCCCATTTTACGTGCTCATGCGTGTGGTCCACTCTCGTGAACCATGTGACCCTGTGAGCTGGCCACTCATGTGGGACTGGGGTTCCTGCTCTTCTGTTGAGTGCCCCTTCCCTTGGTTCTTAACGCTTCTACTTCGGCCGTGCCTTTGCCCCAAAGACTCATGGGGTTTACCTCTCTCTCTCGTTCTCCCAAGTAGGGATTCTTGTCGAGTGAATGTATGGCTTGAGGTGGTTGCCGTTAACCTTTTGTTGTAACGGCTGCCCATTGGCCCCCAGTAGAATAGTGCCATTGTCGAACGTTTTTAGCACCTCATATGGTCCTTTCCATCCTGGCCAAACTTGCCTTTGCGGAGTGCTTGTGGTTTCTTAAACCACCATACCCACTGTCCTGGCTTATATTCTTGGAGTTTCTTTTTCCTGTCCCTGGCTTGTTTGGTCTGCTATTGTCGATTTTCTCTCGTCAATTGTGCTAGGAATCGTACTTCGTCTAGTTTATCCAACTATTCTTGTCTTTTCCATGCAACTGCTGGTTCTCCGTGATCCTGTGGTCCAAGATCGTAAGCTGGGTATGGTGAACTCCCATGGCATGATGGCCTCAAGGCCATAGGTCAACTGGAAGGGTGTTGTTCCCGTTGCAGTTTTGAATGTTGTCCAATATGCCCATAACACGATGGTAGCATTTCTTCCCATCGCCTAGGTTCCCTGTGGCAAAGCTTCCTCAAGATGGTGACCAGTACCTTGTTTGTGGACTCGGCCTGTCTATTCCCCTGTGGATAGTAGGCTGTTGACGTGTGACGCTTGATGACAAATGTGTTGACCAATTCTTAGACAGTCTCGTTGATGAAGTGGCTCCCCTGGTTTGACACCAACTCCAGTGGGCAACCGAACCGTGTTAGAATGTTTGTATAGATGAACCTCGTTATCTGTCCTGCCGTTGCTTCCTTGAGTGCCTTCGCTTCTACCCACTTTGTGGCGTAGTCCGTTGCCACTACGATGTACCTGGAGTGTGTCGTGTGGGCCCTTGGGTTGATAGGCCCTACAAAGTCCAGGCCCCACTGCAAATGCCGCCATTCCTACCGAGGGGTGGTACTCCATGCCTTGGCCTGCCGTGGGTTTGCCTATTCATTGATAATTGGTGCAGCTCCTTGCTACCTTGGTGGTGTCCCGAAAGATTGTTGGCCACCAGAGTACGGTTTGTAAGATCTTCCTGGCCGTTTTGTCTCCCACGAAGTGTCCTGCCCCTGGTCCACGTGAGCTGCCTCGACAATCTCGAGAATTTCCCGCAAGCATCTTCGGAGTATGTCATCCCTCCCTCGCTTGTAGAGCTGATCCTCGATTAGCTGGAATGGTAAGCACCTTCGGGCAAGGCTCTGTCTATGTGTCACCGATGTGCCGGAGAGGCCATTTAACCCACTAGTGAGGTAGTGCCGTATTGGTTGTTGCCACTCTGGGACGTCCCAGCAGGTCCTCGGTTCGGTAGTTTTGGTAATGTGCCTTGTTCAACAATTGTCCTAAAGAGGTTAGCGTCTGGTATGTCGAGCAAGTCGGTGGCTTCCGCTGGTTCACCGCTCGTTATCCGGGAGAGGAGGTCTGGTGATACGTGCAGCTTACCTGCTTTATGAATTACGGTAAACTCGAATTCCTACAAGAGGAGTATCCACCGAGCCAGCCGCCCAGTGAGCTACGGTTTGTTCATGAGGTACAGCAGAGCATGGTGATCTACGATCAATATGAAATGGTTGCCTAGAAGGTAGTGGCGAAACATGGATACCCCGTAGATGACTGCCAGGCATTCTTTGTCAGTCGCCAAGTAGTTGCGTTCGGCCGGTGTCATGAGTCGACTTCCATACGCTATGGGTTAGAGCATCCTCTCGTCATCCTCCTAGGACAGGACCGCACCCGTCGCTATGCTTGAGCCATCTATTTGTGGAACTGTTGGTTCCAATCTGGTAGGATGAGGATGGGCGCTTCCACCAGCTAGCACTTTATGTCCTCAAAGGCCGCCTGTTGGTGGGCGATCCATTCATACGGTGCCTCCTTAGTAAGTAATTCGGTCATTGGTTGGGCCCTATCGGCATACTTCCGGATAAACTTGTGGTAGAACCCTGCTTTTCCCAGGAATCTTCGGAGTTCTGTGATGTTTTGTGGAGGTGGCATTTCGGCCAGTGCTCGCACTGAACCTGGGTCCACCGTGATGCCTTCCCTAGAGATGATGTGCCCTAGTAACTTCCCCACGGTCATGCCAAATACGCACTTTGAGGGGTTAAGAGATATCCCATATTCTTGGTAGCACCGGCACATCCATTCCAAGCATGTCACATGGTCTTGCACTGGTCCATAAGCTGTGAAGTCGTCCAGGAATGCCCGGACAAAATCTGTGAAGTTGTTCGAGAATACCCACTGGACCAACCTCTGAAACGTGGTTGGAGCGTTGCAAAGTCCGAACAGCATAACTCTGAAGGCGTAAGCACCCCATTCCGTGATGAATGCAATTTTGGCTTGGTCTTCCACTGCGATTGTCACCTGGTTGTATCCATTGAAGCCGTTCATGAACAAGTACATCTCATGGCCCGCTACGTCTTCTAGGATGGCCTCTGTGAATGGGATGGGGAATGGGTCCTTCTCCGTGGTGGCATTTAGCCATCGATAATCTATGTAGATCCTCAACCAGCCGTCCTTCTTTGGTACGATCACAATGGATGACAACCATTTTGGGTTCTTGATGGGTAGACAAAGTCTGCTTCAAGCCACTTGTCAATCTCCTATTTAGCTTTTCGGATGAAGTTTGAGTTAATGCGGTAGCATTGTTGCCGGCTGGGTCGGGTGTCAGATTTTAGTTTAATTTGGTGCTGGCATAACTCCAGTGGTACTCCTCTTAGGTTGTGGTAGGTCCAGGCAAATACTTTCCTATTTATAGAGACAGTCGATAATCTGCTCTCCTAGCTTTGCTCCGATGTGAGCATTAACATTTACTAGTTGGTCGTTTCAACCTTGCGCAAGTGGACTGTTGTGTTCCTTAGATGTGGAGTCGCTAGAGAGTTGTTGCCAACACCCACCTCCAGACATGGGGGGGGGGGGGTCCCCGCATAGTCATAGTAAAAACTATGACACATAGTTTTTACTATGACTCGCATGGAGTCTCTCGATGGCTGTGTGCCTGGAGGGAGTTCCTCTGATGTAGTCCACCCTTATGGTCGCTAGACGAATTGGGTTCGTTGGGTCTGGTGGCAGATGGAACACCATGGTTGTCTGCGGGCTCCCATGGCCGGCAGCCAGCCAATGATCACCTTGTAGCATATTATGGAGGAGAAGAACTAGGATCTATCCAGGAAAGAAGAATACTTCCACCTCCCATACAAAGGGGAAGAGCCTATCTAGCTATGCTAAGATCTATGCTACATTGGGTGGGCGCTCCCTGGCTAATGATGCAACCAGGGGCGCCCATGTTGTTTGCTGCTGTGAGAGAGCCTGCTAGAAACCTTATATGAATGTATGTTCCTCTGTCGATCGATCCCTTGTGTTGAAGCCGATCCCCTTTTCTGGTCTAATCGACACTTGCCACATGGTCCAATGGTTGGCAGTCAACTATGTCACCATCATTCACCTACTTCCTGGAATCTTATGATGGCTACCTATATTGTCCTTCCTCATGATGACCTACTGCCATCACTACCCCCGCACCTTCTATGTAGGACCCCCGCACCTTCTCCTGGGACCTTTGGTTGTTCCCCTGTGGACCTCCACCTTCTCCACGGAACCCCCGCACCTTCTCCACGGGACCCTCGCACCTTCTCCATAGGACCCCCGCACCTTCTCCTAGGACCTTTGGTTGTTCCCCTACAGACCTCCACCTTGTTGCTGAGGAGCACCTAGCCATCAACCACTAGTTGGGGGTCTTCGTCGGTGCCTATGTTGACCTGCTTGACCACTGCTTTGAGAGTCATGTTCCACCCATACATCGGCTTTCTACGGTACTCTTCCTGGGCCAATGGGCCTACACTCCGCATTTCTTTCCACAGAACAAGCCAACTCGAGATTTGAGCTTCTGGAGTGTTTGCTCCGGTTTCTAACCTAGTCATCAGGTACGTGACGGCCGACTCCCGTACTTCCTGTTGGGGATTCATCTTTCCTATGACGAATAGCTTTGGCAAACATGCTAGGATGGTCGCTTCTTCCTCATCGTCCAATCCCTCTCCCCACTCTAGGAGATGGTATTCCTAGGGTTGGGATTCTGATGGTAGTGCCGGGACTTGTTTTGCAGTAATGGATATGACCCCCTCCTTGACGAGAAACCGAATCTGTTGCTTCTCCCAATCATGTTGTACCCTTACGCCCCGGAGCCACGGCCGGCCCAGGAGTAAGTCGAACCCCCCTTTTGCGTGCATGTCGAGGATGACCACATTTATCAGGAACTTGATGCTCTGGATCCTGATGCTTACCTCCCTCATGATGCCCTTAGGGGCCACCTTGGCTTGGTTCGCCATACATATGAGGAAGGGTGAGGGCTCCGGGGCGGCATCCCCAGTTGTTGATGGAGTTCTATGGACATGATATTTACGCCTGATCCCCCATCTATGATCATGTTGTGGACTATGCAGTCTACCACTTGGACAGGTATGGCCAGTACATTGTCCACAAAGTCTACCGCTATTGTTGTGACCCTTGGGGCCGCAACTGTGGGCCCGTGCAGTTCTCTAGTGAGGACTTCATAATGTCAAGCCACGATCTAGGAACCAGGAAGAGAGCAGGATTCCAAGAACAAGAAGGCTTGACTTAGGAGCAGGACAGAGAACAGAATAGGATCCGGGAGAGACAGGAACAAGACAAGATCCAAGAGCAAGACAAGAGTAGGACAGGAAGGCGCAGGACAGGATCCAGAAGTAAGATAGGAACAGGACAAGATCCGAGAGCAAGACAAGAGTAGGAGGCAAGGAGCAAGATACAAACAAGACAAGAACAAGAATGATCATAGAATGACTGGTGTTGATAGTAACTGATTGTACAATAATTAGGTCGGAGCTTTTATGCTTACAACTCCAAGCTAATCTGGTCATAAGTCTAATCTAGTCATGAGTTAAGAATAGTGACCCTTATCCTCTAGGCATATCCTGTAGCATATCTTGTAGGAATATCCTGTAGGTATATCCGTAGGAATATCCTGCAGGCATATCTTGTAGGTATATCCTGTAACCGTATCCTGTATCCTGAATCCTGTATCCGGAATCTTGCATCCTGTATCGAGTTGTGACAACATCATGTATCGGGTTGTGATAGCACCTCCTCCCTAAGGACAAGTTCCACGAGTCTTAGGACCTGGTTTAGCAGGAAGTGCTTATGGAAAGTAGCAACTTTGGAAAAGCATGAAGTAAGTTGGATGCAGGTTCCCAAGTGCGATCGGTAGGCAAATAACCTTTCCAATCCACCAAGTATTGAAGTTGGCGGCAATGAAGACGAAAATCAAGGATGGCTGCAACTTCGTACTCAGGTTCACCGACAATGACCACAGGAGGGGGACGAGAGAAGCATGACCAGGAAGAGAAGAAGGATGATACGGCTCCAACAAGGAGGTGTGAAACATAGGATGAAGTTTCACCGTAGATGGTAACTCGAGTCGGAAAGTTACAGGATTAACCTCCGCCACAATCCTGTAAAGGGCCCAATCGTTGAAAATCCAACTTAGAAGAAGGCCTGTTGGTGCGAATGTGTCGACGAAGAAGCCACACGAGATCACCAATCTTGTATGCAGGTGCCGGCTGATGGTGAGCATCAGCATGATGCTTGTATCGTTCCTGTGCCTGCTGAAGATGAACCGGAGATCATCCTGTACCTGACGAAGATGCTGGAGATAATCCTGTACTGCAGGAGCGGAAGAAGGAGAAATAAAAGGAGCAAAGTCAAAATGGATGGTGGCCTGTAAGAGCAAAGAAAGGTGTCTGGCTGTAATGCGTGAACGGAGTTGTTGTAGGCAAACTCCACCTTTGGAAGAAGGTCCAACTAGTTGTCATGTTGGTAATTGATGAAGCAACAAAGATATTGTTCCAAGGTCTGAATTGTGCGTTCTGACTGCCCATCAGTTTGCAGATGATATCCTAAAGAAAGATCCGCTTTAACCTGTAAACTCCGAAGAAGCTCTCGCCAAAACTTGGATAAATTGTGGACCTCGATCGGAAACAATGCTCTCAGGAAGACCATGATGTCGGAACACTTCACGGATCACCAACTCGGCAGTTGTCTGACCTGTAGCTATCTGTTGCAGGGTAGGAAATGAGCATGCTTGGTGAAACGGTCAACCACCACAAGAACTGCATTGAATCCACGAGAAGGAGGAAGATCTGTGAGGAAATCCATAAAATGGATCTCCAAGGAACAGGAAGAGGACAAAGAAGACCAGAGGGTACATGATGAGGCATCTTCGACCTATTACAAGTGTCACAGCTCCGTACAAACCTTTCCACAAAACTTCTATTGATTCACCCTATCTATGTCACCAAAATAATTCTTGAACTCTTTCAAGTAATGGTGAATTTCTTTCTAAAAAGAAGGGCAAACCACGCTTGTGAAGTTCATGTGAGAAGTAATCCAACCAACCTAACAACTAGAATTCATACGAATCACTAGAACTTAATTCATGAATTCACAAAATTAAGACATTGTCTTATTGAATTTCTCTGATAAGTTGTTTGGTCGTTGAGGACTCCGCAGGCCAAATGTGGTGCTTCTTAAGAAGCTTCAGTGGTCGCCAAGACGCTGTGGAGAGCATCCAACTCCGGGGGTCCGAATCGGCAAGCCGGCCTTACCTTGGAAGTGGTGGAAGGTGTTGGATGGCTTCTACCCGGACGTCGTGAGGGTCCGTGTACAGGGTAAGGGAGTTCTACTATGGTGGTTTGGCAGAGAGCGTTGCTCAGCCTAGGAGTGGGATAAGCGGGGAATCCCCATTTGTAAGGTGAATAAAAGGAAGATGGATATATTATATTGCCTGTCTGAGTACAAACTATCTCTGACAAAGGAGCAAGATACAAGATGCAGACTTGACTCCTAAAAAAGACCCCAACCCACTACCAACCTTCCTGATATAGTGGGTTACCTAGCAATAGACCCTAGGTATAGGTGGTGCCTTCCTACTGGTCTGCCGCCTTGTGATAGAATCCTATCTGTCACATTTATGCGCCTCTCTCACACATGCTGTTCTATGTACCCTGGGTAGTTGGTCCGAACAATCGGATCTATGCTTGGTTATGTCGCCGCCTGATATCGGTGCCATCAGTTCGTACCTGAGGTACCTTCCTTATCCAACGCTTCATCCCATCGCTCGTCCACGCTGACTGGCCGTTTGATGGTGTCTGACCACCGTCAACCAGATGCCCGGACTTATTTGTTGGCACGTCCTCAGGCCATGTGCTCTAAATATCCACCCCTTGGAGCTTTTGGTACATGGCGATTTTGTTCTCTGTTGCGGTTAACGTGATCTTCAGTGTGGTGATGGTCGCCTCCCGTAGCGCGATCACCCTCTAGAGCTTTGCCTTGGACCCTGCCTATTACTCCCAAACCTACTTAAGTTGACCCTCCAGGTCTTGAGTCGTTCTCGCAAGTATTGCAGCTCCTGTTCCCTTGCCGAGAGGAGTTGAGCTTGTTGGCGGGTGTGCTCCCTCAGTTCTATGGCAGTGATTCGTGGTGTGTCCGGTTCCCTGGTTGAGATGTGCTCCTGTCCTGTGCTTGATGGCCCTGTAACGCTTGCCTCTTGCTTCCTAAGTGGGAGTCCCGGTTGGTTGGCCGTAGGTGTGGTAATGGCCTTTGCGAGTTGAGCTCTCGTTCGCAACTCCCCTCTGACCGCCGTCAGTTCTGCTTGTGCTTCCATGAGCTCCCCACACCTTCGCTCTAACTGGGATTTCCATTCATGTATCTATTGTTCCTGTTCTGCTATGGCCTGGCTGCGGGTGTGCTGGTTGTCATCGAGTAGCCCTAAGAGGGTTTCACACTCACTGTATAGCCTCCTAAATTCCGCTCTCCTCTCGCTCCAGCGTTCCAACTTTTTAGTGTTAGCATACACAATCGACCCCTTGACTCAGTAGTTCCTTAGCCTTTTGGGTAACCTCCCGGGCTTCCTGCCGTCATTCTGTGAGTTCCGTCATTATGTCATTGTGTTTTTTCACCACCACTGGGAGGTCGAGGTTGTCATATATTGTCATGGCTTCTTTTAGCTATTGAAGGCCTCCGCGAGCTCGATATAAGCCATGGAGGTCCATTGTCCGTCGGTCTGGAAATGTTGGTAATTACTCTTGCACTCGTCCTCGAACTTGTCTTCCTCTCCCCCTGGCTAGGTCCAGTTGATTTCTCGGTTGTTTCTGCCAGGGATTCCGGTGGTAGCGGGGATCCTACGGCTAGGAAAATCGCATGTATGGGTTCCGACGTCCCATACCTTGGTGATTCCTAGTCAAGAAAGGGGCTACCTTCCGCCTGTTCCTTTATTGATGCCTGTTTTTCTGTTGATGCCTGTTCCTTGTTGACGCCTGTTCCTCTATTGACTCTTGTTCCTCTGTTGACCCCGGGGGTTCTAGCTGTTCCCTATAGCCGTGTTGTCCTTCCCTTCTTTGTTTGTCCCTCATTTGGAGTGGTGGTGGTGCTCTAACTGTCGTCCGGCTGAACGAGCCTATGGTCATAATAGCAATATGGCCGGCCATGGGGAGCCTTTACATAGTACTGGTCCGAACTCTGTGAATTCCACTAGTTAGAGCCGGAACAGGTACTGCTTAAGGCAGTCAACCCAATTCACCGCGACTCCTTCCCATGCCCTACAAAGACCGTTTGCCAACCGCCTGGTGATCGACTCCCTATTCTTCCTGTAAGCATGAAGGCCACCAGCGTTACGAACTCGGCTACTTCCTCCTTTGCTTGTATGGCTCGTAGTCCATGTGTTCCTGTGGTGGCGAGCTGTTGAACCTCCGTGTTGAGCATTCCTCTAGGGTGAGGCTGTCCCCTGGTAGTTGAAAGACTATCGCTAGTTTGTCAAACATAATGCGGAAGACTGTGCTCCCATCCGTGCAGAACTGTATTCCCCTACGCCCTGTCAAGCCACGATCCAGGAACTAGGAAGAGAGCAATTCCAAGAACAAGAAGGCTTGACTCGGGAGCAGGACAGAGAGCAGGACAGGAACTAGGAATTCAGGAGCAAGACAGGAACAGGATAGGATCTGAGAGAAACAGGAACAGGATAGGATCCGGGAGCAAGACAGGAAGGCGCAGGACAGGATCCAGGAACAAGACAGGAACAGGACAGGATCCAGGAGCGAGACAAGAAAGAACAAGAAGCAAGGAAGAACAAGACAAGACAAGATTGATCGTAGTAAGACTGGTGTTGATAGTAACTGATTGTACAACAATTAGGTCGGAGCTTTTATACTCACAACTCCAAGAGCTAATCTAGGCATGAGTGCTAAAAGTGGTTGCATGCATGCAAAGTGACTACATGCATGCAGAGGCTAAGATGAGTCCACATGTCCCTTATCCTCTAGGCATATCCTGTGGCATATCCTATAGGAATATCCTGCAACCATATCCTGTATCTGAAATCTTGGTAGGAATATCCTGTAGGAAAGTCCTACAACCCATATCCTGTATCCGAATCCTGTATCCTGTATCGGGTCGTGACACGCCCGGTTTGACTAGCTACTAGTTCCACTGACTGGAGAAATTGTCTTGCCTTCTCAATGAACACATGAATCTCTTTATTACCACCCGACCGATTCCTCTCTGTCCACCTGTGGTCATGGTAGTGGAAGTGTGGCACTGTACACCTCCTTCCCAAGTATAGGTGTCGTGGCAGTCCTTGTGACATCCTCTGAGGTGACTGGTGCATCTATCTTGCGCCTAGATACGCAATGATGGCGCCACCTGACCATCATTGTCTTCGTAGTGCGTGCCTCACACATGCGGTCCAACCTCGTGAACCATGTGATCCTGTGAGCTGGCCACACGTGCGTTTGGAGATCCTGCTTCCACCGCTGTCTTCTCTGTTGTGTTACCTCGTGGTTCGATTGCCCTGCCCCGGATTCCTTGGCCTGTGCTCCATCTGGGTGGCCAGAGCGCTACTATCGGCTGCCCATCATGGTACTTGTCCATTATTGTCGACTATGGTGTTTTGATGGTGCCTGGTGGGGCCCATCCTAGCTCTAACTGCAAAGCCTTACCTATTGATCTCTTCCTGCTGCTTCTTATATTGGCCCCATGCGTCCCCCATCTAGGATTTTGCGTCCTACTTCTACCAGGAGGGTCTATGCCGGAGCTTCTCCCCCCCCCCCACCTCCAGGGCTGATCTCGATCAACCGTGGTAGTGGGTACTTGATGTAGAGGCCAGGACCGATATAGGGCTGTTGGTCCAACTGATACGGGCTTGGGGCGGCTCTGCTTGATTGGTGTGATCGTTCGACTAGGGTGTGTCCAAATGGGCCCTCCAGAATCATCCTGGTGGTCGTGAACCAGTGTTTCGATGCTAAATAGTTCCAGGCTTCGGTTGCCCCCCTGCGATCCTTGGTTCGTTCACACTGAGTTGCCTTTGAGGATAGGCCTCCTGCCTAGCGCGGCCCAATCCCGGGGGTCACTGTTGTGCCCTCGTTCCATCCTCCGTGCCTGCTTGGCTCCTGGTACTCCACGCCCTGAATTTCTGTGCGGGGGCCTGGGTTTGCCTGTAGGTACAAACCTTATCGCCATCTAGTTCAGAATGTTATCTGTTGGCTCCCAGTCGTGCTGCACCTTTGCACTCCTAAGCCAAGGTCGACCGAGGAGTAGGTCGAATCCCCCTCTGGCGTGCATGTCTAGGATCACAACGTTGATCCAAAATTTGACCATTTGGATCTCGACTTCTACTGCCCTCAAGATGCCCTTAGGTGCCACCTCGGCCTGATTTGCCATATGTACCTGAAAAGGAGTAGGCTCCAAAGTTGGCATACGCAACTCCCTGCGGAGCTCTACTGACATGACGTTGACTGCTGACCCCCCATTTATAATCACCTCGTTGATTATGTGTCCCACCATGCGAACCAGAATGGTTGATACATCGCTTACGTAGTCCATTGTGGTTGCAGTGCCTCTTCGTGGGGGCCCTTGCTGCTGGTCGTGCCCGATTCCCCATAGTGTGGTAGGAATCAGCGGCATTTCTTGTTCTGACAACGTCTGGGCCCTCTCCTTCTAAAGGCACAGTTTCACCATTTCCTTACCTTTCTTAGCGATTCTGGCCTTGGTTGGGCTCCACGGTCCCGATACGATTGGTCCTTCATTTTGCTTCCTTATCCACTGCTTTAATACTGGGGGTTTTATTGCCTGCTTCCTCTTTTCACGTCTTTGCATTCCCTGTTCTTCGCCCTTGGTTCCCTTGTTTCGTCCGCTAAGGGAGTCAGCGGTGTTGTGTTTGTCCCATCGTCCTGTTCTGGCAGTACGACCGTTACTTGGTTTACTTGTAGTGTGGGGTTGGCATTGGGTTAGTGGGGATCTGCCTGTTACTCGCCCTGGCAACGCTAGATGCTTGCCTCTAGATTGGTTTGATTAATGATACCCATGAACACCGGTAGAGCGGGTGTGGGCCTCCGCAAAGTGTGCACAACACCTCCTTGCGTTTCGAACATCTTTCTCTGTGCATACCTGGGTCGATATGGTTGCCGCTTGCGGGAACGGGACCTACAATTCTGGTCTTCCGAACGGGACCTCCTATGGGTTGATTATCCCCTCCGTCCTGCGGCCGTAACTCCTTCGGCCATTTGCACCCCTTCAGTCCCCCGCTCTACCGTCAGTGCAGCCACTTGTGGTAGCCTATTGCTCAGGAGTTCAGCCATCCGATAGCAATCGTCTGTGTTGTGAGACCTACGGATGTTACATACTCAGTAGTACTTGTCCTCGCGTGTGGTGTATCCCATTTGAGCAAGTGTTGTGGATAAGTCTTCCTTTTGTGTAGCCCCCCGTTGGGTTTCCCCCGCTATAGCTGCCTGTGCCCTTTGGCTTCCGACCGTTTCTCCCTTTTGGCCAACTTTGGAGCATTAGAGAGGTTTTCCTCATTCGAGGTGGTGTCGTTTGCCCCCTCTGCGTCCGATTTGTCCTACGTCTTTCTTTCTTGGTGTCTTTCAGCTTCCCACTTCTCAACCTTCTTGGCGTACCGGAGTAGTTTGTCGAACGTCCGGTCATCATTTAAGCCGATCCACTTGCAGATCTCTGGTCACAGCCTTTCGGTACCACAGTTTCTTGGTCAGGTCAACTAGGCCGTCTCTTAGCCAGGCAATGTACCCCAACATGCAGACCGTGTATTCATCAACCGACTCTCCTGCTTTCTGTTTCAAGCTCGTTAGCTTATGAATCACCTCCTCTTCACTCTTTTCCTCTCGGAAAGTATCCAAAAATGCCCTTCGTGCGGTTTCCAGCGAGCTCCTTCGTTTGCCTTGTGGAATCGCATCCACCAGGCATGTGCCTTCTTGTCAGAGTGCATGCGAAGGCACTCAGCTTCTTGTGATTGTCGATTACACTCCAAAGATCGCACACCTATTCGAACTTGTGTCCGTGTTGGTCTGCATCTTTCCCCTTTGCTCCACGGAACGTGGGTAAGGGCACTGTTACAGTGCTCTCCTACATCCGATTGAGTGTGCGGGCTAGTAAGGTAACCGGGTCGGTTCCCATGGCATCCCGTTGCACCTGAGAAGTGCTCTGATTCGAACCCTTCGCTTCAGACATAGTGTAGTCCACGTCCAGGTATTCTATAGGTACCTTTCTCCTTCCTTGCGGCCCTGCCCTCCCGTTGAGGGTGGGTGATGAGGACGGGCTCCTCATGGCTGTCCCTCGGGGGCCCCTCCGTGGGACCAACCTGATGGCTGGTGGCGCAGCTTACCTCAGCTGGACATATTCCCTCATCCAGTGAGTGGTTTTGTAAGACCATGCGTAGAATCTCCCACGATGTCTAGACGGTCATGATCGATGGGGCGATTCCTCCTCGCCTTGAGATGGTATCCCCTCATCTAGTGATGGTTGCGACTCTGCCGTGTGCCCTGGCGGATTTCCTCACGGGCCGGTGCGATACTGGTTGCTGTCACGACCCGATACAGAATACAGGATTCCGGATACAGGACATGGGTTGCAGGACTTTCCTACAGGATTCCGGATACAGGATATGGGTTGCAGGATTTTCCTACAGGATACTCCTACCAGGATTCCGGACACAGGATTCGGTTGCAGGATATTCCTACAGGATATGCCACAGGATATGCCTAGAGGATAAGGGACATGTGGACTCATCTTAGCCTCTGCATGCATGCAATCACTTTTGCATGCATGCAACCACTTTTGCATGCATGCCTAGATTAGCTCTTGGAGTTGTGAGCATAAAAGCTCCGACCTAATTGTTGTACAATCAGTTACTATCAACACCAGTCTTACTACGATCAATCTTGTCTTGTCTTGTTTCCTGTCCTGTTCCTGTCTCGCTCCTATTTCCTGTCCTGTTCCTGGATCCTGTCCTGCTCCGGGATCCTGTCCTGTTCCTGTTTTGCTCCCGGATCCTATCCTGTGCTTTCCTGTCTTGCTCCCGGATCCTATCCTAATCCTGTCCTACTCCTAGATCCGTCCTGTTCCTATTCCTGGTTCCTGTCCTGCTCTCGGTCCTGTTCCTGAGTCAAGCCTTCATGTCCTTGGAATCCTGCTCTCTTCCTGTTTCCTGGATCGTGGCTTGACAGTTTGATAGTAACTGCTTCATAGTTCTCCGTTTTCCAGCTACCTTTTTCTTGATTCCTTTCCTTCATTTTCCTCCTTTTTTCTTTCCTAGATCATGGCTGATTTTGAGCATTTTCAACACGAGCACCAAATGCTACTTCATGAGCTGGCCACTTTGCGCCAAGTGGTCACCGACCTGCAAGGTTCCACCACTGCGGCACATGCAGCTGCTGATGCATCCTCCAAGGCTGCTGCGCAGGCTCTCTCCCAGGCATCGGTGGTTTCCTCTTCATCAAACTTTTCTTCGGAGCCGAAGGTTAGCATGCCAGAGAAGTTCAGTGGTAATCGTGCCGATTTCCAAGGTTTCCTGAATCAGATCCGACTCTTGATCCGTATGCAACCACGGCGCTACTCGACTGATGCTCAAAAGGTGGGTCTTTTGGCATCCTTACTAAGTGGATCTCCACGGGCTTGGGTTGCCCCCTTGCTGGAGCGTGACGATCCACTGATGGAAGACTTTGAAGGTTTCGTGGCTGCCTTTGAAGCCTGTTTTGGAGATCCTGATAAGTACCGTTCTGCATGCACGAAGTTACGGAAGCTCACTCAAGGATCCCGACCAGCTTCCGTCTATGCATCCGAATTTCAGCAACTTTGCACGAACATTCCATGGGACGAGACTGCATTGATCGAACACTTCCGTTTTGGGTTGAGGGACGACGTGAAGGACCTTCTCCTTACGTTACCGGATGCCCAAACATTAGCGGAGATCATGCAACAAGCTGTTCGTTGCGACAACCGTTTGTTCGAGCGTCGTCAGGAAAGATCCCGTCAACAGTTCCTGCAAACCAATCCTACAGCTGTGGTACATGTTCCTGCACCACCTTCTGGAGTAGTTCCTATGGAGGTTGAGAAATCCAAGCGTGGCTCTCTTTCCGCTGCCGAGAAGCAACGTCGTCGCAGTGAGAACCTGTGCTTGTATTGTGGTGGAGCAGGACACAAGGTGGCAGATTGTCCTATTAAAGCCAGGAACTTCAAGACGCGTGAAGTCGAAGCCGAAGTTCAGTCGGAAAACTCCAATGTCCACTTCGTCTAGGAGCCGCGAAGTTGGACGTAGGTGCAGGCTCCATTGGTGCTGCTCATACCATCCCGTCACTTAAGTTTCCTGTACACATTCATCTTAATAATCGAGAGCTCATGGAGTTTGCCTTGTTAGACACTGGTGCAAATGCATGCTTCATGGATGACACGTTTGCAACTCAACATGGCATTTCGGTGGTGAAGTTGAAGCGTGCAGTTCCTGTAGAGGTGGCCGATGGGCGTCTAATTGCTTCCGGTGCAGTTACCCATGCTACCGAACCTCTCTCCTGCAGGTATGGCACATTCAACTGTTCAATTTCCTTCAACTTGATCAAGACTCGGTCGACTCCCATCATTTTGGGCATGCCATGGTTCGTTGTTGCAAATCCGCAGATCGACTGGAGGTCTAGGACACTCACGTTTTCCTCTCCAACTTCTAGGATCAATCCTGTACCTTCCTGCGTGCAGGATACATCCTTAGTATCTGAGGCAGTACAAGCTACAGGATTGACCGTACCTGTTCCTGTACCAGTGTTGAAGACTCCTCCTCGACAGGATTCACCTCATGGCAGTTCCTCAGCACATCCGCAGGCTCTCCCCATTCCTGTAAGTTTGCGGTGTCCTGTACAGGGTTCTTCCAATCCTGTATCAGTGTCGAAGGTTCCTCCTCAACAGGATCCACCTCCTGTTGATTCGTCAGCACATTCGCAGGCTTCTTCCACTCTTGCGCAACCACGGACTCCTGTACAGGATTCTTCCAATCCTGTACACTCACGGTGTCCTGTACAGGATTCTTCCAATCCTGTACACTCATCAACAACCACACAGGTTTTTTCCAATCCTGCTTCTTTCTGTTACCCTGCCTCTGTTCCATCCCCCAAGATCCTTCCTCTTTTTCAGTCACAGCTCCCTCCTTCTCCTCTCCGAGTTCTTACCACTACCATGCATGAACTCGCCACTGATCCTGCCCCCTTCCACCTTTTTGCTTTTCAAGTAACTCCTACGTCCTCTCCTACCTTTCCTGTATCCGACTCCCCTGTTTTTTCTCCTTCTCCTTCTCCTTCTCCTCCTTCTTCCCTACCATCCAAGTACCACGACTTTAAGGACGTTTTTGACAAGCACAAGGCTGCAGTTCTTCCTGTTCACAGGTCCTACGACTGTCCTATTGATCTTGAAAGACTCCACCATTCGGACCGATCTATGCATTGTCACCCACAGAGTTGGAGGTTCTTCGTCAATACATCGAGGACAACTTAGGATCCGGCTTCATTCGTCACTCAAAGTCCCCTGCAGGAGCTCCTATCTTCTTTGTCAAGAAGAAGGATGGGAGTTTACGTTTGGTGGTGGACTACAGGGGTTTGAATCAAGTCACCATTCGGAATCGGTATCCGTTGCCATTGATCCCGGAACTTCTCGATCGGCTGCGAGGGGCAAAGGTGTTCACGAAGATCGACTTACGAGGAGCCTACAACCTTGTACGGATTCGTCCCGGCGATGAGTGGAAGACTGCCTTTCGTACAAGGTATGGACATTTTGAGTACACGGTAATGCCTTTCGGCCTTACCAATGCCCCAGCTGTATTCCAACACATGGTGAACGACATTTTCCGTGACTTCTTGGACCAGTTTGTGGTGATCTACCTCGACGACATCTTGATTTTCTCCAAGGACCAGGCGGCACATGACAAGCATGTACGACTAGTTTTAGAGCGGCTTCGCGAGCATGGCCTGTACGCGAAGTTGGAGAAGTGTTTTTTCGATAGGGATTCGGTGGAGTTCTTGGGCTACATCGTCTCTCCTGCTGGCGTTTCCATGGACATGCACAAGGTGAAGACCATCGTGGAGTGGGAGAGGCCCAAGTCGGTACGAGATGTACAATGTTTCCTTGGCTTTGAAACTTCTACAGGCGGTTCATACAGGACTTCTCCAAGCGTGTACTTCCACTCACAGAACTCACCAAGCGCACAGGACTTTTCTCTTGGTCCGACAAGGCGGAACACGCGTTCACAACACTCAAGGACGTTTTCACGACAGCTCCGATTTTAGCACATCCTGACCCTTCTCATCCTTTCTTCATTGAAGCAGATGCCTCGGATTTTGCAGTAGGATCCGTCCTATCGCAAGTTGGAGAGGACAAGTTGCTTCATCCTGTAGCCTTTCACTCTCGTAAGTTCCTGTCGGCGGAGATCAACTACGAGATTCATGACAAGGAACTCAAGGCCATTGTGGATTCGTTTGAGGAATGGCGGCATTTCCTGGAAGGTGCTGCACATCCTGTACAAGTTCTTACGGATCACAAGAACCTGGAGTACTTTCAAACGGCTCGGGTCCTCAGTCGGCGACAGGCTAGGTGGGCAGAGTTCCTATCACGTTTTGACTTCGTCATCGTCTACAGGCCCGGCTTTCGGAATGGCAATTGGGCGCTCTTACCTTGCACCAAGCCCGGGCGATCCTGCATTTGACGGTCAAAGGCAAGTGTTGTTGGGTCCTGATCGTTTCCGGCTTGCGGCACTGCAGGTTCATCAGGCTCCAGCAAATTCAACACTCCTACAGGACGTTCGTTCGCAGTTGCCTACAGACGACTTGGGAAAGAATGTGTTCTCACACATTCATCCTGACGTTGCAAGTTCCTCTTCCTCCAGTTCCCGTCCAGACTACAACCTATTCACCATACAGGATGGACTCCTGTACCGGGAAGGTCTCCTGTACGTTCCTGTTGGTATTTCTAGGACTCGTGTGGTACAGGATTGTCATGATACCCCGGCTACAGGACATTTTGGTGTGGCCAAGACAGTGGAATTGGTGACTCGCAACTATTGGTGGCCTGGGTTGCGAGGTTTTGTGGAGAGGTTTGTACGGAGTTGTGACACTTGTAGCAGGTCGAAGATGCCTCATCATGCACCCTCTGGTCTTCTTCGTCCTCTTCCTGTTCCGTCTGCTCCTTGGAGATCCATTTCTATGGATTTCCTCACAGATCTTCCTCCTTCCCGTGGATTTGATGCAGTTCTTGTGGTGGTTGACCGTTTCACCAAGCAGGCTCATTTCCTACCCTGCAACAAGACAGCTACAGGTCAGACAACTGCCGAGTTGGTGATCCGCGAGGTGTTCCGACATCATGGTCTTCCTGAGAGCATTGTTTCCGATCGAGGTCCACAATTCATGTCCAAGTTTTGGCGAGAGCTTCTTCGGAGTCTACAGGTCAAAGCGGATCTTTCTTCAGGATATCACCCACAAACCGATGGGCAGTCCGAACGCACAATTCAGACCTTAGAACAGTATCTTCGTTGCTTCATCAGTTACCAGCAGGACAACTGGTTGGACCTCCTTCCAATGGCAGAGTTTGCCTACAACAACTCCATCCACGCATCTACAGGACAGACACCTTTCTTTGCTCTTACAGGCCACCATCCACGTTTTGACTTTGCTCCTACCGCTTCTCCTTCTTCCGCTCCTGCAGTACAGGATCGTCTTCAGCATCTTCGGCAGGTACAGGATGATCTCCAGGTTCATCTTCAACAGGCACAGGAACGATACAAGCATCATGCTGATGCTCACCGACAGCCGGCACCTGCATACAAGATTGGTGATCTCGTGTGGCTTCTTCGTCGACACATTCGCACCAACAGGCCTTCTTCTAAGTTGGATTTTCAACGATTGGGCCCTTATAGGATCGTGGCGGAGGTAAATCCTGTAGCTTTCCGACTCGAGTTACCATCCACGGTGAAACTTCATCCTGTGTTTCACACCTCTTTGTTGGAGCCGTATCATCCTTCTTCTCTTCCTGGTCGTGTTTCTTCTCCTCCCCCTCCTGTGGTCATTGACACGGAACCTGAGTACGAAGTCGCAGCCATCCTTGACTCTCGTCTTCATCGTCACCAACTCCAATACTTGGTGGATTGGAAAGGGTACCTGCCTACTGATCGCACTTGGGAACCTGCATCCAACTTACTCCATGCTTCTTCCAAGGTTGCTGCCTTCCATCGGCATTATCCTGCTAAACCAGGTCCCAAGACTCGTGGAACTCGTCTTTAGGGAGGAGGTGCTGTCACGACCCGATACAGAATACAGGATTCCGGATACAGGACATGGGTTGCAGGACTTTCCTACAGGATTCCGGATACAGGATATGGGTTGCAGGATTTTCCTACAGGATACTCCTACCAGGATTCCGGACACAGGATTCGGTTGCAGGATATGCCACAGGATATGCCTAGAGGATAAGGGACATGTGGACTCATCTTAGCCTCTGCATGCATGCAATCACTTTTGCATGCATGCAACCACTTTTGCATGCATGCCTAGATTAGCTCTTGGAGTTGTGAGCATAAAAGCTCCGACCTAATTGTTGTACAATCAGTTACTATCAACACCAGTCTTACTACGATCAATCTTGTCTTGTCTTGTTTCCTGTCCTGTTCCTGTCTCGCTCCTATTTCCTGTCCTGTTCCTGGATCCTGTCCTGCTCCGGGATCCTGTCCTGTTCCTGTTTTGCTCCCGGATCCTATCCTGTGCTTTCCTGTCTTGCTCCCGGATCCTATCCTAATCCTGTCCTACTCCTAGATCCGTCCTGTTCCTATTCCTGGTTCCTGTCCTGCTCTCGGTCCTGTTCCTGAGTCAAGCCTTCATGTCCTTGGAATCCTGCTCTCTTCCTGTTTCCTGGATCGTGGCTTGACAGTTGCTCGGGCAATCTCTCCTGCCCTTGGATGAATTCCTCTTGTCCCTTGTTCAGAGTGGCCACTGTGCGACCCCTCTTTCTGGTACCTCCTCCCAGTCCATCAACTCATCGACGTCCAGTCGCCTTCGCGCAGGTGGTTGTCCCATGTGTACCCGGCCTTCCGAAGCCTTGGGTTTTCATCTTAGTAACCACCCTGCCTGTTGCATCGTCCAATTAGCTGAACTCATGGTGCAGAGGTTGTCTTGTTGGCAATCGATGCCCCTCCCTACGGGGACCTCTGGATGAGGCTTTTCCTTCCCTCTTTCTAGGCAGCCATGGGCCCTCGCATCACCTGGTGGGTGACGGCAACCCTGGGTTTCCTACCTTACGTCCATCATGGTGCTGGCCACGCTAGACTTTCGGCTCACGTCCCCCATCGCTATCCGTGTTGCTTTCGCCCCCGAGATTCATGCTTCCGCCGCAAGCTTGCCCTTCCTAGGGTTGTCTTGTGCAGGGTTTTCTCCTTCAGGGGTACTCGTCGAACACGGTTCTGATCTTTGGTGTGGGGCTCATCATGGATGTCACCTTCTCCTACGTCGAAAGGTGGAGGGCTTTCATTGTCCTGCCATCCATCCCATTCTGCATCATAGGTTATTGTCGGGCAAGTCGCCCGTCCGGGTACTGTTCATACCCGCATGCTGTCGTACCTGGACTGACGTTTGAACGTGCTGTGATTTCTTCATATCCTTATTCATCATCGACGGCATGGGACTGCCTTTGCCATTGGTGTGCCGGGTCTACCGCTGCTCGGAGATTCGGTCATGCGATATTTACGTTGTTCTCTCGAGTAGTGAGGCAGAGGCTGACTGCGGCAATTGAGGTGCCTTGCCGCCTTCCATCAACCTCCCTCGACCGGCCCGTCGCATCCCCTCCTAGCCAGGTGTTGCTCATCAATCTTTATTTGTTCAAACGAGTTAATCCCGGCTCTCCTTCGGGTCACAACTTTGCTTGCTACAGTGAACTCCATCTGTGTGTACTATCTATCCCTCCGTGGTTGCCACAAATGGTCGTCCAGGACTCCGCAGGCCAAATGTGGTGCTTCTCAGGAAGCTTCAGTGGTCGCCAGGACACTGTCGAGAGCGTCCAACTCCGGGGGTCCAAACCGACAAGCCAACCTTACCTCGAAAGTGGTGAAAGGTGTTGGATGGCCTCTACCGGATGCCACAGGGTCCGTGTACAGGGTAAGGGAGTTTTACTATGGTGGTTTGGTAGAGAGCGTTGCTCAGCCTAGGAGTGGGACAAGCGGGGAATCCCGCTTGTAAAGTGAATAAAAGGAATATGGATATATTATATTGCCTGTCTGAGTACAAACTTTCTCTGACAGAGGAGCAAGATACAAGACGCAAACTTGAACTCCTAAAAAAGACCCCTGACCCACTACCAGCCTTCCTGCTTATATAGTGGGTTACCTGGCGCTAGACCCTAGGTACAAAATGGCGCCTTCCTACTAGTTTGCCGCCTTGTGATAGAGTCCTATCTGTCACATTTGCGCCTCTCACACGTGCTGTCCTATGTACCTTGGGTAGTTGGTTCGGACGATCAGATCTACGCCTAGTTACATCGCCACCTTACATCGATCGCCATCAGTTCATACCTAAGGTACCTTTCTTATCCAACGCTTCGTCCCATCGCTCGTTCGCACTAGCTGGCCATTTGACGATGTCTGACCACCGTCAACCATTGTTCCTTTACCACACATGAGCATATGGCTTTAGCGATTGATTCTGCAACTACCCAATTCACCTCGTGAGCTCATTCACTTGTTCCACCAGCCTTTGGCCTTCCTTCATAAGGTTTTGCTTCTCTATATCTATTGTGTCTTCTCTTACTCCAGATCTAACACCCTAGCATGAAGAACATTTAAGTCCACAATCACTTGATCATATTTCTTATGTTGGACCATTGTGATGCAATTAAAACACGACTAGATGTAAAAGAGAAATTCCAATTCAATTTGTCAAAGGCCAATGTTATAGTTTTTATTATGACTCCCCTTTACTTTGGACGTTGACTGTTGTTACCTACTGTACTATGTTGATAAGCTCTAGATGTAGTAGAAAACAGGCCCACTTAGTGCACTTGGGTATCTGGTGATGGTCCCGACCGAATGCCATTAGGTATTTGCAAGAAACTCTAGGCGAAGCTAGAACTTATCTTTAGAAAACTCTTACTCTGATTTTCCATGTCCCAGTTAGGTTAATAAGTTAGTTCTGGTGAATTCAGCATGTCAGATATGTTTAAAAATACCCCTAGGTTTGATAGGTTTAGGGTTTAGGGTCGATGGATAACTCACCAAGTATATTTCCTCTAGGAATGAGATTCCGTGCCAGCCCATTTATGTAAATAGGAAAACGGGGGGGGGCTATGTCACATAAATAAGGTAGAGTATGTAGGAGTAGGGGTTCTTGGGTTCATGACTGAGCTCGTTACTCTTCTTCTGGTGCAAGCTATAGCTTGTGTCAATTAAGGCACACCCTTTGTTGTGCTGCCCTAACTTTCAGATGACAGGGGTATGTCCCACCTTTGGGGTAGCTTATCCTTAACGTTGGCGAATCCATGTCTGGGAGGTCTTGTCGAGATGAGGCAGAAGGTTGAGGCTTGTTTCCAACTTCCTCCTCCACGTTAAGCTAGGTGTAGCACTCATGGCCAAGCAAGGCACATTTGTGTCCTTATCCAACCGTGGGCATAGGATCTTATTTGACGAGTTCACATTACCCAATTCTTAAGAGTTCACTGAAGGATTCTAGAGTTGGCATTTATGAGCCACGTTTGTGGCACTTGGTGCAACTCTTGAATTTAAGGGCCATGGCATGATAGCCATCGTGGAAGGCAGTGTCACATGCAGATGTAACATTGGGTTAAATGTCACACGATACAACGACCGAGGCAGGCCCTTTGGGGTCGTGTCATGGGTTTGTCGAGCAATTCATGCACCGAGACTATGCATTATCGACTCATGAGTGCACATCAAGTGACACATAGGATGAATACTTGGTCCGTGTTGTGTCATGACTCATGCTCCAATCCTATGAGTCACAATCGGAGTCATGACTCATCAACCAAGAGTGCACTCATGAGTCATCCTATGAGTGGAGTTTGGAGAAATCCAAGCAATTAAAATGTGGAGTAGATGTCGGTCATGTTTATTATTTCGAATTCTTAAACATACTTTATACATATAATATATTTTAAAAATACATATGTATATTCTCTTCAAGAAAAGTTAAGACTCAAATAAAATCTAAACCCTTCAATTAGAATATATCTTTATTATTTGTTAAGACATTATTAGCATATTCTAATTTATCAATTAAAAGGATTAAATTTTCTTAATTAAGTTTAAGGCTATTCAATTAATATATATTCTTAAAATATACCTTAAATATAAGATACTACTAGATTATTCTAAGGTTTTTTTCAAAAAATTTAATTGAGGTTTGATTAACAAGAAACTTAATTGAGGTGCATCTACCATCAAGTTATTAGGAAAAAGGCACCTACTGAATGGAGGATACAATAGAAGGGGTATGAAAATGTTAGCAGGCTAATTGGTTTAATTGCGGCTAAGGGGATTGGGCGTAAAGATTGAATTTGATAGATTATCCATACACATAGCTAATAAACAGCAACAACAAATAAGAAATCCGTACATTACACATGAGGAATTGAATGTGTGAATTTTTTCACTTATGTTTTATTTACTTACACGTAACTAGGCATATATTAATATTAAAATTAAAAATTTTAAAGTTATAACTAAACATTAGAATAACGTAAGCCACTTCTTTGGCTATTTGTAACCTTTTAACTTCACCGGTGCGTCTTCCTTCAGTGTCATAATTATACATGCCTTAGAAGCTGTGAGAAACGTCCTCGTTCGGGGCACATTCTTCAAACTTCATAGTACTGAAAGCGTTTAGAGCAGAGTGGTAATCTTCATTCTTGACATATCCGATCATCAAGAAGTTCCAAGAACAGACATTTCGATGCTTCATACGTCAAATACACTCTTGGCCTCTCCCATACTCCTACATCTACCATACGTTTCAATAAGAGAGTTTCCTACAAACACGTTGAGCGTGTCATATCCAGCAGCTTGAAAATGTATTTCCCTTCCCTTCTTTAAAATCTCGTGTGTGTTTCTCCCTTTCACAGTAAGGGATGAATACGCCCTCGATACAGCAACAACCGCCCGTCCATCTGGTTCGTATCCGGTCGACTGTATGAAAGTAAACAAGACAAGAACTTCCTCGGGTTCCTTATTCCTCCGCATATCTCATAACAAGAAGACTCCAGGAGACACTGTCGTGCTGTTGCATATGGTCGAAAACGACACGGGCCTCCACCATTCTATTGCATTTCGCATACATATCTATAAGGCTGCTTGCAATGAACATGTTGAGATCATCACCAGTTCACAAGATGCTACGGTGGATGGCTTTACCCTTTTTCAAGTCCCTTTTGCGGTTGCAGTCCCAATGAAGTCAGTATATGCGAACCATCTTTGTCTTTTCTAACGTTTCTTCTCTCGTCCACACACACGCCATTGCATCTTTGGAGCCTCATAACGTATTACACGTTGCCCTTAACCATGCAAGTATCAATGAAGCCGCTCTTAGTGGCCATGAAGGGGCACCCAGGAACAGGTAAATCTACACTGGCAGAGTCCATTTGTAAGTCGCTGAATTGGCTTTGATCGATAAGGATGATGCTCTAGATTGTCTGTCCATGCTTAAAGATTCCAAGAATCTTCAGAAGCATCTGAATGCAGTCTCATATGATGTAATGTTTCGGATTGCAGAGACACAGCTGAGAATCGGTCTGGGGGTCGTGGTGGTGCCCTTTGGCATGGCCCTGGGTGCAAATCGATTGCAAATCGGAATGACGTCCAGATGGTTGTCATAGAGTGATGACTCCGTGTGGAAAAGGAGGCTGGAATTGCGAGCAGATTCTGCGCTAGAATCGTCACATTCCATTGTGAAACATGAAGGTGAGGATTCCAAGCGAGAAGAGTGGGCAGATGGGCTGCAGAGAGTGTGTTCCACGTGGGTACAGATGCATGGTGGCATAAACCAAAGGAGTGGGAGGAACTGAAGCGGAACGTGGGGAGGTATGGAGATTTTTGTATGTATGATATGGGATCTGTGAAGAAGCTTGTTGTGGATACGGCAGCTCATGATGATAGTGTTGAATCCATGAGAGATCTTTTTCTCCACTGGCTCAAGGATATTTCTTTGTAAACTATTACATAACACATAATTATTATAGATGAGTATTTGCATCAACAAACGCACGTTATATACTAGATTACACACAATATATGTGCTGATATATTACATCATATTATTTAAGTTGACCATTATTGACCGGTCATTTTATTTTAAATTATTAAAAACTCTCCGTCTAGTGAATTAGAAATAATTGGAATTTATATCCATAAGGTCGCACTGTCCGAAGCTTCTCCAGTGTACCAGGTGTCGGATTAAGCGGTTTGCCGTGCTGGCCGACCTGAAGACACAGGAGAAGCACTGTGGGCGTGACACAGTGGCAGTGCTTGTGGGACGACATTCTCTCGTAAGGACAAGCTTCTCGGACATATCGGTCTGTTTGTCGGGCACAAACCGCTTGTTACGCAGCAGCAGTAACTCATATAGCGACCTGATTGAGGAACTCTCTGGGAATGTCGGGGAAACCGTGGGATTGTTGGGAGCTTGTTTGAAGTGGATGGGAATCTTGGGAATTCTCTGGGATTGATGGGAAGAATGGGGAACAGACGTATTGGAGTTCACAGGGTCTTGCAGATATGCTTGCTGGTAATAGTGATAACATGTTTGTCGGAGATAGGGGGGACAATGTTTTACATGATAATGGAGAGGATGGTGGCTGGTTTCTGGGACTCAGCTTTTTAAACTGATAATTATATTATTATAGCTTGTATTATATATATTTTTATGTATGTTTTGGTAGTAGCCTGAAGCTATATATATGTTTTTTCTATATGTATTCGCAAGAATATATCAAATAATATTTAAACGCACATAAGATGCGCGCGCGTGTGTGCATAAGGTTTGCTGTTTTTTAAGTGCAATTATATTATATATATACATTGATTATAAATATGATAAGGAAATAAAATTTATATAATTAAAATAGTATGCAAGCGTACATTATTTACTAATGGGTGGACATATCGTTACAGGTTTATCATTGTATTTATATGAATAAACCAACTTAAAGAAGCATCCGAGGTAAATAAATTTATAATTATATAAATATAAATAAATCATAAAAATAATATAAAATATAGCTGCTTTTAAATAAGTTATGCAGGAACAGAAGCTATGCTGCAGACGGGCACTTCTTAGCCAAATCTATTCAGAGAACAGTTAATTATATATTTACTTAGCCATTTTTATTTTATGATAATTATCTTGACTAGTTGGATATGATCTCATGAAGTTAGTGTTATTAATCTTTATTTGTAATACATAATATAATTTAATATCTAATTATGATTTACATAATATAGCACATCCATTTATAAAGGATAAATGTCAATATACAGAATTTATAATTGGATATTCCATACCCTGAAAAAGAGATCATTGAAATATTTTTGTATTTTGATCAATGATAATACAATACATTTTATAACTTTTTTATAAATATTTTAATCAACATTACATGATAAAGTAAAGTAAAGATATCTTATGCAATATAATTTCCTACCGTGTGCTTTTTTATACATTACCCTTTTGTAAATATTATTTGAAAAGAATGAAACAAATTATAATATTAAAATATGAATTGAATTCATTTCTTATAAAAATATATTTTTTCACATGCTTAAACACATCCAATGAGGCAATGCTTTTTATATAAATATTTTCTTAATTTATATATATTACCGTATTCATTCTTTAAAAAAAATTATCTTTAAGGATTTATCCTCCTCGTCATCCTTAACCTAGCTTATAATAACATTATACATTCATAACAAATATAAAATATTATCATTTTTAAATGAAAAAGAATTAATTTTTCTCTTATTCTTTTAACTTAAGTACATGTATATATTTTAAATATAATTAAAATTAATAAGTTAAAACATAATAATTTGAATTTTAATATTACATCTAAAGTTTTAATCATTTAAATAAAATAATAGAAAATCATTCATTTAAATGAGAATTAAATTTATATAAAACACAAAAGAAAATTTACTTTCAAAACTTTAAAATATATTTTTAACAATCTTTAATTTATTTAAGCAAATCCACACATTAAACACTATTTAAAAATTAATAAAATATTCATGTTATTATTTTATTATTTGTGTTGTAAATTAGAATTAAATATAATTAAATTAATTTTATATATTTAAGTTATAACAAATTGAAATGAAATAAATTAAAATTAATTATTTATATATTGTGGAGCATATATTGGGGTACTTGGCATGTTTGTATGTATTATATTAAGTAAATAAGGTAACATACCTCACATAATTAATTTATTAAGTAAACACATTGAATAAACATGATATATAAACATATTAAATTTTAAAAGTAACATGGGCTATTTATAATAAATGATGTATGAGTAGTGAAAAGTTTGGTGCTTTTCTTTTTAAATGTGTTATAAATGGTATTATGGATAAATAATTTCTTAAATATGTAAGAAAAAAAACCCAAATATAATGAATTTTAATGGTGATTACATTATATAAAATATAATAAATTTGTGAATATGTACATGATAATATTATATAAATATTAATTAACATTTTTATTTATTAATTAAAAAACTTTGAACACTATTTTTTAAGTTCGTAATTTAATTGGTCATAACATTTCATAATAATTAAGATAAAATAAGATATATTCAAACATTGATAAGTTTATAGTGTAGAATTAAAATAGAATGTATTAATCAAATTGAAAAATTGTTAAAATTGTAAATAAAAAACTTATAGTAAAATTTAAAAAAAGTAATTTTTGAGATTGATGATTTTATATTAATTTAATTAGCACAATTATTTTTAATTATTATTTACAAGAAATATTAGTTATAAAACTTGTGTAACCAAGTTATATACACAAAATATATTTTTTAATTAAGTTATATGCACATTAAATATACATATTTTAATATAATTTAAAAAGTTAAATAATTGTAATGTATAATGTATAGGCTGTGTGTGTGTGAGAGAGAGAGAGAGAGACATTTTTAAATCAATATGGTAAAATTGTTTAATAATAAGTCATATTTTTTACCTAAAAGTAAAATATTAAGAAAATTATTAAAAACACATGCATATAATAAAATTATTTAACAATTTTGCATTTAGACTCTTCCAAAAAGAATCTTTTAAATATATATATAAATAAAATAAAAAAGTACTTTTTTAGAAATGTAATTCCATTAACTAAAAAATTAAGTGCCCTTTGCTTTATAAATGTTTTTATTGTACTAAGCTAGTCCCTTTTCAAAAAATAAAAATATTCATATTTTTTCCTTTCTTACTTAACATCTTTCTTTTTATTAAATTACTAATTAAATATATTAATTAATTATAAAAAAGATATTATCATTTAGCATACTACCACATATGCAATTTCATTAATATAATGGTTAACTATGTGGTTTAATATAAAAGTTTTTTAATATGTTAATGATGACCCTTTTTATATCATTTGATATGCAAATTAAACATTTTTTTGTAAAAACATACATATTTTAAATTTTAAATCAAAAGATTTTATTAAAGGAATAAGATAATCGCTTATTCCAAATAATCTTATAAATAGAATAAAGCTAAACAAAAGTTAACTCTAATGCTCTTTTGCTTAAAGAATGGTATAATTATATTAATTTATTTTTAAAATAATATATATTATAATTAACTTATGAATTTCAATAAAATTATATATATAAGTTTTTTGTTATCCTATGGATTATTAAATGAATAATCAAGAGCTCAATAAATAGTTTAAAAAGGAGAAAATAATGTGAAAATGAAGAATGCAAACACAAAGATTGCTTTAACTTATGCACCACACATACACATGCACACAAATTTCAACACATGATTTCATTTTAAAAGCTATTTTTTGTTATAAAAATTTGATTATAATGTAATAAATATTAAATATGTGCATGCACTTCATTCCCTCTCCTTCCCTCTCTTTCTCTCTCACACACATACTACACATGAAGTTGGTCTTATTTTTAATTAAATTTTATTATGGAAAGTACTTGACATGTAGAGAGAAGGGAGAGATTTTATTATTAAAAATTAAATTTTATATTCATTTATGTTTTCTCTTCTTATGTCATACTCAAATGCACTTTTAAATCTCATAATAGAATTATTAAAACCATCATTAACTATTGAAAACTTAAAACTACTAATATTATTCCTTAAAGTGTTTTGGTCAATTTAATAAACTTGTTTAAATGCAATATGAAAAGCACTTAAAGAAAAATTTTTTTCAAACCTTATATAACTAATAAAGGTTAGCATATTTGTATCTTCTTTGTCTTTGAAGTTACATTTTGATGAAATGTCTTATGTATCTCTATATATAAAAGATTATTAATAATATAAACACACACATACTTACAAATATGTTTTTTTTAACTTCTGCTCTTATTAAACTCGAATTATCAAATAATTTATAAAGCCATTACTTAAAATATCAAACTCAACACTTAAAATCTAACATTTGAAATACAATAAACAATGTTTATAAAAAATTCCTTATAGATCACAATATTAAACTTTTAAGTTGCCACTTCATCTCTGAATTTATAAACTTATAAAATGTTCCAAGTGAATTCATGTACATATATAGTCTTTACAATTATGACCATGTACTAATCTAAAATATTCTTTAATCTAGCGTATACATCACTTAAGTAAGTCTCCTGAAAATTTAATGCCTTATGATGTTGATTTTGACTTTACATTTTAATTGCACACTATAATTAAAAAGAAATTATTACTTATGTTTATTAAACATATACCTAATTACATTAATCTCTTTATCAGCATATTAATGATGAAGACCAATCCATTTCTTTCATAGGAAAGTTTAGATTTTATTATAAATAAACATTTCTTGTACAATATTGTAAGTTTAATTAGAAGTTATACTTCACACCACTGATAAGCCGTTATAATGGTTACCAAAGTTAAATTGTAAAATATTAATAATATTAATAAAAATTAAATTTTAATGTAAATTTAATAATTACATATATCTTATGAAAGTTCATTCCAAACGTTACATCCATAGCACTTGGTTTACCTTTCCAAAATTTAAACACCAATCTTGCCTTGCTATTTGAATAGTAAGAATAAAAGATTACACAAATATTTGCCTTTGATAAAAAACAACTATGTAATACACGTCTATAATTATTGTAGATGAGTATTTGCATGAATACATAAAAAAACACACCATGATGATGAACGCATTGATAGTCTAGTTCCACGCAAATAGTCTAGTTGGAATAAACACCATAAATATAATGTAATAAATTAAATTAGTTTAAAGTTAATTTGCTTTTATATATATATATATATATATATTACAGATCCAATTTTTTTGGCATGTATTTGCATAGCAACACTCACTGTTGTAATTAAAATCTAGGCAATGATCTCAGCGAGCTCTAATGAAAGACATGTTCATATTCTCCACATATCAAAAATATACATTCCCAGATTATCATGATTCTTCTTATAACTCTCACTCAAAAGCATGGAAATGCATATGGTGTGTGTGTGTGAGAGAGAGAGATCATCTTCCATATACAACACTTTGAAAACCACTGAAACTTTACATATATTGGGTTTTAATATAACATTTAATCTATACACACACACACACATCATCATCATCATCTCATGGTGATATTCTTAGGCACTGCTACTATGCTTCATATCCTTTGGAACTATCAAAATGGGGTATCTCTCCCTGATCCCCTTCAAAGTCTTGGAACGAGGCTGCGTTCCACCAACAATATTCAGAACTTTATTAGTTTTATTTAAGAAATTTTAATAAAAAACATTAAAAAAAAAGTCATACAATCTTTCACATTTCCCTTTCATCCTTAAAAAGATGGCTTGGTGGAGTGGTTGAACTAAACTTTTAAATGTATAATTTCTTAGTATGTTAATCCTATTCAGAATGATTGGGATTGGTATCTATGCTATTTAAAGTTTATATACAACATCAATATTCAAAATTTCATTAACATGTCCAAAATATTGTATGTCGAGACCCATGAATGCTTCCCAAAGTTGGTTTGGTTTTCATCAATCCAAATATGCAGAAGCTCAATATTGGATAACTTATTTAGATTGGGTTCTTTTTTCGTTACATGCTATTTCAATAGAACATTTAAGTCAGGCACAAGTCCAACAATAATAAGGTTATAATTTTGTCATCGGCCACCTCCTCAATTTGCTACTTGCGACTTTATCCTTGTGCATTTTTCAAAACTTTAACAAAAAAAAACTTACTTCAGGTTTCTTACGAAAATGACTTGATCCATACAAGATTCTTTAGTAAGTGATCCTCAAGTATATCAAGTACTAGATGTCGAGTCTCAAGAAGCCCCTTTAATTCCTCATATTATGTGATTGAAGAAGTTTTTTTTGTGAAGGGGGGAAATATTATAAGGTTTATATAGGGTATATACAAAGGTTACCATAGTATGTTCTAGAAGTTACTAAAGATATTTAGGGCATGTGTAAATATGGTGTGAAATATACCTTTTCTTGATGTATATAAATTCTAACTTGAAATACCCAGAGTTTCCTATATTTTGTGTATTTATTGTGTATTGTGTCAAGGTTCTCACAAAATTTAATTTAATTTTAAAACAAAATCAAATTTAATTCTAAAACATAATTAAATTGTTAAAACATAACCAAAACAAAGTAATTAAGTATATATCATTTAAAAATGATACATTATTATATCAGTGTACATCCAGAGACTTTGAGCATATACAAATACTCCCTCAATATACAAAACCAGCAAAATCTGCGTTAGGACTCGTGAGTGTGCAGATTGGTGTTAGGGTTATGCAATCTAATACCATTGGACGTTTGAAAATGAGACAATATATGTCTACATATTTGCAGATTGTTACACTGTGTACAGAGCTCCGGAGATACTAGGATCTACAAATTACTCTATCAGATTCTACATATAGATGCGTAATGTATACTCACGCACACATGCATGCATACACACGCTGATATGTACACACACACACACACACACACACAGTTAGAGAGTTAATCACACTGTTGTTTTCCAGTTGAGCTCTCAAATAGAACTGCATTATTTCCAGGCGATTCTGAAGTTCAACAGCTCATGCAATGCATGTTATGTACATGTTCCAATATGTTATCATACATAACATGCATTGCATACATTGTGTATACTATTTAGAGAGGGAATTACATATGAACACAAGTAGGTTCTGTATGTTCTGTTACTGAACACAGGATTTTGTTAGATCAATTGAGTAAGAGTCGTTGGTTTACTAAATTGGATCTTGCTTCAGGTTATTGGCAAATTCCTATGGCTCCCAAAGACATTCCCAAAAGCATTCCGAACTCCTTTTGGTTTATATGAGTTCCTTGTTATGCCTTTTGGTTTAGTATCTGCTCCTGCCACATTTCAGCGCATGATGGATGAAGTTTTTAATGATGAGTTTCTGGAGACAGTTGCAAAGTACTTGGATGACATTCTGGTTCATACTCAGGGATCTTGGGAAGATCATCTCAAGGAAGTAGCTCGTGTGTTTGATCGTTTACGGGAGTATGGGCTCAAGTTGAAGAAGCCCAAGTGTGTTTTTGGCACAGTTGAAACTACGTATTTGGGTACATGGTTTCTCGTGAGGGGTTACGTGTGGATCCATCCAAGGTGGAGGCTGTGGCGAAATTTCCTCGTCCAACAGATGTACGGTCTTTACGACGATTTCTTGGTAAGGTCACATATTTAGGACGTTTTATACCTCGTTTGGCTGATGTCAATGCTCCTTTGCGAGCTTTGTTGCATGAGGATGTTCCTTTTGTGTGGACTGACGATTGTGAAGATTCTTTTTATAAGCTACGAAAGTATTTGACGTCCCCTCCGGTGCTTCATTATCCGGATTTTTTCGTCCTTTTATATTACGAACGGATGCTTCTTCCGTAGGTATTGGTGGAGTCCTAATGCAGACTGAGGTATGTGATGAGTCCGTTCGACATCCCATTGCATATGTGAGTAGGGCATTGCAAGGCCCTGAAAACAACTATTGTGCTTCAGATCTTGAGTGCTTAGCTGCAGTGTGGGCTTTTGAGCGTCTTCATGTATATCTCCATGGATCTCATACGCTTTTGGAGTGTGATCATGCAGCTGTTTCTGCCTTATTGAAGAATAAGAAGTTGCTTGGACGATCTGCCAGATGGGCACTTCGGCTCCAAATGTATGACTTTGAGGTCAAACATCGTCCCGGGGATAGTATGGTGGATGCTGATGCTCTTTCTAGGGCTCCTTGTGCAGTTATGGCCAATCAATTGGATCTTACAATTCCATCTCTTGCAGAGGTCTCAAGGGCTCAGGAAACAGATGCTTGGATTCAACCTATTCGTTTGGCACTAACCAATCCTTCTCAACCATCCAACTCTCGTTTTTCTTCATTTGTGGCACAATTTCGCATACATGACGGTGTGGTTTATTTTATTGGCACAGATGTTACAACTTCACTACGTTTGGCAATTCCAACCACTTTTGTTCCTAGGTATCTTGCAGCATATCATGATTCACCACTTTCGGCGACATTTTGGTTATCGAAGAACTTTGGACAGCTTACAACGTTCTTTTTACTGGCCGAATATGCGACAAGATGTGATCCAGTACGTACGAAGTTGTTCATTGTGTCAGACTCGGAACTCCTCACGATCAACTGGTGCTTTAGAGTCTATACAGGTGGAACGGCCATTTGAACTTGTTGCATGGGATTTAATTGGTCCTTTTCCACCTTCAGCTGCAGGCAACCGATATGTTGTGGTTTTAACAGATTATTTGACACGTTGGGTGGAGGTTGGAGCTTTACCAGATGCCACGGCCCATAGTGTTGCTGATTTTCTACTCACTCGGGTAATTTTGCGCCATTCATGTCCAGAACGGATTTTATCAGATAATGGACCTGCCTTTATTGCTGAAGTTTTGAAGGTTTTGACTTCACGGATGGGAATTCAACAATCTTTCACATCTCCCTTTCATCCACAAACAGATGGATTAGTCGAGCGTTTGAATCGGACTTTTAAAGGTATGATTTCTAAGTATGTAAATCCTACTCAGAATGATTGGGATTGGTATTTGCGATACTTAGAATTTGCATACAACACTGGCATTCAAAGTTCCATTGGCATGTCTCCATTCAAAGCATTGTATGGGCGAGACCCTCGAATGCCTCCAGAAGTTGGTTTGGCTTCTCACAAACCTAAGTATGCTGAAGCTCGATATTGGGCGACTTACTTAGATCGAGCTCTTCCTTTATTGCATGCTACCTCAGCAGAACATTTAGGTCGGGCACAAGTTCAACAACAACAGGATTATAATTCTCGTCATCGGCCACCTCCTCAGTTTGCTATTGGTGACCTTGTTCTTGTACATTTTCCGGAACTTCATCAAAAAGGACTCACTCCAGTTTCTTACGGAAATGGCTCGGTCCTTATAAGATTCTTCGTCAAGTTGGCCCTCAAGTTTACCATGTGCAAGATGTTGAGTCTCGAGAAGCACCTTTGGTTGCTCACGTTTTACACTGAAGAAGTTTTTCTTACGAGGGGGGATAATGTAAGGTAATTACCATGGTATATTCTAGAAGTTTCTAGAAGTTACTAAGATATTTATGGTTGGCTAAATCCTTGATAGGATAGTCCAAATATAGCTAGAATATACCTTTTCCTTTGTATATATAAACTGACCTTGAATACAAAGGATATCTGAGTTTTCTGTCTTTTCGTATATTTACTGTGTTGTGTCTCGGGGTTCTCACAGGGATTAATTTTGAATTTATTTTTGCTTGTGTAAATATTTAAATAAAAATAAATATTTGTTTTACAAAGACGAAGTTAGTTTGATAAAAAATTGTATGTTTATTTAGACAGTCTTTTTACTTTTTCTAGGGATACTCATTTATTCTTAATTAAATAGATAGGGTTGAACAATGCTAACCATATTGTTTGATGGCTTATACCCTACTTTTTAACCTATCTTAATTTCTTGTGTATCACTTATGACACTGTAAATTAAAATTATATTTAATTGCAATTCCTCAATTTTAAAATAAATAGACAAAGATAAAAATATAATAAAAATTATAAGCTTTCTTTATTTTTCTCATATATATAATAACTTAATACTTAAGTTTTATTAAAAGGCTATTTCTTAAAATATTACAAAACATTTAATGCTAAGTAACATTAATATTCATTAAATCTAGATAAATAGAACATCAATGTTATTTATTTAACTAAATCATCAAACAAATTTGATATATTTCAAAATTGCATCACATATTATAACTTATAAATTCAATGATAGCACTTTTAACATCATAATTTGGTCTTTTAAAAAGAAACATTTAATTAAATATAACAAGTGGAATAATTATGGTTTCAGCAATACCTTAATCAATTAACACATACACAAATAAACATAATATATATCTAATACAACTAGATATTCCTCTAAACGCACAGTTCTATCTATAAACATAGAGTGTGTGTATGTGCAGTGCGCAGTGTTTGAGTGTGTGTTGCAAAAGCAAAAGTGTTTTAGTTATAAATTTCTTTGAATACACTAATCTCAAAGGACTTTAGATTAATTACCTTCAAAGACATTAAATTTATAAAACTCTTAATATAACACAAATTCTTGATTATATATAGCATTATTATTGTATTTAACTTTACATACTAATTTTATTTGTTTATGCAACCATACACATCATTTGCAATACAAGTCGTCCTTGTTAATTAGTCTAATTGTTTTACCATCCTTTGTCATGTCTGCTTTCCATTGTGTACACGTACGTTGTCATAGATGATATTGTGAAACCAACCTACACATCATATGCAATACAAATAGAGGTCTTCTTAATTTCTTTTAAATTCAATTAGTCTAATTCTTTTATCATCCCTTACCATGTTCCCTTTTTTTTGCTTTTCACTATGTATTTTAATGTGCTATGTTTATGGTCTATAAAGGATAGTTGTGTTTGATGATAGCACTTGCATGCATGACTCTTAAATATAAAGAATATATAGTTTATTGTTTACCCTACCTTAATATTTTAATATTTAAATTTGGGAGTTTAATGGGCGATTCACATCACACATTAACTTATAAACATTAGCTAAATTTAATATAATTCTCTTCACACCGGCTTAAACATTACATTAAATTTAAAAAAATAATATAATGTCATTTGTTAATGCAAATTTATTCACATCAGTTAAATAATAAATTAAAAATAATGTTCAATTAATATTTTCTTTATAAAATTTGGCATTAAGTTAATGTCAAGATTTCTTGGCATTAACTTAATGCCCAAGGCTTTAGGGTCTATATTAGGGCGTGGAAACGGCGAGAGCTCCTAACGCTCCTCCCACGTTGTAGATAGTTGAACATATATTTAAATTTTTTAAATTGAATTAAATCTTTAAATTAAAATTTTAAATTAATTAAATTTTTTAAATCTCAATTTGTGTGTGTGCATGTATATGCAGAAACTAAAGGAAAATTCAAAATTTGCAAAACCTAAAACAATATTTAATATTTAAATATAATAAATTGAATTTTTAATATAAAGTTAATGTAAAAATATGTGAAAACATGTATGTTAATAACTCTAATGTAATATGGTGTGAAGGCATTTACATTACATTACATTAAGTTATGTTATATTAATTAAAATTTTTTAATGTTGTGATTAACTAATGCTGGTGTGAAATCAATGATATTAACTAAAACATTAAATTATTAACAACTATAATGTTTACAACTTAATGTGTGGTGTGAATCGGCCCTAATACATAACATGAGTGGTTTATGGTTAATAAAAAAGGTTGTTAAAAAGTATAAACAGGACCAAAATAAATTAGGGTCAGGTTCTTCGATTTACCCTAACTAGGTCCATGGCTTTCAAGGCATATGTGGTAAAGGAAGAGATTTTTATTTTTTCTCACTACAGGTACTTTGGCGAACGGTATATTCTATTATAGATTGGGCAAGGACATCGACAAATTAAATCACATCTGAGTAACCAAGGAAAAACAAGTGGCTCAAATTGAATTTAACTTTTTAATGTTTTCTTCATGTATTTAATTTAAATCGTTTATATACATTTATTTATATAAACATAATAATTAATTTAAATGTATATATTTTATTTATAATAAATAGAATGAAGGTTATTAAAAATAGCAAATGTTAGGAACCTATATAATTGGTTGTTTTGGTAATAATGTGAATTACAAACTAATTTTTATTCAATATTTTAAAATATACGGTAATTTTGTGAAGTTTTAAATTCAGTATATATATGCAAATTATGGAAATAGTAGTATATGTGAAAATTTTATAGTTTTAATTTTTATTAATTTATATTCTCGTTTATAGTAAGTCTAGTAAGTTTTGCTGAAACATATTTCGTTCCACTTCATTTTGAATTGGGGAAAGGATTATGATACCTGTGATACATATTTGTATGCCATAATGAGCAGAAAGCGAAGGCGTGCAGTCTTGACTCAGACATGTACGTGGCCAACACACTTATTGACGTGTATGTCAAATGTGGGAGTATGGGAAATGCTCAAAGAAATGCAAGAGAGGATATCATTTCTTGGTTCACATTGATTCAGGGATACATGGAGAACGATGAGGCTTGTGTTTCTCTTGAGATGTTTCAACTTATGTTGGGATCTTCCATGGAACTAAATACATTCACTTATGTTACAATGGTGAGGGCTTATTCAATTTTCAACATGCTTGAGAAATGTATGATTATTCACTCACACGCACGTGTACATGGTTATGACCGTGATGATTTTCTGGCTTGTACACTTGTTGTGTATGCAAAATGTGGGAACATTGTTGATGCACAGAGAGTCTTTGATGGAATGAAGAAATATAACGTTGTGCCAGTGGATATGCTGAGAATGGCGCACACAATGGAGCGCTTGAGTTGTTTGCTTACATGCAAGACAAAGAAGGTTGTATCAACGGTCTTACATTTGTTGCAGCTCTTAAGGCATGTAGTCAACTAGCTGAGAAAGAACAAGGCATCAAAGTTGGTGAGAAACTATTAAAGATGAAAACACTTGAGAAGGGCTACCTCATTCATGCACAAGCTAGTCGAAAGCTGGTGGATTTGGATGAAATGGTTTGTAACACGTTAATCACATGTATGCAAACTGTGGAAGCATGATGGATGCTCAAGCTGTGTTTGATCATATGCCTGTGAATACAGTGGTCTCGGACGATGCATTGATATGTTGAGAACGGAGAGCCAGAAAGAGCTTTAAATCTCTTCTTGTGCATATCAGAGATAGCAAACTCAAGGACGTTTGTGACAGCACTGAAGGCATGTATACTTCTGGCAGGCAGAAGAGGAAGAAGGGAAGGAAATTGATGGAAAAACTTTAAAAGTGGTAGCGATGGAGAAGGGAATGGCTTTGCACTCTAGAGCCTTGGAGAAGAACTTTGTTTCAGATATGTTTGTAGCAAACATGCTGGTGGATATGTATGTAAAATGCGGGTGTATGGTGAGTGCTCCAAGAGTGTTTGATGGTATGAAGCATAAAGATGCTATATCATGGAACGCTTTGATATATGGATATGCAGAAAATGAGGAGAATGCCTCACTTGAGTTTGTTTCTACACATATGAAGTCAGAGAAATCTCGAACGTTTCTACTTGCTGCACTTAAGACATGCGCGTGTGTTGGAGCATTACAGAAGGGCAGAGAAGTTCATGAAGAGATTAAGAAGCATGACTTACACAAGGATGACCTGTCATTTTGGATTTCTATGCAAAGTGCGGTAGTATGGGTGAAGCTAGAGAGGTGTTTGATTCTATTGGAAAGAAAGATGTGATTGCCTGGAATGCGTTGTTAGCAGGATATGCTCGTCAAGGGGAATCGAAAGATGTGTTGGATTGTTTCCATACAATGGTTGATATGCAGTTACAAAGTGAAGACGCTGTGTTACCAGATGGTACCACCTTTGTTGTGCATGTAGTCATGGCGGTCTGTTAGAGGAAGGTTGAAATACTTGCGGGAGATGAAATCTAAGTACAAAATTGAACCAGAGATTGAGCACTACCATTGTATAATTGATCTCCTGGGGAGATCCAATAGGTTGCAAGAAGCAGTGGATATGGTGCAGAGGATGCCCTTTACAGCGACTAGCGTTTCGTGGATGACTGTTTTGAGTGCTTGTCATAAGTGGAAGAATGTATTTGTGGCAAGGGTTGCTTTGATAAACTATTAAAGGACTGCAGCTCGTGTTCTCTTGGCTAACATTTATGGCAGCGTTGGCATGTGGGACGAGAAAGCCAAAGTTCGCAATAGTGTACAATAACAAGTTGCGCGTGTGTGGAGGGATACTCCGTGAATATATAGTGAGTCGACACGTGTTCTGAATCCAGTTATCCCACACGCAAAAGCGTAGGTAGCTATGGAGCCCTTAAATAAAGAGGGAAAGGTTTTTTTTTTTCCATTTGAGACGTGTGTATGTGTATATGTGGTACATATATGGGTGTGCACCGTGTATAACAAGTGGGCACTCCATGCTTGGATAATTTTAATTTGTTGGTTAAAGGACTAGAACGGACATTAAAGAGTTCATTATTTTAAATAATTTATTATATTAGTACAGCTTTTAATCAAAATTTATTTTTATTTATATTTTATGTTGCTTTTGGACTATTAATTTTCTGAACACAACCAGATTAGAAAACTAGCTCATTTTCACACTTCCATAAATATTTTATTTATATAATTTGGCAGTTCGATAAAAATTTAATATGCATATTGTTATATAATTAGTTTTAAATAATCATTCTAATTAAAATTTATTTTTATTTTATATATTATGTTGCTCTTGTAATGATGGAGACCTTGAAGGGCAATATAAATTTTTTAGTACCCTTTTATTGCTTTTTATATTATATATATATATATTCACTGTTGCCTTTTCTTTAATAATAATGTTTATTAAAGTAGTAAGTGTAAGGTAACTTTTTTTATTACTTTCTTTTATTAAATATGTGAGACATATTACCTTTAAAACTAATTATGTTTATAAAGCAATTTAATGTATTGAACATCAAAATTTAATATTTCTATAATTATTTTATGTTTGACATATTATTTATGTATGTAAAACACATTACTTTAAAAATTATTTTATTTGCAATGAATACTATCTTATTCAACATGTTTACATGTAACTATAAATTGTTAGTTCATTTAATATGTTCATATAAAAATATGAAGTAAGCTATTATTTAACATATTACTTTTTTTTAACATGTATATAACATATATTGTCTCATTAAACACCTTGTATAATTTAAATTTATATTAATTCATTTCTTAATTATTGTATTTACATGCTAATTTCTTATTTATTATTTTTATATGCAACTTAAACATAAGGACATGTTAATTTATATAACATGTTAGGTGCCTTGAAAATTCAATGTATTTATGAAACATTATTATGTTAATATGCAATATAATAAATATGTAAAGCATATTGTTTCATAATTTATTTTTATATTATATATATATATATATATATATATACATATATGTTATTTCATCATTTATTTGTTATATTTATATACAATTTAAATAAATTATTATTCATTAGTAAGCATATTGCTTTCAACATGTGTAGGGCACTATATCTCATTCCTCATTTATTATTTTTAAAATATAATAGATTTGAAAACATATATCTACAAAAGTACTTTTATGATTTAATATTTTTAAAATTATAATTATGAAAAAAAATCAAGAACACTCTTTTTAGTTTCATAATTATTTTTAACAATTAATATCCTTTATTAAACAACCTTTTAATAATTTTGAGAAGTATTATTATATTTAATTATATATAAAAGATATAAAAGTATAGTATGATCAAGGTGCTTAAGTTTTTATACAGACACACTTTATTAATTTGTATTAAGTGAATTCTTTAGGAGTTTTTATTTATCAATTTTACATATAGATTAAATATATGGGACATGTTATTTTATTCATTGTGCTTAAATTTGTAAGACACATTAATCTTTTTTTTTGATGAGTTTATTAATAATATAAAAATACTTGACTCTATGCTTGTAACTATGATGTTAAGGTATATATGTTTTATCTACATAAATAAATTTCATATTATTATATTTCAATAAACATGTTCTTGTATTATACATGGGAATTTTGTATTAAATGTTTTTATTGATGACGTAAAGGTATTTTTGATTTAAGAAGCATAGTGTTTATGAATGATTTTTACATGTAAAATCCAAAATTTCATATTTTATAAGATCATTTACATGCATTATTATTATAATGTCTATTTTAAGAAATGTTTTTAATTAAGTCTTGAAAGCTTATTAAAAAGATTTTATTAAATATGAGAATATATAATTTAGAAGGTGATAGAGAATATTTTAATTTTAATAATATAACATGTCATCATTTCAATGGCCTTTAAAAACCAATTTTTATAAATAGCAATTAAGTTTTTATATTTTAATTGTCTGCATTTATAATATACATATGTGTATAATTGCCATTTAGTATGCACTTTTTTATTATAAATATAAACTTATCTATAGTAAAATTGACTAATAAGATAATTATTAAGAGATGGATATAAACAAGACGAGGTTATTCGATTAATGTAAACGATTAGTTATCTTTCAATTACTAATAGATAATACTTTATTATCTTTGTTATTATTGAAGTTAATACGGATGTTAAATAGTTAATAATAATGAAAATAATAATTAAATGAAATCAAATTACATTAGAATAAAAGGAAAAATGATCCACTTGAATTCAATGTTCAATAATTTATTAATTTTTTTAAAGGATTATCAATTTCATTAATCAATTGATATTAAAATAATTAATTATTTAATTTAAATCGTTTTTATACATTAATATATATATATATATATACCCCTAGAAATTTATTTTATAAACATAATAATTATTATGTGTATAAATTTTATTTATAACAAATTTAGAATGAAATAGAATGAAGGTTATTAAATGGGTATTATAAAAAGCAAATGAGGGGAATTGAAGTATTTTAGAAATATATTCTAATTTATCAAAGTGTATAATGTTTTAAATTGAGTATATGGGAGTATACATATAAATAGTGGTTATTTAATACGATTTTTGTTGCCACACTTTTCTAATTGTGTTACTTTAAATGCTCAGTCTGGTAAGTTTGATCAAACACATTTTCATTTCATTTTTTCTGATCGGAAGAACTGTGAAAGTGGTGGTTTACACAGTAACTATTTGTATACTATAATTGATTTATATACTTACATTATTCTAATGTTTAATCACAATTTATAAATTTCTTCTTAGTTTTAATGTATAACTATGGATATATATGTACAAACATGCACCGATTCAGTTCTCCATCGATTTCTTATTTGTCTAGTTGCAAGTGAATTAGTCACGTTTCAATATCGTCACACATATCCTACCTTGGGATTATCCCTCACTACCGTCCTTCAGACACCCCATCAAAAAAATTTCTTTTCATATGCCTCCTATTATGTAACTGTCCTCCGCTCAGTGAGAGTCCACAGCAACAAACTCCCTTACAACCAAGCCTTCGACCAAGAGTTCCTGTTAACAACCAAGAGTTTCTTTTTTTAAGTGAGAAATAGAAATGCATAAGAATACCTTAATTGAATGCTAGTTTTAGAAAAATTAAAATGAATGGTTTAGAACCTTAAACTTAATTTAATTTAATTAAAAAATTAGAATATCCCTTTTTTAAAAGACTATAATCTTTTTTAACTTTAGATTTAGTTTAAGAATTTTAATTGTAAAAGAAAGTAGAATATCTTATGATATTTTATAATTAAGGTACAATCATTAATTGAAGGGATTCCCTTGAAGAGAATATAACATATGTATGTTATGTGTATAAATTATGTTTAAACATATAAGATCAAAAAAATAATTTAAGTTTAAGGTATGATGTATAAATATAATATTGAAACATATTTATAAACATAATATAAAATACTTAATTATTAAGTGAGGATAAGTAGTGTATAAGTGATTAAATTTTGTATTTGTTTATTTATAAAATTGATAGTTATATAAACTACAATTTTAATATATCGGTTCATCAAAAGTCAATAATAATTAACAATAATAAATAATTTGTCGTGGTCAATCTTTAATTTATACGTCTTATATATGTTGCAACTTGAGGATGATGTTCTTGAGAGAATATTCAAGCTCAAGCCGCACAACGTGAGTTCAGTCTAACACAAAATTTTCAATACAGAATACTTAAAACGATCTTTCCATGTCTTAATTTAGCAAAATCTGTAATAATTTAAATTCTAACCAGTTCTAACTTTTCCATGACTCACAAGGCTAGATGGTTGAGCATTTTCGGGTGCTTCACCTGGCTGTGTACCGCAATCCTGTGAGTAATCCATCTCTGCATACTGCTGTCCTGCTTTCCACTCATTGCCACACTTATCATGTCGTAAAATCCTCGTTCCAAATTCAGACGCATTGTCCGGCTGTTAATACACACATTCTCATTCCATCACACACACACAGGTCATCAAGGTAATAAAACTTACAGTGAATCCACTGGAGGCATGAGCTGTTTCATAGAGAAGCTCTTGTGCTTTCGAGTTGTGTGCACTTATAATAAGTAACATATTTGCATGTACAAACTTACATTAAGGTCAAGAATGGGATTGATCTCAATGGATCTCAATATCCTCTTTCCCCGCATGTAATCCAGCTGACTTGTATCACCTGAAGCTTGCTAATTCTGAGCAATAAACCATGACGTTATTTTATGTAAAAATAAACAACATATAAAAATTGCTTGTTGATCATGTACTTGACTGCTTGGCTCTCTGTAAACTCTTTAACTTCACCATCTTCCATTTAACCCCTGGTCCGTCTTCCTTCAGTGCGCCTTAGAAGCTGTGAGAAACGTCCTCCTGTCCGGGGCACATTCTTGAAACTTCATAGTCAGTGGTCCTCTCCATTCTTGCCATATCCGATCTTTCGATGCTCCATGCGGTCAAACACACTCTTGGCCTCTCCCAAACTCTTACATCTAGCATATATTTCAATCAGAGTGTTCCTACAAACACGTTATGTTTAGTCGGGAACAGACATATATAGTTAAAGATAACTGTGCAGCAGCTTGAACATGTATTCCCCTTCCCTTCTTTAAAACGTCGTGCATCTCATTTTTTAAAACAAATTTTTTACTATTTTCATCCTATTTAAAAAGAAAACAAAAAAGAAAGTTTTCATCTCATTTTAAAGGAAAGAAAAACGTGGAAATTGTTAAGAAAAAAAAGTCATTTATAGTCTCTAAACAAAGTATTCTAGAATATTCTTTCAGCAAGTTTGTATATGCTTTTTATTGACACGGAAAATTATACTTTTTTTTATTATTCAATGTTATTTTCAATTCAATCAAATGTGTTTCGACAAACTTGTCCACGTAATATCATTAACTTCATGATTAACAAATGTTAAAGCCTCATTTAATATATAAGCTCTACAAAGCATATCAACCATGCAATTATAATGCTCTACGCTTGGATGTATATCATACACACACGTACTCCAAATACTTTCTACCTTCTTCCACCATACCTGCGGCCCAGCGTAAATGTGATTTGGTCCATCCTTAACCCAGATTCCCGTGTATCCCTCACTAAACTGAACACAATTATATCCCGCTTTGAGTGCATTCCATGTTCCTTACATTAATCTGATTAAATACATGCTCGCCAGCAGCAAACGTGAACCACAGTTCCCATAAAAATCCAGTAAAGAGTTAATTAACACTTGTTTATGCTCTAACCCCAGCCTGCATATCCGGCGTGTATTCTTTTGCCGGTCTCTAACGACGCTAAACACCTACAGGCCCTTATAACAGTCGAGAAGGTAACAAAGTTCGGTTCAGAGCTCATGGTCATGAAGAGCTCTATAGCAACCCGCTTTCGCATTCTCCACGTATTCTATAATCAGCGCACTCCACGCAACGACATCTGGATACACCACCCTCTCAAATAACGAATTTAGGATCTTGCATACTCCTGCATCTTCCGTACATTCCTAACAAGCTGGAGTCTGAGTTTCTTCTGCCCATTCCACATTAAATTATCTCTCCCGCCACGTGCATAAATCCACATCAGATAGAATATCCCAATGGCATCACTTTCCCCTGAGTCTCTTGCCGTCTTATGTATAGTCATGCCTTTCTCCAGCCAACACATTCCTCGGTTTACACTCCATGTTCGTACACAATTTCAGTGCTACATGTTTTTTCCCCCTTCGCCACGTATCCCAGAATGAGATTAGTCCATCCGGGTAAGTATCAAAAACAAGGCCTTGGCGTCACGCACGCTATGCACTGTATACTTTCATGCATGTACTTGACTACAGTTCTGTAAACTCTTTAACTTCCGTCCGTCTTCCTTCACTATACATGTGAGGGGACAACTTGCAGAATGGGGAACCACTTCCTCTCCAGTCTCGACATATCCGATCATCAAGAAGTTCCAGGAACAGGCATTTAGACGCTCCATAGGTTACACGTTCTGTGGCATATCCAGCAGCTTGAAAGGTTCTCAGCCTGTCCATATATTTATATGTGTATACACATATATGATATGTTTACAGGGATTATGTTCCACAGCTAGCAAACTTCGTACACGATGGAAACAAAGCTGGTTCAAAAACATTTATTAACCTGAAAGGCCTCATGGTATGCTAATACAGACACACACACACACATATACTAGACTAACTTGACTGGTTTTCATTAACATCAAGATAATATATACACACACATACGCACGCACGCATGCACACACGACACTGTCCTCCGAATGGAGCTCTTGTCTTGTTTATTTTCATGCAGAGGACACATGCAGGCTTCTTCAAAATGTTATACGTCTCATCGGAGATGAGTACGTGGCTCCAATAGTAGTCTATTATCCCCATGTTGTCATAGTACCAGTCTGTCACCGCATTGCCAACCTGGTCATCAAGTCAACGTTAGTCAAAGATAGAAAGTCAACTCTAGTCAAATAGTTTGTCAACTTGTGTGGAGCTCTCACTTCAAAAGCACCACACAACTTGAGAGAGAGAGAGATGTGTTTTAATATGGTTTATTATAATAAACTGATATTCTTAGGCTATGCTGAATATCCTTTGGAACTATCGAAATGGGGTGTCAAACTGGTACCTAGATGAAGGTACCAGTTTGAGGACGGACTCCTTTATGAAGAAGCTTGTTATCAACGACTTCTATGCGTTTTTGAGGAGTCACACACGCAAACACAATGTTAGGCGTTTTATCATCTGCCGTTCAGAGTCTCAGCCCGCTGCTTACAGTTCCTCCTTAATCAGAGGTTGCTTGTATTGTGTGTGTCTCTACTTCTTATATAAAGAAAAATATATGTGTGTGCATATCTAGCGTGTAAATATCATGTACTTTTTAATTTTTTTAAATAAGAAAGCATATTATTAAGTTATTAAAGTACTTAATCTCGGTTTTGTAACCCTGTATGGACAGGTGCCGGTCGGCTTAATATGATAGAGTCGGCGCATTTAAAATCACAGGCGGACGGTTCAGATTTTTCGTACGTGTGACGGCGTTCAGTTTGCGGGGGTAACCGCTGAAAATGCAGTCTGGTTCTAAAAGACTTGGAAATCTTTCTATGGGCTTTCACTTGTAAGCAAATCTGTATGATATACTGTTAGATCTAGTTTTTTCTTCTGGTGATTTAGCTTGTTTGCTTGGTTGAAATCACCAAATCTTGTATGCATCGAAGTTTTCTTCTGGTGATTTAGTTTGTTTCTTGGTTGAAATCACCAAATCTTGTTAGATCTAGTTCTTTTATGGTGATTTGGTTAAATCTTGTAGATTTTGTGGTGTTTAGTTGGAAATCCGTGTCATATTCTTTCAAACATCTCTGATTGTTAGGGTCGTAGAAATTTTTCCTATGTTCTCCTTAAAACTTTCTATTTATAACATTGTTTTATCGTTAAACACGGCGTGACGCGGAGAATAGGTGCCATGCCTGGTACACAATTATACACTTTTAAAACTATTAAACAGTCAGTAATCTTATCATACAGGGTTAATACACATGTTAGAGAGCTTTAAGATTTATTGCACGTTTAAGTAAGAACATTATCGTAAGAAAAGAATAGTACACATGTTAATTTTATATATCATATATATACATACATATATACATGTACGAAATAAGACACAAAGTAATATGTTTTTAATTTATGTTAATGTGTTTTATTTTGTTTTTGTATGTTTGAATGTTAAAATATAAAAATAAGTATTGACATGTATATTTGAGAGATTATAAATAGGTATATATAAATGTATAGAGGATTTTGAGAAGGTAAATTAATATTTAGTTGTTTAACGAGATATATATTTTATTTATAAATATTATGTTTATGTATGTGTATTTATGTGTTTTATATATATATAAGTTATAATGTGTTATGTTTATATGTTTATTTGTGTATATATATTTATGTATAAATATAACATATATGGATCTGAATTTGTTTAAATATGATTGAGAACATAATTTGTTATTTCTTTATGTTTTGGTTGTTTTGGTCTATTCTTTTAATTGATTTTATTTAATTACTTATTGTTATATGTAATGTGTATATATGATTGTATGTATATATGTTTATCAGTAGTACACTTTGTATTTATTGAGAATATTTTTTATTTTTAATAATTTTAATATATTAAAATTTAATTTATTTTATGATATTTTTCTTTTTAATTGAATGTGATTATTTTTATTAGGGTATATCAGGGTATTAGGTAAGTTTAAGGAATTAATAGGAGAATGTTTCGTCTTTCACTTTAAGTTTTATGTGTGTATGTTGTTTTTGTATTAAGAAGTATTTGTTGTAGACATTTTTAATAAGTATATTGTATAATTTTATTTATGTAAACAGTTTTGATATGCATTTATATTATTGTATATGTATATGTGTTTTAAGGTATGTGAGTGTATTTATAAAAATAGGATATATATAGAGAGAGTTTGTGTATAAATTTTGTCAAAGTTAAAAAATATTGTATTGAATGTTCTTTTTATGGTAATAGTTGTGTTGTGTATGTGTAGTTATAAATAATATTTATTTATATATATAAATATATTATATACATCTAGAGTGTATAAATAAATATATTTACATGTATAAATAAATATCATTTTATAATTATATATATATAACACAATTACTTCTATAAAAAAACATTTGATGTAATATTTTTCAATCTTAACAAAATTTATATTTAGAGATTTTATATATATATATTCTGTTTATAAAGTATTTATATACTTAAAATATATATACATATGCAATGATATAAATGTATATTAAAATTGTTTGTACAAATAAAATTATATAATGTACTTATTAGGAGCGTATGCAGTAAATATTTTTGACACGTACATACGTAAGAATTAGATTGAAAGATGAGGCATTTTGTTGTTAATTCTTTCGAATTTATCTTGATATACCTTAATAATAATAATTACATTTAATTAAAAAGAAAAGTCTCACAAAATGAGTTGAATATTTTAGTAATACCAAGATTATTAAATAATAAGGAATATCTTAATAAATATAAAGTATGTTGCTGATAAATACACATGCATTAATTGTATGTACACATTATATACGGTAATAGATAACTAGATGAGACCAATTAAGGGAACATAGACTAAGAGAATCAAGGCATAAAAGAACGATGAGTTATGTTCTCGACCACACATTTGAAACAATTCACATCCATATATGTTATATTATACATATTAATATATGTACACACGTAAACATATGGACGTGAACACATTATAACTATATATACATGAAACGCATGAATGTACATACATAAACATAGCATTCATAGATGAGATATATATCTCATTAAGCAACTAGATATTAACTTACCTTCTCGAACATTCTGCGTGTATTTCATCATAGTTGCCTATCCATGGCCTCTCTAGAATATGCATGTCGATACCTGTTTTCATATTTTAGCATTCAAACGTGATAAGAACAAGATGAAGCACTTATAACACAAGTAAAGAACATGTCACTGTGTATCTTATCTCGTACATGTACATATGTATGTGTATATAATGATATATAAAATCAACATGTGTACTATTTCTCTCTACTTAAACATGAAATAAATCTTAAAACTCTTTAACATGTGTATTAACCTTATTTTTTTCTTACTCTATAAAGTAAGAAAATACATTAGCTAAGTGTGTATGTATTTTTTATCAAAAGAGGTATTTATATAAGAGAGAGGAGGAAAAGGGAGCGGGATATATGATACTCTCCTCGTCCCTCTCTCCTCTCTATATATCTCTTTCTCATTATCATTACATACAAAGTATTGTAGGTAAAGGAAGAAGTCATAATCTCTTGGTTTTTCTCCATTGAGAAAGTAGTTCGGGATGTTTTTCATGTGTTAAAGCCAACATGGCTAAAGATTAAGGAAAGAGTGGAGCACTCTGGAAAGGTAAAAACGGAATGGAAGGGAGATGAGGAACATATAAATATATAATTTTAAATATGCCACAGTGTAAATTGATACCACTAATTATAACTTACATAGTATAGTTATGTACATTTTAGATTTGACTTTCAAGATAACAACTTATTATAAATTAAGTTATCATTTTTATACTGATAAAGAAATTATTGCATATACTTACACAGGGCAGCAAAGTGTTCAATAGCTTTCTTAGGTAAACCCTTCATGACCTAGCCGCTCTATATGTGCTCTTCCAAGCCCTTAAGACAAGTTTTGCGGAGTGTTATATATAGTAAGGTTTAAATAAATAAATAATTAAGAAAATGATAATTACATTTGTATTATCATTAAACCGACAAGAAATAGAGTTCGAAACAACTGTCAAGAGCAGACATCAAGTACATACGTATATATGTATATCTGTGTGCATGCTTTATCTTTATAAACCCTAAAGCTCTGTTCTAAAAGCCCTATATAACCACGTGGCTGTTTGAGAAAACAGTTCATGAAAATTATTAAAAAATTTGAATTTAAAATGTATATTTAAAGAGTGATGTTTAAAATAAACATCAAATAAATATATGAGGAAAATACCATTATTCTGTAATTTAACATCCATGACAATAATCTAATCAAGTAATTGTTATATAATTAATATAAACATGAATATATCAGTTTTTAAGGTATTATGTATATTATAAGAATAAATCTAAATAAAGTTAAACTTAACCTTTCTGATTTATTCAATTAATAGATAATGAGATACTATAAATATTACATTTACATTTAAAATAAATATTTATCCTGATTAATTTACATTATGGTGAGCATATACTTTGTCATGCAGCTAAATGCTAGTACGATATCTGATGAGCACTGAGTTTGATTGCAATGATTTAAGTGTTCGTCCATAACTTGCCAAACACATTGTGAATATGTACGTACACACACAGAGGCATAACTTCTACTCCGGTTTTGTGAATTTGAGAGAGAGAGCACACCAACAAACACAATACTTTTGCATGAAGTTATATTTCACTGTACACCAGACGACTTCTAAGTTTAATTTATAATAATAACTTTAAAGGCAGAAACGAATATGTAAACTTTACTACTAAGTTTTTCACATTTGGAAGTATTAGATATGTAATTCAAATATATTAATTCACCACTAACAGCATCTGCTTGAGCTTCTCTCCGCATTCTACGTGAGTCAGTAAGCTTCTCGACAGCACTCAGAGTCCACTTGAGGCAGTCCTCATACACAATCCTCGCAATGCCAGAGACAACCGTGCGATCATCGTCAGTCGCCTTGGCCGATGACTTTGCCGTCCCTATCAACACGTTGTGGGTTTGTTAAAGTAAATAGTTTAGAGTTCTTGTTATCTGCAGCACCAAACATTTTATCCTCCATTGGTTTTAACATCAACCTCATGAACCGTCGTATTACGTAAGTACAGATTCTTCGCCTTTTTCTTCCTCAGGTACACACACTTAACTCTGCAAGAGCAAGATCGCTGATTTTGTTGCCGGAGGAGATCTGTGCAACAGCCCATCCAATGCCAATAGTGATCATATGGATTTTCTTGTATCTTACCGATTCGAACATTCTGTATGCCTGCTGCACACCATAATAAAGTACTTGAGGTAGGCATACGGCCACATGAACTGCGGCAGAGATCTTGGCAACCTTGGGTGTCCAGGCAAATCACATGCCCTCGTCAACCAAAACCATCTCAACACCGCCTTCAAACCAGATGCAGTATATACTCTGTTGGCTCCCCTTTAAGAAGCTCACCAGGTTTCGGAGCCAACCTGGTGTAAACAGGAGGCATAGAACAGGCCACGGGTATGTAATTTAGCTCCTTGGTAATCAAATCAGCACTATCATTTCCAGAAGAAGTTACAAGCATCTGGCTTCAAAGTCGATTTTGCAAATTATTCCTGAGCTTACCTCCATGAATGGATGCGAAACCGTAGCTACTTACAATAATTTCATCAGCATAGATTACTTGCCGCCTTGTCCCCCTTGGTCCTGAGACGCATGCACGGCCTGATGTTCTTACGGTGATCAAAACTAATTAAATTACAACTTTATACTTAAATTGCAAATTTCTATTTATTCTAAATATAGTATTAATTTAACTTAACTTATTTATTTAATGCCATTAAGTTACTTCATCAATTTATTAACATTTAATTGTTTTGTTCTTAAATTTACTAAGCGTTGTAAAATATAGTATTTATTTAAGTTTATTATACATTATATCATTTGATTCTTTGTTTACTAGTTTGAATATGTATATTATTTAAGTATGCTTATTATAGCGTCTTTTTATATAAAATGTTATTATATATTAATTTTAATCTCCCATAGTTAAATTATACATTTAATTCAAACCAGCAGTGTCCAGCTTTTTATATTAGTTATTTAACTCAATGGAGGGAGTATCTTTCTATATATATTGTATCATATATATATACAGGAAGATAAATTGCATGAGTTTTACATAACATTACGAAGCTCTCTCTCTCTCTCTTCCGGCTCACGTCCCCCGTGGCTATCCGTGTTGCTTTCGCCCCCGAGATTCTTGCCTTCGTCACAGCATGCCCTTCCCTAGGGTTGTCCTGTGCGGGTTTTTTCCTTCGGGGGTACTCGTCGAACACAGGTTCTGCTGTTTGGTGTGGGGGCTCATCATGGCCATCACCTTCTCCTACGTCGAGAGGTGGAGGGCTTTCATCGTCCTGCCATCCATCCCATTCTGCATCATAGGTAATTGTCGAGCGAAGTCGCCCGTCCGGGTGCTATTCATACCTACATGCTGCCGTACCTGGACTGACGTCCGGACGTGCTATGGTTTCTTCATATCCTTCTTCATCGTCAACGGCGGGCGACCGCCTCTGCCGCTGGTGTGTCAGGTCTGTTGCTGGTGTGTCGGGTCTACCACTGCTCGGAGATTCGGCCATGCGGTATTTACGTCATTCCCTCGGGTAGGTGAGGCAGGGGCTGATTGCGACAACCGAGGTGCCTCGCCGCCTTCCATCAACCTCCCTCGGCTGGCCGTCGCATCCTCCTAGCCAGCTGTTGCTCGTCAATCTCTATTTGTTCGAACGAGTTAATCTGGCTCTCCTTCGGGCCGCAACTTTGCTTGCTACAGTGAACTCCATCCGTGTGTACTATCTATCCCTCCATGGTCGTCAAGGACTCCGCATGCCAGATGTGGTGCTTCTCAAGGAAGCTTCAGTGGTCGCCAAGACGCTGTGGAGAGCGTTCAACTCCGGGGGTTGAACCTGCAAGCCGGCCTTACCTCGAAGTGGTGGAAGGTGTTGGATGGCCTCTACTCGAACGCTGCGAGGGTCCGTGTACAGGGTAAGGGAGTTCTACTATGGTGGTTTGGCAGAGAGTGTTGCTCAGCCTAGGAGTGGACAGAGGAGCAAGATACAAGATGCAGACTTGACTCTTAAAAAAGACCCCGACCCACTACCAACCTTCCTAGTTATATAGTGGGTTACCTAGCGCTAGACCCTAGGTACAGGTGGCGCCTTCCTACTAGTCTGCCCCTTGTGACAGAGTCTTGTCTGTCACATTTATGCGCCTCTCACGCTGCTGTCTACGTACCTTGAGTAGTTGTCTGGACGATTGAATCTACGCTAGTTACGTCGCCGCCGACATCGATCGCCATTAGTTCGTACCTGAGGTACCTTCCTTATCCGACACTTCGTCTCATCGCTCGTCTGCGCCGGCTGGCCATTTAACGGTGTCTGACCACCGTCAACCATTGTTCCTTTACCACCACATGAGCATATGGCTTTAGCAATTGATTCTGCAACTACCCAATTCACCTTGTGAGGCTCATTCACTTGTTCCACCAGCCTTTGGCCTCCCTTTATAAGGTTTTGCTTCTCCTATATCTATTGTGTCTTCTCTTACTCCAGATCTGTCGGTTTTTACCCGAAGGGCCACCACATTGCAACACGTGGTTGCTAGGCGGCCATCCGGTGTCATAACCTTGTATGAGTAGCGGCTAAGTCTCCCAGAACCACCCCAATGACCCCTAGGGTTAGACTCTAATGCCCAAGTGGACAGAGACTTAGGGTTTAGCCTAAGTCTCCCTAGAATGTCTGCCCCCAAACCCTTGAGGGATAACCCTAGTTGACTTAGGGTTTAGCCTAAGTCTCCCTAGAGTGTCTGCCCCCAAAACCCTTGAGGGATAACCCTAGTTGACTTAGGGTTTAGCCTAAGTCTCCCTAGAGTGTCTGCCCCCAAAACCCTTGAGGGATAACCCTAGTTGACTTAGGGTCCTACCCTAGAAGACCTAGACAGGCTCATGCCCTAACCCCCATCAAGGAGACGTGTGTTCCACACATACCCTCAATAGGGTTAAAGCATCACCCTACATCTTGAGGAATCACCCTCAATTAAGTACAACCCCTAAAAGATGACGAGGGGTATCTTGACCCACAACTAACCCCTAAGGGTCTGAGTGGCCAAGTCATACCCTGGCTCTAGGGTTAGTACCTAGAGAACACACGAGTGTCCGCAGTCAGCGGCACGAGTGATCCCTAAGCATTCCTTAGAGGCTAAGGTTGGAAAACCCTAACCCTTATTCCCCAGAGGGAACCATGCCTATGTCTAAGAAGACCCTCGCTAAGGAGCTTAGGTTGTTCAACCCTCAGACATGCTCCCACATCCTGAGAACGAACACCCTTAACCATGTGTGCCAGTAAGCACACTTGGCAAAGAGACCTAACCTCCCTTGGGCATGTGCCCAAGGCTTGGCCCTAGTCCTAGAACACAACATGTGCTTGTCAGGTTCACCAACCCCTCGGCCTTAGGCTCGAGACACGACCCCGTGGGTCATGCCCTGAGTGTTGCACTTGTATGAAACCCATCCTAGTGTCACATGTGTGTGTGGCACCGTTTCACAGGACAAGGCTATCTTCATAGCCCCCTTAGAGACAAGAGTTAGACCCGGTACCACGATCGTGGCTCACCAGATGCCAACTCTTAGAGCCCACACTCGATACCCCTTTGGGAACATGTCTGCCTGAGAGCTCATCCCCTGAAACAGAGTCTTAACGATTACCCAGATGTGCGAGCGGGTTACCGGACGAAAGGAGTTGGCTAACTCCCTGGATGCGGCGTACCGGGCATAGCAGTGCAGATTTGCCAACGATAAGGGTAGGCTACCCCTAACTGTGACGTACCCGCGGGCGAGTGGGACACGGCACATAGCGAGTATGCCTTGACGACATGAGACGAACCCATGCCGGCGGGGAGGAAGGAACCAGAGACCTCTCAGTCTCTGGCCTGCTTGCCCCACACCTACTCTACCTTATTTCTGTGACGGAGCCACCCCCCCTAAAATGCTTCTAATAAGTGGGCTGGCACGAAATCTATCCCCAATGCAAAAGAGACGGTGAGTTTACCCAATCGACCCAATCGACCCCATCAACCCCTAAACCCTACCCCAAGGGGTTTAGGGCGTGGGGTTGGATCGACCCTAGGGTTAGGTCAACCCTATGAGTGTTTTTAAACATATCTGACACGCCGAACTCACGAAGCCAACCAGAAATCCAACTGGGACACGAATCGCCGAGAGGGGGCTTTTAGAAGGTAAGTGCTAGCTTCGCCTAGAGTTTCTTGCAAATACCTAGTGACACCCGCCGGACCATCACTAGATACCCAAGTGCACTAAGCGGGCCTATTTCTTACACCCTCTAGGGTCTGTCAACGGACTCGGTAGGTAACAACAGTCAACGTCCAAAGTAAAGAGGAGTCATAGTAAAAACTATGACAAGATCTAACACCCTAGCATGAAGAACATTTAGTTCCACAATCACTTGATCATATTTCTTATGTTGGACCATTGTGATGCGATTAAAACACGACTAGATGTAAAAGAGAAATTCCAATTCAAATTGTCAAAGGCCAATGTCATAGTTTTTATTATGACTCCCTTTACTTTGGACGTTGACTGTTGTTACCTACTGTACTATGTTGATAAGCTCTAGATGTAGTAGGAAAGGCTCGCTCAGTGCACTTGGGTATTTGGTGATGGTCGGCCGAGTGTCATTAGGTATTTGTAAGAAACTCTAGGCGAAGCTAGAACTTACCTTTTAAAAAATCTTACCCTGATTTTGTCCCGTTAGGTTAATAGTTAGTTCCGGTGAGTTCGCATGTCGATATGTTTAAATACCCCTAGGTTTGATAGGTTAGGGTTTAGGGGTCGATGGATACACCAAGTATATTTCCTCTGGGAATGAGATTCCGTGCCAGCCCACTTATGTAAATAGGAAAACAAGGGGGGGGGGGGCTATGTCACATAAATAAGGTAGAGTATGTAAGAGTGAGGGTTCTGGGTTCATGACTGAGCTCGTTACTTTCTTCCATGCAAGCTCTAGCTTGTGTCATTAAGGCACAACCCTTTGTTGTGCCGCCCTAACTTCCAGATGACAGGGGTATGTCCCACCTTTGGGGTAGCTTACCCTTAACGTTGCCAAATCCATGCATGGGAGGTCTTGTCGAGATGCACATTCCAAGAGGCAAGGTTGAGACTTGTTTCCATCCTCCTCCTCCACGTGTAGCACTCATGGCCAAGCAAGGCACATTTGTGTCCTTATCCAACTGTGGGCGTGGGATCTTGTTTAACGAGTTCACATTACCCAATTCTTAGGGTTCACTAAAGGATTCTAGAGTTGGCATTTATGAGCACATTTGTGGCACTTGTGCAACTCTTGAATCTAAGGGCCATGGCATGATAGCCACATCGTGGAAGGCAGTGTCACATGGAAATGTGACACTGGTTAAACGTCACACAGACAACGCCCGAGGCACGCCCTTTGGGGTCGTGTCATGGGTTTGTTGAGCAATTCATGCACCAGACTGTGCATTATAGACTCATGAGTGCACATCAAGTGCCCATAGGATGAATACTTGGTCCGTGTTGTGTCATGACTCATGACTCATGCTCCAATCCTATGAGTCACAATTGGAGTCATGACTCACCAACCAAGGAGTGCACTCATGAGTCATCCTATGAGTGGAGTTTGGAGAAATCCAAGCAATTAAAATGTGGAGTAGATGTGGTCATGTTTATTATTTCGAATTCTTAAACATACTTTATACATATAATATATTTAAAAAACATATGTATATTCTCTTCAAGAAAAGTTAAGACTCAAATAAAATCTAAACCCTTCAATTAGAATATATCTTTATTATTTGTTAGGACATTATTAGCATATTCTAATTTATCAAGTAAAAGGATTAAATTTTTTAATTAAGTTTAAGGCTATTCAATTAATATATATTCTTAAAATATACCTTAAATATACTACTAGATTATTCTAAGGTTCTTTTCAAAAATTTAATTGAGGTTTGATTAACAAGAAACTTAATTGAGGTGCATCGACCATCAAGTTATTAGATGAAAAGGCACCTACTGAATGGAGGATACAATAGAAGGGGTATGAAAATGTTAGCAGGCTAATTGGTTTAATTGCGGCCAAGGGGATTGGCCATATAAGGGACATGGAGTAAAGATTGAATTTGAATTAAATATAGATTATCCATACACATAGCTAATAAACAGCATACAAACAATAAGAAATCCGTACATTACACGTTGAATGAATTTTTCACTTATGTTTTATTTACTTACACGTAACTAGGCATATATTAATATTAAAATTAAAAATTTTAAAGTTATAACTAAACATTAGAATAACGTAAGCATTATGGCATACAAATATGTATCACAAGTATCATAATCCTTTCTCAATTCAAAATGAAGTGGAACGAAATATGTTTGAGCAAAACTTACTAGACTTAGGCTCAGGCTCACTTTCCACTAGCGGGTGGTTAATTGCCTTAACCAATCGAATTTTAATAAATTATTTATTCTATTAGCAATTTGTTTTTCCACTTGTTGGTTATTTAAAATTTAATATCTACATGGCACCTACGTGGCGCCTATATAACTTTTTCGGTGGTAGCCAAACAACCGGGCAATTTTGCCCGTTATACGGCTACCATGCATAAAATAGTGATGCGTGTATAATTTAAATATGTAAGTTATTATTAAGCTTTTCTTTTATTTTCACACGAGCTCATGAAGATTTATTCGGGATTATAAAGACGCAAGGCGCTATAGGAATTACAAGATGGCAAGGCGCCACAGCCTGTGGCAACTACCAATCGATCTTTTTATCATTTGTTATTAATCAATTTATTGTGCAAGTGATCTCTTTTTTATTTTAATTACTTTTTTTTTATTAAATAAGATGCGGTAAGCTTCTCAATACTAATTAAGGCAAAGAAGGATTCTGGAGATACTTATACATCTTTAATTTGTTTTATATTATAAAATACATAAATATATACATCAACATATATTATAGTTATGCATGTATGTATTTATGTAACTCATATATATCTAATTACATTCATTTTTGCATTATGAAGAGAATTATAAAAATGTATATAGTTATGCATGTAATATCTTCCCTTTGCATGTGTGCATGTAATCTCTCTTTCCATGTGTGTGTAATCTCTCTCTCCATGTATAATACTTGCCCCATATGCATGAGTGCATATAATTATGCATATAATCTCTTTCTTCTCTTTATACATATATATACATATATAAACATATGTATATATATGTGTGTATATTGATATGTTTTATGTATGTAGTTGCATTTGTTTACATATATGCACAAGTTTTGAAAACAAGAATGCCTAGAAAAAATATATAACTTTATATATATAAACAAAAATGTATAAGTTTAATTGGAAAGTTATAATTTATGTTTATAGGTTAATTATTTAATATATACAGGAATCATTGTACCATTTATACAATTAATACATATATATAACACAATATACATTGACTTATATATTGACAAAGGCTACTCATTAATATATTTTTATTTTTATCTTTTTCATATAATTTATTCTCAGTCTTTACAATATACGACACACACGTATTCATATCTTCAAGCCTAAAAACCTTAATTAATAAAAAAAAACCATTAACCACGGTTAAATGGAAACTGCTCACTAGTAATTTAATTTTTAATTTAATTAACCACTCTAGTGAAAAATCACAGTGGTAGTTATTATTAATGATGTGGCATTTTTTTAAATTTATCAGGGGCCAAATAACCACCTATAGTGGAAATTACTATAAATGAGAATATAAATTAATAAAAATTAAAACTAGAAAATTTTCACATACTACTATTTCCATAATTTGCATATATATACTGAATTTAAAACTTCACAAAATTACCGTATATTTTAAAATATTGAATAAAAATTCATTATTAGTTTGTAATTCACATTATTACCAAAACAACCAATTATATAGGTTCCTAACATTTGCTATTTTTAATAACCTTCATTCTATTTATTATAAATAAAATATATACATTTAATTAAATTAATTATTATGTTTATATAAATAAATGTATATAAACGATTTAAATTAAATACATGAAGAAAACATTAAAAAGTTAAATTCAATCTGAGCCACTTGTTTTTCCTTGTTTACTCAGATGTGATTTAATTTCATCGATGTCCTTGCCCATCTATAATAGAATATACCGTTCGCCAAAGCACCTGTAGTGAGAAAAAATAAAAATCTCTTCCTTTCCCACATATAGCGAACCACACCCTTGAAAGCCATGGACCTAGTTAGGGTAAATCAAGAACCTGACCCTAATTTATTTTGGTCCTGTTTATACCTTTTAACAACCTTTTTTTATTAACCATAAACCACTCATGTTATGTATTAAACTCCCAAATTTAAATATTAAAATATTAAGGTATTAATTATGATATATATATATATATATATACATGGGTATAATTATGCTTTTAAATATATTTATATGTGTGTGTATATATTACATATACATACATTTTATTTGTTAAGGGTTTTCATGAATGCTAAGAATATTTGAAAGAGTGGCTAGTAACTACTTATGAATTTGATTAAGTATATCACTTTATATTATATATAATTTTATAATCTATAACACATGTTTTTAACTTAGGCAACAACACTATAAAACCACTCCTAACCACAGCCAACATTTATGACATTTGGTGTTGTTTTGTGCCCTAAAATTATATTTTAATTCACATATAAAAATGACTTACAAATATTATGCTTCTTAAATTGGAAACACTTTTACCTCATCTATATTCACTAGTATATCACATTAATGTAAAATTGTTTTCTTTTATAATACATAAAGATATTGTGTATGTTCATGTAATATAATAATGTGTCATATATTAAAATATGTACACCTCCTAATATATGCTTACCATCAGCATTGCAAGTATGAGATGTAAATGTTTTTCAAGCCATCTAATAACGCTTAAAATTGAAAATCCTCACTAGGATTAAGGTTTCGGTTTAGTGATCCTGCCTCATATGGCAGCTCCTCAATATAGGAACTGAATCACATCATATGAGCAGTCCTTCAAAAAAATCATATGAAGCATTTGCATGTATGGATCAAGGGTAAAAATAATATATCCGTACGTATACATAAAGTGAGGTAAATGCTGTATTGTATTGATTAAGGTGTACAATAGTAAGGTTTTAAAAAGATATAGCAAATTGAAAATGTGGTGGTCTCCATTAAATCTTTTTAAATAAGATATGACCCATAATCAAAACAAGAGGTAATTTGATTTATTTGTGCAATAGCAAAAAAATGATTTAAAAAAATTTATTATAAAATAAAAAAAAGGTTTAAAGTTTAAGAATTATAAATCCGTAAATTAAGAATTAGGAGCAAACAATAAACTATATATTCCTTATATTTAAGAGCTATGCATGTAAGTGCTGTATACAAGCATCATCAAACACAACTATCCTTTATAGACCATAAACATAGCACATTAGGATACACAATGAAAGCAAAAAAGAAGGCCGAATGGTAAGGGATAAAAAATTAGACTAATTAAATTTAAAAGAAATTAAAGACCTTATTTGTATTGCATATGATGTGTAGGTAGTTTCACAATATTATCATCTATGACAAACACAATGGAAAGCAGACATGACAAAGGATGATAAAAAATTAAACTAATTAACAAGGACGACTTGTTTTACAAATGATATGTACGGTTGCATAAACAAATAAAATTAGTGTGTAAAGTTAAATACAATAATAGTGCTATATATAATCAAGAATTTGAGTTATATTAAGAGTTTTATAAATTTAATGTCTTTGAAGGTAATTAATCTAAGTCCTTTGAGATTAGTGTGTTCAAAGAAATTTATAATTAAAACACTTTTGCTTTTGCAACACACACTCAAACACTTAGACATGCTCACACACGCGCAATGCACATACACACACTCTATGTTTATAGATAGATAACTGTGCGCTTAGAGGAATATCTAGTTGTATTAGATATATATTATGTTTATTTGTGTATGTGTTAATTGATTAAGGTATTGCTGAAACCATAATTATTCCACTTGTTACATTTAATTAAATGTTTCTTTTTAAAAGACCAAATTATGATGTTAAAAGTGCTATCATTGAATTTATAAGTTATACATAATATGATATGTGATGCAATTTTGAATATATCAAATTTGTTTGATGATTTAGTTAAATAAATAACATTGATGTTCTATTTATCTAGATTTAATGAATATTAATGTTACTTAGCATTAAATGTTTTGTAATATTTTAAGAAATAGCCTTTTAATAAAACTTAGTATTTAAGTTATTATATATATGAGAAAAATAAAGAAAGCTTGTAATTTTTATTATATTTTATCTTTGTCTATTTATTTTAAAATTGAGGAATTGCAATGTACAAGCTTCTAATATAAGTTTAATTTACAGTGTCATAAGTGATACACAAGAAATTAAGATAGGGTTAAAAAGTAGGGTATAAGCCATCAAACAATGGTTAGCATTGTTCAACCCTATCTATTTAATTAAGAATAAATGAGTATCCCTAGAAAAAGTAAAAAGACTGTCTAAATAAACATACAATTTTTTATCAAACTAACTTCGTCTTTGTAAAACAAATATTTATTTTTTATTTAAATATTTACACAAGCAAACTCCCATATTAATTTAAATATTTAAGAGTTAAATATAACTATATATAAAATATTTTCACTGACAATACATAAAATAATACAAGTTACAATAGACAAGGTAAGGGCGTATGGCAAATGGATAACAACATATTAAAATTGATAAACAGAAAGTAAATTGAAGCATAGGAAAAATGTTATGGTATGAGGTAATAAAATATAAGATTTTAAATGGTTTTCCTTTAAGTTTTAATTCATGCTTAAAGGCATGTCTATATGTACATATATATATTTCATGTCCATGTGTATAAATTGTGTGTGTGTGTGTGTGTGTATATATATATATATATATATATATATATGCTTCCTTCTTTACTTTATGTATTAATTTCTTTTTTATTTATGAATAAACGATTATATGCAATATTTATTATGGGGTGAGCCTATAAAAAAACTATGTCACCATGTAGAATATAGTATATTCATGTTGATGCAGAATATGTCGCCTTATCACTTTACTTTGTCAACATGCATTATTTGGAGCTGCTCAATGTCAACATGTATGCGTTGTTTGATTCCATTTATTTTTTGCAAATCTTCAACATAGGGCGATCGACTTGTAGGTGTGCAAAATCCCACAGAATTCTGACCCTAGGATCTGTGACTAGCAGGAACTTGCAATAAAAAGTCTGGGGAGTGATAGGGTGGCCAAGGAATCTTTGATTTTTTGTGTGATTGCGTGTGGTGAACTCTCAGGTTGTGTGTGTATTTTGTTTGTTTGTTTTGTTATTATTCTAATAAGAATAAACACCACCTCATACAGGCACTCTGAAGGCGAATATGGTAAGATATTGAGGACTGGATTCCGACACCTTAGTTGCAACCAACTTGGTAAAGATGCACAGTAAATGTGGGAGTATGTGGTGCGCTTGACACCTCTTGGACTGCATGCCGTGCCGGAATGTTGTTACCTGAACAACAGTCATCCTTGGTTAAGTGGAGAGTGTGGACAGCCTTAAAACGCATGAAAAGATGTGACCACCCTTTACAGAAGGATATGGCTGCTTTTCTAGCCAACATGGGGAGGCACCATGACATCGATATGTATGACGAGCTCATATCTGGTGCTATACGGAAGATTAATAAGTATCGTAAGACAGTCTTTCTTCCTTGGCTTCAGTCACTCACCCCATGATTTCATCAACAGCTTGATTACACTTACACTGCCTGTAAGTGTAACATTGTTTCATACACATGCATCTCTCTCTCTCTCTCTCTCTCTCCCATATGTGTCGTGCAGATCCTAACTGTGGCTCGAAGATTGTTGCGCTGAAAAGAATGCGATCGCTGAGAGAACAGTAATGCCGACAGGTTGCTTTCATTATGACCTATATATTCAAATTTATACAATATATATATTTAAAAAATGTGTATATAATATTTATATTATATATTATATTATAAAAGAGCAATTGAAGGTATCAAACGGAGGTGTTGGCAATCCCCATTGATATTCTATGAGGAGATGAACAGCTTATTGGTTTAACAAAAAAAAGCGCGTTTCTTCCCTCAAGCGAGGAGCTGAGAGTAAAACGTGTTATATACTTAGTATTCTATATATATAGATATGTGTATATGTGAAATTCGAGTTGCGGACTAATTATTTTATGCATACAGGTACTTGTGTGTACATTTGTTTCTGATTATGTGTAAGTTCTTGTAATGGTTTGCAACAGGCTTAGTGGAGACGAGGAGGCTTGTGATGTAGATGATTTGGATAGATTCTTGCAGTCCCCTTGAGAATGGAGCTGCTTCTGACACTCTTTATCGGCTTCTGAAGACACATCTTCCACCCAGCATTTTCAAGGTGTTTGTGTGTGTGTTTATGAATATACAACTATGAGTGTATTATGCACATGAATACGAACGTTTTGTAGAATTGACAGTAATGGTATTTGACTGCACAGTTTGTTCTCTCTTGTTTTAGAACACGTTTCTCTAAGAACTTTGATTCACATACAGACACATATGCCATGAATAACTTGTTGTTTTAGGAAGCATGTAGGCTTCTACTTGGCTTGAACAATGGAAGCGTTGTTGGCATGCTCCCTTTGCCTTCGGCTGTAATCTCAATGGCTTCTGCATCCGACTTCGATCTTTGTTTACATACGGCATTCTGCCAGCCCAGTATTACACAAACACATACACACTCGTGTAGTGTACGTATCATATTTTTTATAATGGACGACTGTTTATATCATAGAACATACAGAACCTACTTGTGTTCATATGTAATTCCCTCTCTAAATAGTATACACAATGTATGCAATGCATGTTATGTATGATAACATACTGGAACATGTACATAACATGCATTGCATGAGCTGTTGAACTTCAGAATCGCCTGGAAATAATGCAGTTCTATTTGAGAGCTCAACTGGAAAACAGCAGTGCGATTAACTCTCTAACTGTGTGTGTGTGTACATATCAGCGTGTGTATGCATGCATGTGTGCGTGAGTATACATTACGCATCTATATGTAGATATATAAATAGACATATAGCACAATTAAAAATATACTACCCATGAACTGAGTAATTTGTAGCTCCTAGTATCTCCGGAGCTCTGTTCACAGTGTAACAATCTGCAAATATGTAAACATATATTGTCTCATTTTCAAACGTCCAATGGTATTAGATTGCATAACCCTAACACCAATCTGCACCGTCCGTCGAATACACGAGTCCTAACGCAGATTTTGCTGGTTTTGTATATTGAGGGACTATTTGTATATGCTCAAAGTCTCTGGGATGTACACTTTAAAAGGTGATATAATGTATCATTTTTAAATGATATATACTAATTACCTTGTTTTGCTTATGTTTTAACAATTTAATTATGTTTTAGAATTAAATTTGATTTTGTTTTAAAATTAAATTAAATTTTGTGAGCAATAAATACACAAAATATAGGAAACTCTGGGTATTTCAAGTTAGAATTTATATACATCATCAAGAAAAGGTATATTTCACACCATATACACACGCCCTAAATATCTTTAGTAACTTCTAGAACATACCATGGTAACCTCTATATACCCTATATAAACCTTATAATATTCCCCCCTCACAAAAAAAAAAACTTCTTCAATCACAAAATATGAGGAATTAAAAGGGCTTCTTGAGACTCGACATCTAGTACTTGATATACTTGAGGACTCACTTACCAAAGAACCTTGTATGGATCAAGTCATTGTCGTAAAAAACCTGAAGTAAGTTTTTTTTGTTAAAGTTTGGAAAAATGCACAAGGACAAAGTCGCAAGTAACAAATTAAGGAGATGGCCGATGACAAGAATTATAACCTTATTATTGTTGGACTTGTGTCTGACCTAAATGTTCTGTTGAAATAGCATGTAACAAAAAAAGAACTCAATCTAAGTAAGTTATCCAATATTGAGCTTATGCATATTTGAATTGATAAGAAGCCAAATCAACTTTGGGAAGCATTCATGGGTCTCGCCCATACAATGCTTTGAATGGAGACATGTTAATGAATTTGAATATTGATGTTGTATATAAACTTAAATAGCGTAATACCAATCAATTATTATGAGTAGGATTAACATATTTAGAAATTATACATTTAAAAGTTTATTCAACCACTCCACCAAGCCATCTTTTAAGGATGAAAGGGAAATGAAAGATTGTATGACTTTTTTTTTAATGTTTTTTATTAAAATTTCTTAATAAAACTAATAAAGTTCTGAATATTGTTGTGGAACGCAGCCTCGTTCCAAGACTTTGAAGGGGATCAGGGAGAGATACCCATTTTGATAGTTCCAAAGGATATGAAGCATAGTAGCAGTGCCTAAGAATATCACCATGAGATGATGATGATGATGTGTGTGTGTGTGTAAGATTAAATGTTATTATAATAAACCACAATATATGTAAAGTTTCAGTGGTTTCAAATGTGTTGTATATGGAAGATGATCTCTCTCTCTCACACACACACCATATGCATTTCCATGCTTTTGAGTGAGTGAGTATAAGAAGAATCATGATAATCTGGGAATGTATATTTTTGATATGTGGAGAATATGAACATGTCTTTCATTAGAGCTCGCTGAGATCATTGCCTAGATTTTAATTACACAGTGAGTGTTGCTATTGCAAATACATGCCAAAAAAATTGGATCTGTAATATATATATATATAAGCAAATTAACTTTAAACTAATTTAATTTATTAATTATATTACATTATATTTATGGTGTTTATTCCAACTAGACTATTTGCGTGGAACTAGACTATCAATGCGTTCATCATCATGGTGTTTTTTTTATGTATTCATGCAAATACTCATCTACAATAATTATAGACGTGTATTACATAGTTGTTTTTTATCAAAGGCAAATATTTGTGTAATCTTTTATTCTTACTATTCAAAGCAAGGCAAGATTGGTGTTTAAATTTTGGAAAGGTAAACCAAGTGCTATGGATGTAACGTTTGGAATGAACTTTCATAAGATATATGTAATATATTAAATTTACATTAAAATTTAATTTTTATTAATATTATTAATATTTTGCAGTTTAACTTTGGTAACCATTATAACGATTGTCAGTGGTGTGGAAGTATAACTTCTAATTAAACTTATGATATTGTACAAGAAATGTTTATTTATAATAAAATCTAAATTTGATATTTATTTTGTTCTATTTGAATGATTTCCTTTGTCAAGAACAGTTATTTAAAAAATTTATATGCCAACTACTTGCTGTAAGGGAGCAGGAGTTATAGCGCTCCTGCGGTTGGAGGTCCAACTAAAAAGATCCTGGGTATGGTTCTTAAGCTCTCCATTTTGGACATAGTTGTGAAGTGGAACATACATGACATATTTGACCATATCAAACAAACATAAGTAATAATTTTTCTTTTTAATTATAGTGTTGCAATTAAAATGTAAAGTCAAAGTCAACATCATAAAGCATTAAATTTTTAGGAGACTTACTCAAGTGATGTATAAGAATATTTTAGGATTAAAGAATATTTTAGATTAGTACATGGTCATAATTGTAAAGACTATATATGTAACATGAATTCACTTGGAACATTTTTAAATTTATAAATTTAAAGATGAAGTGGGCAACTTGAAGTTTAATATTGTGATCTATAAGGAACTTTTATAAACATTGTTTATTTTATTTCAAATGCTAGATTTTAAGTGTTGAGTTTGATATTTTAAGTGATGGCTTTTATAAATTATTTGATAATTCAAGTTTAATAAGAGCAGAAGTTAAAAAAACATATTTGTAAGTATGTGTGTGTTTATATTATTAATAATCTTTTATATAGAGAGAGAATGATGACATACATAAGACATTTCATCAAAATGTAACTTCAAAGACAAAGAAGATACAAATAATATGCTAAACCTTTATTAGTTATATAAGGTTTGTAAAAACAATTTTTCTTTAAGTGCTTTATCATATTGCATTTAAACAAGTTATTATTAAATTAACCAAAACACTTTAAGGAACTTATAATTATAATAGTAGTAGTTCTAAGTTTTCAATAGTTAATAATGATTTTAATAATTCTATTATGAGATTTAAAAGTGCATTTGAGGTATGACATAAGAAGAGAAAACATAAATGAAATAAAATTTAATTTTTAATATAAAAGCTCTCTCCCTTCTCTCTACATGTTAAGTACTTTCCATATAAAAATTAATTAAAAATAAGACCAACTTTATGTGTAGTATGTGTGTGAGAGAGAAAGAGAGGGAGGGAGAGAGTGAAGTGCATGCACATATTTAATATTTGTTACATTATAATCAAATTTTTTTATGACAAAAATAACTTTTAAAATGAAATCATGTGTTGAAATTTTGTGTTGCATGTGTATGTGTGGGTGCATAAATTAAATAAGCAATCTTTGTGTTTACATTCTTCATTTCCACATTATTTTCTCCTTTTTAAACTATTATTGAGCTCTTAATTATTCATTTAATAATCCATAGGATATACAACAAAACTTATAATATAATTTTATTGAAATTCATAAGTTAATTATAATATATATTATTTTAAATTATAAATTAATTATAATATACCATTCTTTAAGCAAAAGAACATTAGAGTTAACTTTTGTTTAGCTTTCCTATTTATAAGATTATTTAGAATAAGTGGATTATCTTATTCCTTTAATGATTTAAAATTTAAAAATATGTATGTTTTTATAAAAAATGTTTAATTCGCATATCAAATGATATAAAAAGGTTATCATTAACATATTAAAAAACTTTTATATTAACCACATAGTTAACCATTATATTAATGAAATTGCATATGTGGTAGTATGCTAAATGATAATATCTTATTTTATAATTAATTAATATATTTAATTAATAATTTAATAAAAAGAAAAGATGTTAAGTAAGAAAGGAAAAAATATGAATATTTTTATTTTTTGAAAAGGGACTAGCTTAGTATAATAAAAACATTTATAAAGCAAGGGCACTTAATTTTTTTTATTTAATGGAATTACATTTAAAAAAGTACTTTTTTTATTTTATTTATATATATATATTTAAAAGATTTCTTTTTTGGGAAAGTCTAGATGCAAAATTGTTAAATAATTTTATTATATGCATGTGTTTTTAATAATTTTCTTAATATTTTGCTTTTAGGTAAAAAAAATGACTAGTATCATTAAACAATTTTACTATATTGATTTAAAAATGTCTCTCTCTCTCTCTCTCTCTCTCTCTCTCTCTCACACACACACACACACACACCACAGCCTATACATTATACATTACAATTATTTAACTTTGTTATAATTATATTAAAATATGTATATTTAATGTGCATATAACTTAATTAAAAAGATATATTTTGTGTATATAACTTGGTTACACAAGTTTTATAACTAATATGTTCTTGTAAATAATTGTGCTAACTAAATTAATATAAAATCATCAATCCCAAAAATTACTTTTTTAAATTTTGCTATAAGTTTTTTGATTTACAATTTTAACAATTTTTCAATTTGACTAATACATTCTATTTTAATTCTACACTATAAACTTGTCAATGTTTGAATATATTTTATTTTATCTTAATTATTATGAAATGTTATGACCAATTAAATTACGAACTTAAAAAATAGTGTTCAAAGTTTTTTTAACTAATAAATAAAAAGTTAATTAATATTTATATAATATTATCATGTACATATTCACAAATTAATCAAAAAATAACATAATCACCATTAAAATTCATTATATTTGGGTTTTTTCTTTACATATTTAAAAAATTATTTATCCATAATACCATTTATAACACATTTAAAAAGAAAATCACCAAACTTTTCACTACCTCAATACATCATTTATTATAAATAGCCCATGTTACTTTTAAAATTTAATATGTTTATATATCATGTTTATTCAATGTGTTTACTTAATAAATTAATTATGTGAAGTATGTTACCTTATTTACTTAATATAATACATACAAACATGCCAAGTACCCCAATATATGCTCCACAATATATAATAATTAATTTTAATTTATTTCATTTCAATTTGTTATAACTTAAATATATAAATTAATTTAATTATATTTAATTCTAATTTACAACACAAATAATAATAATAACATGAATATTTTATTAATTTTTAAATAGTGTTTAATGTGTGGATTTGCTTAAATAAATTAAAGATTGTTAAAAATATATTTTAAAGTTTTGAAAGTAAATTTTCTTTTGTGTTTTGTATAAATTTAATTGAATGATTTTCTATTTAAATGATTAAAACTGTAGATGTAATATTAAAATTCAAATTATTTATGTTTTAACTTTTATATTTTAATTTATATTTAAAATATATATGTACTTAAGTTAAAAGAATAAGAGAAAAATTAATTCTTTTTCATTTAAAAATGATAATATTTATATTTGCTATGAATGTATAATGTTAGGTTAGGATGACGAGGAGGATAAATCCTTAAAGATAATTTTTTTTTAAAGAATGAATACGATAATATATATAAATTAAGAAAATATTTATATAAAAGCATTGCCTCATTAGATGTGTTTAAGCATGTGAAAAAATATATTTTATAAGAAATGAATTCAATTCATATTTTAATATATAATTTGTTTCATTCTTTCAAATAATATTTACAAAAAGGGTAATAAATGGGTTGAGATGTATAAAAAAGCACACGGTAGGAAATCATCTGTCATAAGATATCTTTACTTTACTTTATCATGTAATGTTGATTAAAATATTATAATAACTAAAAGTTATAAAATGTATTGTATTATCATTGATCAAAATACAAAAATATTTTAATGATCTCTTTTTCAGGGTATGGAATTTCCAATTATAAATTCTGTATATTGACATTTATCCTTTATAAATGGCTGTGCTATATTATGTAAATAATAATTAGATATTAAATTATATTATGTATTACAAATAAAGATTAATAACACTAACTTCATGAGATCATATCCAACTAGTCAAGATAATTATTATAAATAAAAATGGCTAAGTAATATATAATTAACTGTTCTCTGAATAGATTTGGCTAAGAAGTGCCCGTCTGCAGCATAGCTTCTGTTCCTGCATAACTTAATTAAAAGCAGCTATATTTTATATTATTTTTATGATTTATTTATATTTATATAATTATAAATTTATTTACCTCGGATGCTTCTTTAAGTTGGTTTATTCATATAAACAATAACATGATAAACCTGTAACGATATTAGTAAATAATGTACGCTTGCATACATATTTTAATTATATAAATTTATTTCCTTATCATATTTATAATGTATATAATATATAATATAATTGCACTTAAAAAACAGCAAACCTTATGCACACCGCGCGCGCATCTTATGTGCGTTTTAAATATTATTTGATATATTCTTGCGCAATACATATAGAAAAAACATACATATAGCTTCAGGCTACTACCAAAAATACATAAAAATATATATAATACAAGCTATAATAATATATTATCAGTTTAAAAAGCTGAGTCCCAGAAACCAGCCACCATCCTCTCCATTATCATGTAAAACATTGTCCCCCTATCTCTGACAAACATGTTATCACTATTACCAGCAAGCATATCTGCAAGACCCTGTGAACTCCATACGTCTGTTCCCCATTCTTCCCATCAATCCCCAGAGAATTCCCAAGATTCCATCCACTTCAAACAAGCCAGCCTTATAGAATATAGATATGTATGCGAAATGCAGGACCGTGTCATTTTCGACCATATGCAACAGCACGACAGTGTCTCCTGGAGTCTTCTTGTTTGAGATATGCGGAGAATAAGGAACCCGAGGAAGTTCTTGTCTTGTTTACTTTCATACAGTCAACCGGATACGAACCAGATGAACGGGCGGTTGTTGCTGTATTGAGGGCGTATTCATCCTTACTGTGAAAGGGAGAAACACACACGAGATTTTAAAGAAGGGGAAGGGAAATACATTTTCAAGCTGCTGGATATGACACGCTCAACGTGTTTGTAGGAAACTCTCTTATTGAACGTATGGTAGATGTAGGAGTATGGGAGAGGCCAAGAGTGTATTTGACCGTATGAAGCATCGAAATGTCTGTTCCTGGAACTTCTTGATGATCGGATATGTCAAGAATGAAGATTACCACTCTGCTCTAAACGCTTTCGGTACTATGAAGTTTGAAGAATGTGCCCCGGACAGGAGGACGTTCTCACATCTTCTAAGGCATGTATAATTATGGCACTGAAGGAAGATGCACCGGTGAAGTTAAAAGGTTACAAATAGCCAAAGAAGTGGAGACTTATTGACGTGTATGTCAAATGTGGGAGTATGGGAAATGCTCGAAGAAATGCAAGAGAAGATGTTATTTCTTGGTCCACGTTGATTCAGGGATACATGGAGAACGATGAGGCTTGTGTCTCTCTTGAGATGTTTCAACTTATGTTGGGATTCTCCGTATAACCAAATACATTTACTTATGTTGCAGTGGTGAGAACTTATTCAGTGTTTAACATGCTTGAGAAATGTATGACTATTCACTCACACGCACGTGTACATGGTTATGACCGTGATGATTTTCTAGCTTGTACACTTGTGGATGTGTATGCAAAATGTGGGAGCATTCTTGATGCACAGAGAGTCTTTGATGGAATGAAGAAATATAACGTTGTGGCAGTGGATATGCTGAGAATGGCGCACACAATGGAGCGCTTGAATTGTTTGCTTACATGCAAGACAAAGAAGGTTGTATCAACGGTCTTACATTTGTTGCAGCTCTTAAGGCATGTAGTCAGCTAGCTGAGAAAGAACAAGGCATCAAAGTTGGTGAGAAACTATTAAAGACTTGAGAAGGGCTACCTCATTCATGCACAAGCTAGTCGAAAGCTGGTGAATTTGGATGAAATGGTTTGTAACACGTTGATTGACATGTATGCAAACTGTGGAAGCATGATGGATGCTCAAGCTGTGTTTGATCATATGCCTGTGAATACAGTGGTCTCGGACGATGCATTGATATGTTGAGAACGGAGAGCCAGAAAGAGCTTTAAATCTCTTCTTGTGCACATCAGAGATAGCAAACTCAAGGACGTTTGTGGCAGCACTGAAGGCATGTATACTTCTGGCAGGCAGAAGAGGAAGAAGGGAAAGAAATTGATGGAAAAACTTTAAAGTGGTAGCGATGGAGAAGGGAATGGCTTTGCACTCTAGAGCCTTGGAGAAGAACTTTGTTTCAGATATGTTTGTAGCAAACACGCTGGTGGATATGTATGTAAAATGCGGGTGTCTGGTGAGTGCTCGAAAGTGTTTGATGGTGTGAAGCATAAAGATGCTATATCATGGAACGCTTTGATATATGGATATGCAGAAAATGAGGAGAATGCCTCGCTTGAGTTTGTTTCTACACATATGAAGTCAGAGAAATCTCGAACGTTTCTACTTGCTGCACTTAAGACATGCGCGTGAGTTGGAGCATTACAGCAGGGCAGAGAAGTTCATGAAGAGATTAAGAAGCATGACTTACACAAGGATGACCTGTCATTTTGGATTTCTATGCAAAGTGCGGTAGTATGGTGAAGCTAGAGAGGTGTTTGATTCTATTGGAAAGAAAGATGTGATTGCCTGGAATGCGTTGTTAGCAGGATATGCTCGTCAAGGGGAATCGAAAAGATGTGTTGGATTGTTTCCATACAATGGTTGATATGCAGTTACAAAGTGAAGACGCTGTGTTACCAGATGGTACCACCTTTGTTGTGCATGTAGTCATGGCGGTCTGTTAGAGGAAGGTATGAAATACTTGCGGGAGATGAAATCTAAGTACAAAATTGAACCAGAGATTGAGCACTACCATTGTATAATTGATCTTCTGGGGAGATCCAATAGGTTGCAAGAAGCAGTGGATATGGTGCAGAGGATGCCCTTTACAGCGACTAGCGTTTCGTGGATGACTGTTTTGAGTGCTTGTCATAAGTAGAAGAATGTATCTGTGGCAAGGGTTGCTTTTGATAAACTATTAAAGGACTGCAGCTCGTGTTCTCTTGGCTAACATTTGGCATGTGGGACGAGAAGCCAGAGTTCGCAATAGTGTACAATAACAAGTTGCGCGTGTGTGGAGGGATACTCCGTGAATATATAGTGAGTCGACACGTGTTCTGAATCCAGTTATCCCACACGCAAAAGCGTAGGTAGCTATGGAGCCCTTAAATAGAGAGGGAAAGGTTTTTTTTTTTTCCATTTGAGACGTGTGTATGTATATATGTGTGTACATATATGGGTGTGCACCGTGTATAACAAGTGGGCACTCCATGCTTGGATAATTTTAATTTGTTGGTTAAAGGACTAGAACGGACATTAAAGAGTTCATTATTTTAAATAATTTATTATATTAGTACAGCTTTTAATCAAAATTTATTTTTATTTATATTTTATGTTGCTTTTGGACTATTAATTTTCTGAACACAACCAGATTAAAAAACTAGCTCATTTTCACACTTCCATAAATATTTTATTTATATAATTTGGCAGTTCGATAAAAATTTAATTATATTGTTATATAATTAGTTTTAAATAATCATTCTAATTAAAATTTATTTTTATTTTATATATTATGTTGCTCTTGTAATGATGGAGACCTTGAAGGGCAATATAAATTTTTTTAGTACCCTTTTATTGCTTTTTATATTATATATATATATATTCACTGTTGCCTTTTCTTTAATAATAATGTTTATTAAAGTAGTAAGTGTAAGGTAACTTTTTTTATTACTTTCTTTTCTTTTAAATATGTGAGACATATTACCTTTAAAACTAATTATGTTTATAAAGCAATTTAATGTATTGAACATCAAAATTTAATATTTCTATAATTATTTTATGTTTGACATATTATTTATGTATGTAAAACACATTACTTTAAAAATTATTTTATTTGCAATGAATACTATCTTATTCAACATGTTTACATGTAACTATAAATTATTAGTTCATTTAATATGTTCATATCAAAATATGAAGTAAGCTATTATTTAACATATTACTTTTTTTTAACATGTATATAACATATATTGTCTCATTAAACACCTTGTATAATTTAAATTTATATTAATTCATTTCTTAATTATTGTATTTACATGCTAATTTCTTATTTATTATTTTTATATGCAACTTAAACATAAGGACATGTTAATTTATATAACATGTTAGGTGCCTTGAAAATTCAATGTATTTATGAAACATTATTATGTTAATATGCAATATAATAATAAATGTAAGCATATTGTTTCATAAATTATTTATTATTTATATATATATATATATATTAGTACATATATGTTATTTCATCATTTATTTGTTATATTTATATACAATTTAAATAAATTTTATTCATTAGTAAGCATATTGCTTTCAACATGTGTAGGGCACTATATCTCATTCCTCATTTATTATTTTTAAAATATAATAGATTTGAAAACATATATCTACAAAAGTACTTTTATGATTTAATATTTTTAAAATTATAATTATGAAAAAAAAATCAAGAACACTCTTTCTAGTTTCATAATTATTTTTAACAATTAATATCCTTTATTAAACAACCTTTCTAATAATTTTGAGAAGTATTATTATATTTAATTATATATATAAAATATAAAAGTATAGTATGATCAAGGTGCTTAAGTTTTTATACAAACACACTTTATTAATTTGTATTAAGTGAATTCTTTAGGAGTTTTTATTTATCAATTTTACATATAGATTAAATATATGGGACATGTTATTTTATTCATTGTGCTTAAATTTGTAAGACACATTAATCTTTTTTTTTGATGAGTTTATTAATAATATAAAAATACTTGACTCTATGCTTGTAACTATGATGTTAAGATATATATGTTTTATCTACATAAATAAATTTCATATTATTATATTTCAATAAACATGTTCTTGTATTATACATGGGAATTTTGTATTAAATATTGTTTATTGATGACGTAAAGGTATTTTTGATTTAAGAAGCATAGTGTTTATGAATGATTTTTACATGTAAAATCCAAAATTTCATATTTTATAAGATCATTTACATGCATTATTATTATAATGTCTATTTTAAGAAATGTTTTTAATTAAGTCTTGAAAGCTTATTAAAAAGATTTTATTAAATATGAGAATATATAATTTAGAAGGTGATAGAGAATATTTTAATTTTGATAATATAACATGTCATCCATTTCAATGGCCTTTAAAAACCATTTTTATAAATAGCAATTAAGTTTTTATATTTTAATTGTCTGCATTTTATAATATACATATGTGTATAATTGCCATTTAGTATGCACTTTTTTATTATAAATATAAACTTATCTATAGTAAAATTGACTAATAAGAGAGATGGATATAAACAAGACGAGGTTATTTGATTAATGTAAACGATTAGTTATCTTTCAATTACTAATAGATAATACTTTATTATCTTTGTCCATTGCTTATTATTGAAGTTAATACGGATGTTAAATAGTTAATAATAAATGAAAATAATAATTAAATGAAATAAATTACATTAGAATAAACAAGGAAAAATGGATCTTTTTTTAAAAGGATTATCAATTCATTAATCAATTATATTAAAATAATTAATTATTTAATTTAATTCGTTTTTATACATAATATATATATATATACCCCTAGAAATTTATTTTATAAACATAATAATTATTATGTGTATAAATTTTATTTATAACAAATTTAGAATGGAATAGAATGAAGGTTATTAAATGGGTGTTATAAAAAGCAAATGAGGGGAATTGAAGTATTTTAGAAATATATTCTAATTTATCAAAGTGTATAATGTTTTAAATTGAGTATATAGGAGTATACATATATAGTGGTTATTTAATACATTTTTGTTGCCACACTTTTCTAATTGTGTTACTTTAAATGCTCAGTCTGGTAAGTTTGATCAAACACATTTTCATTTCATTTTATTCTGATAGGAAGAACTGTGAAAGTGGTGGTCCCATAGTAACTATTTGTATACTATAATTGATTTATATACTTACATTATTCTAGTGTTTAATCACAACTTTATAAATTTCTTCTTAGTTTTAATGTATAACTATGGATATATATGTACAAACATGCACCGATTCAGTTCTCCATCGATTTCTTATTTGTCTAGTTAAAGTAGTAGCAAGTGAATTAGTCACGTTTCAATATCGTCACACATATCCTACCTTGGGATTATCCCTCACTACCTGTCCTTCAGACACCCCATCAAAAAAATTTCTTTTCATATGCCTCCTATTATGTAACTGTCCTCCGCTCAGTGAGAGTCCACAGCAACAAACTCCCTTACAACCAGGCCTCTACCAAGAGTTCCTGTTAACAACCAAGAGTTTCTTTTTTTAAGTGAGAAATAGAAATGCATAAGAATACCTTAATTGAATGCTAGTTTTAAAAAATTAAAATGAATGGTTTAGAACCTTAAACTTAATTTAATTTAATTAAAAAATTAGAATATCCTTTTTTAAAGACTATAATCTTTTTTAACTTTAGACTTAGTTTAAGAATTTTAATTGTAAAAGAAAGTAGAATATCTTATGATATTTTATAATTAAGGTACAATCATTAATTGAAGGGATTCCCTTGAAGAGAATATACATATGTATGTTATGTGTATAAATTATGTTTAAACATATAAGATCAAAAAAATAATTTAAGTTTAAGGTATGATGTATAAATATAATATTGAAACATATTTATAAACATAATATAAAATACTTAATTATTAATTGAGGATAAGTAATGTATAAGTGATTAAATTTTGTATTTGTTTATTTATAAAATTGATAGTTATATAAACTACAATTTTAATATATCGGTTCATCAAAAGTCAATAAATTTGTCGTGGACAAGCCACTCTACTTTCAATCTTTAATTTATACGTCTTATATATGTTGCAACTTGAGGATGACGTTCTTGAGAGAATATTCAAGCTCAAGGAGTTCAGTTCCGAAGCGTGTTACTCGGCAACTGTGGAATGGCCATGCGAGAGCGGAACAAGGTCCTAAACCCTAAACCCTAATCAACTATTGCATATTGTGTCTAAACACAAAATTTTCAATACAGAATACTTAAAACGATCTTTCCATGTCTTAATTTAGCAAAATCTGTAATAATTTAAATTCTAACCAGTTCTAACTTTTCCATGGCTAGATGGTTGTGCATTTCGGGTGCTTCACCTGGCTGTGTACCGCAATCCTGTGAGTAATCCATCTCTGCATACTGCTGTCCTGCTTTCCACTCATTGCCACACTTATCATGTCGTAAAATCCTCGTTCCAAATTCAGACGCATTGTTGGCTGTTAATACACACATTCTCATTCCATCACACCACACAGGTCATCAAGCTAATAAAACTTACAGTGAATCCACTGGAGGCATGAGCTGTTTCATAGAGAAGCTCTTGTGCTTTCGAGTTGTGTGCACTTGCGGGATTTAAGTAACATATTTGCATGTACAAACTTACATTAAGGTCAAGAATGGGATTGATCTTAATGGATCTCAATATCCTCTTTCCCCGCATGTAATCCAGCTGACTTGTATCACCTGAAGCTTGCTTGGGCTTCATAATTCTGAGCAAATAAACCATGACGTTGTGAGAGCTCGGAATATAGAAATGTGTATCCATTAGTTCAGAAACCCTAACTTATATACAAGAGCGAGTGGTCCAGATTGAATCCAATCCGACGGCTATCAAAATCCACTACGCTAATAATAGTATGTGCACATGCAGCCGTACACGTGGATCTTACATCATCCCCTCCTCTCGGAAGGGTGTAAGTTGGTTAGGGTTCTCTTGTAGACGGGCCCGGATCTGGAGGAACATCAGGAGGAGGCACTGGTGGATCTGTAGGGCACAACTTGTTCCCGTTGCACAAAATGCTTCAACCGTTGTACATGTACAATCTCCGGAGGATCGGGTTGAATGTCGTGCCGAACCTCATAAACCTGTGGCCCTACTTGCCGTAGCACTCGATACGGTCCTTTCCACTGAGGAAGGAGACTCTTAGCTAAACCACGTACCGTAAGCTTGGGAAAACGAACCAACACCAGTTCATCAACCTTGTACTCCGCAGGAGGACGATGATGCGAGTTGTAGCGTTGTTGTTGTCCTACTTGTACGCGGCCCAAGTGTTCTGCTGACTCCGCACGAACCAATGGAAGAATGCTCGTCAGATACCGATCCCACGACCTAGCATCAGCAGCTCGCGGTAACCGAGAAGGCAAACCCAACTCCGTTGGCAACACCGGGTCATGACCATACAAAGCTTATATGGGAAGTACCAATGGAACTTTGAACTCCAGTGACATAAGCATATCGGAGAGACGGCAGATAACCATCCCAATCTGAATGTTGAAAGTTCACATACTTCGCGATCATCCCCTTGAAGGTTCTACGAGCCGTTCCACTAAACCATCTGTCTGAGGATGATAAGCACTTGTGAAAGTGTGGCGTATCCCTAATCGAGATGTCAAAACATGAAATGCCTCAGCCATAAATGCGGACCATTATCCGAGAGAATTCGCTCCGGACAAGAATGCTGAAACACGACCCGATTCAGGAGAAACTGACCAACAGCAGAAGCAGTCGCACTAGCAAGAGCACCAACTTCTACCCAACGAGTTAGGTAATCAGAAGCAATAATAACGTACTCGTTACCAGCAGTTGACCGCGGAAAAGGTCCCATCAAATCAAATGCCACCAATTCAAACGGACGAGAAACTGCAATTGACTCCAACCGTCCTTCCGAAGCACATGGGGGAGTATTGCGAGCTTGGCACCACACACTACGCACATACCGAATCACATCTCCTCGCAACTCCGGCCAATAGAAAGATCTGCGCAGCTTCTCCATCACCCGACGATGTCCCATGTGCCCGCCAAGAATAGGAGAGTCATGGTAAGCATGGAGGAAGCGTGGAATGAAGATTGAAGGCACCACCAACCGCAAAGGATCATCTGGATCAGTCCCCACAAAATAAAGAAGGTCATCCTGAAGGCGATACTGTGAATGTAAATGCCTGAAAGGCAAGTCATCAGCAAGTGATGCAGGATTCTCAAACCCATCACGAAGCCTTCGAATCCACGGCTCAACCTTTTGAGCTTCCCGAACCTCATCCAAAGACGGCAAATCTAACTCTGCATTCTGCGGACACTGAATGTCAAGCACAGCAACTGCTGATGGTACGGAATCTTCATCCAAAAAGTCCACTGAAGCTGGAACAACTGGTTCCTCTGGGGCAACAGAAGAGAGAGAAGGTGGAAGAGGAGCCCGAGAAAGAGCATCAGCATCAGCCATGGAACTTGGACGATGAACAACTTCAAAGTCGTAAATTTGAAGTTTCAAGGCCCACCGAGCAGTACGCCCAATCAAATTCTTTCGCTTCAACAACGAAGTGACTGCTGCATGATCGCCTTCCAACAACGTCCGCGAACCATGCAAGTAGGCATGGAGCTTCTCAAAACCCCAAACTGCTGCTAGACACTCCTTTTCAGTCGTGGAGTAATTCACCTCTGCTGGCTGCAATGTACGGCTGATGTACGCAATGGGATGTCGTTGGCCAGGAACACTTCGTACTCTCCTGCATCAATACACCCCCAGGCCGATGTCAGAAGCATCTACACGCAAGAAGAAAGGACGTGTAATCCGGGTACGCCAAAACTGGAGGAGTCGTCAACAACTCTTTGAGATCTGCAAATGCCTGCTTGCAATCCTTAGACCAAACAAAAGAAGTCATTGACGATTTCAACAACGCGCGCAACGGTGCAGTACGATCTGAAAGATGATCCACAAAACGACCCAGATATTGTACCTTGCCAAGAAAGCGTTGCACATCATTCACACACTTTGGCGTAGGGAACTTCAAAACTGCAACTAGTTTGTCAGGATCGACTTGCAAACCTTCACGTGAAATGCGATAACCCAGATAAGTGGTGTCCTTTGATCCAAACACACACTTAGATGGCTTCAACTTCAAACCAACTTCCCGCAGTCGATCCAAAACCTTACGTACATCACCGACATGCTCCTCCCACGTTCCATCCGAATGGATCAAAACATCATCGATGAAATCGGCAGTCACCTCCGGCATGTCGCAAAGAACCTCGTCCATCATACGCTGGAAAGTTGCTGGAGCATTGCTCAAACCGAAAGGCATCACCAGGAACTCGTACAGGCCAAATGGTGTCGAAAAGCAGTCTTGGGAATGTCCATGTCAGCCATCGGAACTTGCCAATATCCAGATGCGAGATCTAACTTGGTGAACCAACGGCTCCGCCCCAGTCGATCCAAAAGGTCTGCAGTATGAGGAAGTGGGTACACATCTGAGACGGTTACCTCATTTAACGGGCGATAGTCAATGCAGAATCGAACGCTCCCATCAGGCTTCGTCACAAGGTGAGGTTCGCACGCCCAAGGACTTCGAGACTTCCGGATAACACCCTTCTCCAACATCTCTTTGACATTCGCTCGTAAGATCTTGAGCTCCTTTGGTGATCGACGCCGAACAGGTACCTTGATTGGCCTAGCTTCTCCAGTTGGAATAGGGTGGCGTGTCGCAATCTTGGCCCCAGATGACAAGTCGAAGTTGAAAAGATCAGCATACTCCTTCTTGAGTTGATCAACAACTACAGCACGACGATCATCTGATGGATCCAAAGAAGAAAGGAAGAGCATGAAGGGAAAATGGTTGGAAATAGGGTGAGACAAAAGTGATGGAAGCAGAGGTGGAAGCAGATGGACGAAGTGGAATAGAAGTAAGAGGAATGGAAGAAAGACGAGGGAGAGTCAAACAAGGGGGAGACTTTTCAAAGTCACACTTGGCATGATTGCGAGTTAACCAATCCATACCAAGAATAAGGTGAAAAGCTTGACTCGGCACCACCCGCAAAGATTGAAGCTCGAGCTCACAATCATCCACACGAACAACAATGTCCACTTCATCCCGCGAACAAGCATGAGTATGTCCGTTGCCGTACAGAATGAAGACTGGTTCTACCGCACGACGCAAATGAAGGCTGCAACGTGTAGCAACAGATTGAGAAACAGAGGACAAACTTGAACCTGTATCCACCAACACTGAAAGGAAAACAGGACGAGGCGTGTGATTAAACGAGCTTGAAAAGTGAAAACCGGATGATTTGGTGCCGAGTGAACCCCTTGATGATACTCCCGAAAAAAGATGGAGGGGTCACTAATTTATTCGCACGAGGACCCTCCTCTACTCGTGCGATTCGTCGTTTCCCGGAAGATCCACCGCATCACAACCTTCCACTGCAGCAGCACCAACCGGACGTTGTTGACGCCATGGCCTCCATCCTGGAAATGGGGGACGCCAATCGGGAAACCGTTGACAGCGCCGATACGTGTGTCCAACCTCATCACATGCCCAACAACGAACTGCACGTCCACGTCCTCGTCCACGGGCCCCACCTTGTGCTGGTACACGAGCGGCAACAGCCTCAACCTCCATCGGAGCAGGTCCATCCCCAACATGGAGTGGAACAAGAGCACGTGAAGGCGCAAGTGGGAGAGGTGACGACTCATATCGTTGTGCCAGCCTCAAAGCATCGTCAAGAGTCACTGGAGCTAGTGCATGCACAAGCCCCACAAGGTCTTGACGAAGTGCTGGCCACAACATACCTAACTTGATGCGTTCCGACATGTTAGGTTCTGCACGCAGCAAAAGGCTTCGAAAGCGAACACCAAACTGCATCACCGACTCAGATGGCTCCTGACGAATACGATGCAACTGCTGAAAAGCATCATCACAGTCGTCCGCATGCCCAAATGCACGTTTGAAGATCTCTGGAAGAATATTCCAATCTCCACGAGTTGCAACGTCCAGACCATTGTACCACTGCAACGCCGTCCCTTGAAGACAAGTAGGAAACTCGCGCAAACACTGAGCACCGTCCCACGAATGATATGTGGCAACCACAATGAAGTGGTCAAACCAATGGTACACATCATCTCCAGGATTTCCGCGAAAGAAATCCGGCCGGACACGGGGGTTTGCAACATGAGTAGGAGGAGTACCCTGGCTGTGAATGCTGCCATCAACTGAGAATGATTGTTCAGTTGCACACGCATGGCATCCAACAACTGCATGAGTAACTGCTCCACAGACAAGGGATTTGCCTGTTGTGGATTCATGGATGAAGAAGAGACAAAATCCACAAGAAAGGAATAGATCTAGACAATGGAAAAGCTAGACCTAAGAAGAGAAAGAAAAAAGACACAAATCCGAGCACTCCGTAGGGACAATTAGAGGTGCCCCTCACCTCCACCAATGTGAGAGCTCGGAATATAGAAATGTGTATATCCATTAGTTCAGAAACCCTAACTTATATACAAGAGCGAGTGGTCCAGATTGAATCCAATCCGACGGCTATCAAAATCCACTACGCTAATAATAGTATATGCACATGCAGCCGTACACATGGATCTTATAACGTTATTTCATGTAAAAAATAACAACATATAAAAATTGCTTGTTAATCATGTACTTGACTGCTTGACTCTCTGTAAACTCTTTAACTTCACCGTCTTCCCATTTAACCCCTGTCCGTCTTCCTTCAGTGCCATACTTATGCATGCCTTCCTGTCCGGGGCACATTCTTGAAACTTCATAGTCAGTGGTCCTCTCCATTCTTGCCATATCCGATCTTTCGATGCTCCATGCGGTCAAACACACTCTTGGCCTCTCCCAAACTCTTACATCTAGCATATATTTCAATCAGAGTGTTTCCTACAAACACGTTATTTAAGAATATATACTAGTCGGGAACAAACATATATACTTAAAGATAACTGTGTGTCGTATCCAGCAGCTTGAACATGTATTCCCCTTCCCTTCTTTAAAACGTCGTGCATCTCATTTTTTAAAACAAATTTTCTACTATTTTCATCCTATTTAAAAAGAAAACAAAAAGAAAGTTTTCATCTCATTTTAAAGGAAAGAAAAACGTGGGAAATTGTTAAGAAAAAAAGTCATTTTAGTCTCTAAACAAAGTATTCTAGAATGTTCTTTCAGCAAGTAGTTTGTATATGCTTTTTATTGACACGGAAAATTATACTTTTTTTTATTATTCAATGTTATTATTCAATTCAATTAAAACATCAAATGTGTTTCGACAAACTTGTCCACGTAATATCATTAACTTGTGATTAACAAATGTTAAAGCCTACAAAGCATATCAACCATGCAATTATAATGCTCTACGCTTGGATGTATATCATACACACACGTACTCCAAATACTTTCTACCTTCTTCCACCATACCTGCGGCCCAGCGTAAATGTGATTTGGTCCATCCTTAACCCAGATTCCCGTGTATCCCTCACTAAACTGAACACAATTATATCCCCGCTTTGAGTGCATTCCATGTTCCTACATTAATCTGATTAAATACATGCTCGCCAGCAGCAACGTTACCACAGTTCCATAAAAATCCAGTAAAGAGTTAATTAACACTTGTTTATGCTCTAACCCCAGCCTGCATATCCGAGCGTGTATTCTTTTTGCCAGTCTCTAACGACGCTAAACACCTAACAGGCCCTTATAACAGTCGAGAAGGTAACAAGTTCGGTTCAGAGCTCATGGTCATGAAGAGCTCTATAGCAACCCTGCTTTCGCATTCTCCACGTATTCTATAATCAGCGCACTCCACGCAACGACATCTGGATACACCACCCTCTCAATAACGAATTTAGGATCTTGCATACTCCTGTATCTTCCGTACATTCCTAACAAGCTGGATGCCAGGATACGTCCATATCGAGTCTGAGTTTCTTTACTGCCCATTCCACATCAGATTATCTCTCCCGCCACGTGTACCAGTTGCATAAATCCACATCAGGTAGAATATCCCAATGGCATCACTTTCCCTGAGTCTCTTGCCGTCTTATGTATAGTCATGCCTTTCTCCAGCCAACACATTCCTCGGTTTACACTCCATGTTCGTACACAATTCCAGTGCTACATGTTTTTTTCCCCTTCTCCACGTATCCCACAATGAGATTAGTCCGTCCGGGTAAGTATCAAAAACAAGGCCTTGGGCGTCACGCACGCTATGCACTGTATACTTGCATGCATGTACTTGACTGCAGTTCTGTAAACTCTTTAACTTCCCGTCCGTCTTCCTTCACTATACATGGTGAGAAACGTCCTCCTGTCCGGGGCATATTCTTCAAACTTCCATAGTACCGAAAGTGTTTATAGCACAGTGGTCCTCTCCAGTCTCGACATATCCGATCATCAAGAAGTTCCAGGAACAGGCATTTAGACGCTCCATACGGTTACACGTTCTGTGCATATCCAGCAGTCTCAGCCTGTCCATGTATTTATATGTGTATACACATATATGTATATGTTTACAGGGATTATGTTCCACATCTTAGCAAACTTCGTACACGATGGAACAAAGCTGGTTTCAAAAACATTTATTACCTGAAAGGCCTCATGGTATGCTAATACAGACACACACACACACATATACTACTAACTTGACTGGTTTTCATTAACATCAAGATAGACATATACACACACATACGCACGCACGCATGCACACACGACACTGTCCTCCGAATGGAGCTCTTGTCTTGTTTACTTTCATGCAGAGGACACATGCTGGCTTCTTCAAATGTTATACGTCTCATCGGAGATGAGTACGTGGCTCCAATAGTAGTCTATTATCCCATGTTGTCATAGTACCAGTCTGTCACCGCATTCCCAACCTGGTCATCAGGTCAAACGTTAGTCAAAGATAGAAAGTCAACTCTAGTCAATAGTTTGTCAACTTGTGTGGAGCTCTCACTTCAAAAGCACCACACAACTTGAGAGAGATGTGTTTAATATGGTTTATTATAATAACTGATATTCTTAGCCTATTCTGAATATCCTTTGGAACTATTGAAATGGGGTGCCTCTCCCTGGTCCTCTTTAAGTGGAACACAGCCTCCTTCCGAGACTTTGCCCTGGCAGCAATACTCCTGCTCAATCGTGTACATAGGCACTAGATGAAGTTACCAGTTTGAGGACGGACTCCTTTATGAAGAAGCTTGTTATCAACGACTTCTGAGGAGTCACACACGCAAACACAATGTTAAGCGTTTTCATCTGCCGTTCAGAGTCTCAGCCCGCTGCTTACAGTTCCTCCTTAATCAGAGGTTGCTTGTATTGTGTGTGTCTCTACTTCTTATATAAAGAAAATATATGTGTGTGCATATCTAGCGTGTGTACTTTTTAATTTTTTTAAAATAAGAAAGTATATTATTAAGTTATTAAAGGTACTTAATCTCGGTTTTGTAACCCATGATAGAGTCGGCGCAGTTAAAATCACAGGCGGACAGTTCAGATTTTTCGTACGTGTGACGGCGTTCAGTTTGCGGCTCGGATGGGGTAACCGCTGAAAATGCAGTCTGGTTCTGAAAAGACTTGGAAATCTTTCTATGGCGCATGGGCTTTTCACTTGTAAGCAAATCTGTATGATATACTGTTAGATTTAGTTTTTTTTTCTGGTGATTTAGCTTGTTGCTTGGTTGAAATCACCAAATCTTGTATGCATCGAAGTTTTCTTCTGGTGATTTAGTTTGTTTCTTGGTTGAAATCACCAAATCTTGTTAGATCGGTGTTTAGTTGGAAATCTGTGTCATATTCTTTCAAACATCTCTGATTGTTAGGGTCGTATAAATTTTCCTATGTTCTCCTTAAGATTTTCTATTTATAACATTGTTTTATCTTTAAACACAGCGTGACGCGGGGATGCTCAAGATAGGTGCCATGCCTGGTACACAATTATACACTTTTAAAAATTATTAAACAGCCTGTAATCTTGTCATACATGGTTAATCACATGTTGGTAATCTTGTCATACAAGGTTAATACACATGTTGAGAGCTTTAATATTTATTACATAACACTATCGTAAGAGAGAATAGTATACATGTTGATTTATATTTTATATATTATATATACACTTCATATGTACACGTACGAATAAGACACATAGAGACATGTTTTTGCTTGTGTTATAGGTGCTTTATTCTTGTTGCATTTGAATGTTAAAATATGAGAAGTAGGTATTGACATGTATATTTTAGAGAGGTTATGAATAGGCAGTTATGATGAAATGTATGTAAGGTACCTGGGAAGGTAAGTTAATATTTAATTATTTAATGAGATATATATCTCATTTGTGAATATTATGTTTATGTATGTACATTTATGCGTTTTATGTATATATAAATTATAATGTGTTTATGTTCGTATGTTTACGTGTGTATATATATTAATATATATAAATATAACATATATGGATGTGAATATATTTCAAATGTGTGGTTGGGAACATAGCTTATTATTTTTATGTTTTGGTTGTTTGGTTTATATTTTTTTAATTGGTTTCATCTAGTTACTTATTACTATATGTAATGTGTATATAAACTGATACATGTGTTTATCAACATTATGATTTGTATTTATTGAAAATATTTATTATTCTTTAATAATTTTAGTATATATTGAAATATTTAACTATTTTTCTTTTTAATTGAACATGATTATTCTTATTAAGGTATATTAGAATATCAAAGTAAGTTCGAAGGGATTAATAGTAAAATGTTTCATCTTTCAGTTCAATTTTTTATATGTGTATGTTGTCCGTGTTAAGAAGTATTTGTTGTAGATGTTCTTAATAAGTACATTATATAATTTTGTTTGTGTAGACAATTTTGATATGCATTTGTATTATTGTATATATATTGTTTTAGGGTATGTAAGTGCATTTATAAAGACATATATATATAAAGTTTTTGTATATAAATTTTTATTAATATTGTATTGAATGTTTTTTTTATAACAATAACTGTGTTGTGTATGTGTAGTTATAAATGATATTTATTTATATATGTAAATATATTTATTTATACATCTAAAGTGTGTAAAAATATTTATTTATATATCTGTATAAATATTTATAAATATATATCATTTATAATTATACATATACAGACAGTTATTGTTATAAAAAGAACATTCGATGTAATATCTTTAACCTTGGTAAATTTATACACAAAGACTATATATATATATTCTATTTTATAAATGTATTTATATATTTAAAACATATATATATATAATAATTATATATATAAATAATGATACAAATGCATATCAAAAATTGTTTGTACAAACAAAATTGTATAATGTATTTATTAAGAGTGTTTGTGGCAAGTGTTTCTTGACACGGATAGTATATACACATAAAAATTGGATTAGAAGACGAGCATTCTGTTGTTAATTTCTTCGAACTTACCTTTGATATACTCTAATAAGAATAATTACATTCAATTAAAAAAATAGTATTACAAAATGAGTTGAATATTCAGTATATATCAAGATTATTAAAGAATAAAGAATATTTTGATAAATATAAAATGTTGTTGATAACACACATGCATCAATTTATGTACACATTACATATGACAGTAGATAATTAAATGAGATCAATTAAGGGAACATAAATTAAGATAACCAAGGCATAAGGGAACGACAAGCTATGTTTTCAACCACATTTGAAACATATTCACATTCATATATGTTATGTTATACATATTGATATATATACATACGTAAACATATGGACGTGGACACATTATAGCTTATATATACATAAAACACATGAATGTACATACATAAATACAGCATTCACATATGAGATATATATCTCATTAAGTAATTAGATATTAACTTACTTTTTCGGACATCCTACGTGCATTTCATCATAGTTGCTTATTTATGTCCTCTCCAGAATATGCATGTCGATACTTGTTTTTCATATTTTAGCATTCGACGTGACAGGAACAAGATGAAGCACCTATAACACAAGTAAAAAACATGTCATTGTGTCTATCTCGTACATGTACATATATATGTATATATGATATATAAAATTGACATGTGTACTATTCTCTCTCTTTTGATAGTGTTCTTACTTAAACATGTAATAAATCTTAAAGCTCTCTAACATGTGTATTAACTCGTTTTTTTTCTTACTCTATAAAGTAAGAAAATACATTAGCTAATTTTCTATCATGGCTAAAGTATGCATTTTCTATCACACATACACCACATAATAGCCTGCGGGCAAACAGATATTTCTATGTTTACTCTATGTAAATGTAGATACATGCAAGCTTGTTCGTGGGTGCCCATGTATACATACATACATAATCATATATTTTATATATAGGTGGAGAAGTTCGACTCGGGAGCAATTCAATAGCTGTCTATTAATGTAGGGAAGCTGCATGTACAACGGGAAAACTTGCTTCCTCATTAGTTAAGGTCAAGAAAATTCTGCTGTAAGGTACGAATAACACACATAACTTAAGGTATATTTTGTTTTAAATACAGAAAACATAATAATAATAATAATATTGCATAAACATAAATAAACATAAACAATTGTTTTAGGAGTTTGAAGATAGAGAGGTATTGAAGAAGATGGCTACTGCTGTTGAGTTTGCCTCAAAAAAGGTATTAATATAGAGAGAGAAGAAGGAAAGGAGAGGGATATATGATACTCTCCCCGTCCCTCTCTCCTTTCTATATATCTTTCTCATTATCATTACATACAAATGTATTGTAAGTAAAGGAAGGAGCCATGATCTTTTGGTTTTTCTCCGTTGAGAAAGTAGTTCGGGATGTTTTTTCTGTGTTAAAGCCAACATGACTAAAGATCAAGGAGAGAGTTGGAGCACTCTGGAAAGGTAGAAAACAGAATGGGAGGGAAGATGAGGAACATATATATATATATTTTAGATAAATGCCACGATGTAAATTGATACCACTAGTTATAACTTACATAGTATTAGTTATTGTATATACATAAAAATTATGTGAAAATTTATACATTTTAGATTTGACTTTCAAGATTATTAAATTAAGTTATCATTTTTTATACTGATAAAAAGAAATTATTGCATATACTTACACAGGGACAGCAAAGTGTTCAATAGCTTTCTTAGGTAAACCCTCCGTGACCTAGCCGCTCTGTATGTGCTCTTCTAAGCAGAGTGTTATATATAGTAAGGTTTAAATAAATAAATAATTAAGAAAATGATAATTACATTTGTATTATCATTAAACCGACAAGAAACAGAGTGTCAAGAGCAAGACATCAAGTACATACATATATATGTATATCTGTGTGTGTATGCTTTTATCTTTATAAACCCTAAACTCTGTTCTAAAAGCCTATATAACCACGTGGCTGTTTGAGAAAACAGTTCATGAAAATTATTAAAAAAATTTGAATTTAAAATGTATATTTAAAGAGTGATGTTTAAAATAAAGATAAATATATGAGGAAAAAACCATTATTCTGTAATTTACATTTATGACAATAATCTAATCAAGTATTGTTATATAATTAATATAAACATGAATATATCAGTTTTTAAGGTATTATGTATATTATAAGAAATAAATCTAAATAAAGTTAAACTTAACCTTTCTGATTATTCAATTAATAGATAATGAGATACTATAAATATTACATTTACATTATATTTATCCTGATTAATTTACATTATGGGTGAGCATATACTTTGTCATGCAGCTAAATGCTAGTAAGATATCTGATGAGCACTGAGTTTGACTGCAATGATTTAAGTGTCCGTCCATAACTTGCCAAACACATTGTGAATATGTATGTACACACACAGAGGCATAACTTCTACTCCGGTTTTGTGAATTTGAGAGAGAGAGCACACCAACAAACACAATACTTTTGCATATAATAATAACTTTAAAGGCAGAAACGAATATGTAAACTTTACTACTATGTAATTCAAATATATTAATTCACCATTAACAGCATCTGCTTGAGCTTCTCTCCGCATTCTACGTGAGTCAGTAAGCTTCTCGACAGCACTCAGAGTCCACTTGAGGCAGTCCCCATACACAATCCTCGCAATGCCAGAGACAACCGTGCGATCATCGTGAGTTGCCTTGGCCGATGACTTTGCCGTCCCTATCAACACCGTTGTGGGCTTGTTAAAGTAAATAGTTTAGAGTTCTTGTTATCTGCAGCACCAAACATTTTATCCTCCATTGGTTTTAACATCAACCTCATGAACCGTCGTATTACGTAAGTACAGATTCTCCAACCTCCTTTTCTTCCTCAGGTACACACACTTAACTCTGCAAGAGCAAGATCGCTGATTTTGTTGCCGGAGGAGATCTGTGCAACAGCCCATCCAATGCCAATAGTGATCATATGGATTTTCTTGTATCTATCGATTCGAACATTCTGTATGCCTGCTGCACACCATAATAAAGTACTTGAGGTAGGCATAACGGCCACATGAACTGCGGCAGAGATCTTGGCAACCTTGGGTGTCCAGGCAAATCACATGCCCTCGTCAACCAAAACCATCTCAACGCCGCCTTCAAACCAGATGCAGTATATACTCTGTTGGCTCCCCTTTAAGAAGCTCACCAGGTTTCGGAGCCAACCTGGTGTAAACAGGAGGCATAGAACAGGCCACGGGTCTGTAATTTAGCTCCTTGGTAATCAATCAGCACTATCATTCCAGAAGCAGTTACAAGCATCTGGCTTCAAAGTCGATTTTGTTACATGACATAACTTGCCACATATACATTTAGGGCTTTCCGTTTGTGTCCGTTAGCACGGTGCGCTTGGATCCTGATTGTCTCATGGTATCGGAGCTCGGATAGCGCCATGGAAGGAAAGCCATCCATCCGCGAGTTTGATGGAGAAGGATTTGAGGGATTCAAGATCCATCTTGAATCCTTTCTCTTATTTCATGGGTTGTTGGGGATTGTAGATGGAACAGAGCCGTCGCCAGCTCCAGGTTCTACTGCTGCTGAGGTACGTGACTGGAATCTCCGGGATTCCAAGGCTAGAGGAAGTATTGCAATGTGCCTGTCCTCGAATGTATTATTTGCTGCTCCATCCATTCCCAAATCCACTGCAGCAGCACTTTGGAAATGGTTGAGCGACACCTATGGCATCAAGAGTGAAATGGATGTCTTCAACATCCATTCACAGCTAGATTCCTTGAGGCTAGAGGAAAATGGTAGTATCCAGACTCACATTGCCAAGCTCCAGGGATTTTTCACACAGCTTGCGGCTGCTGGGGCGAAGCATTGTCTCACGGATGAGCAGCAGAGGCTGCGACTCTACAAGTCCTTGCCGGCTAGTTGGAAGAATGCAGTTGAGAGCTTGCTTCTCCAACCAGGGATGACTTGGGCAGATGCCGTGAGGAGTCTTCGCAATATTGAAGCCATGCGAAGTGAGAGGGCGGAAATGCCACATGCTATGTATGCTTCACAGGCTCTTGGTGATGCCAAAGTGGCAAAAACGTATGCAGCAGCAAATGCCCAGAAAGGGCAAAATTCTGGGGCAGTAGCAAATGCCCAGAAAGGGCAAAATTTCAGGGTAGCAGCAAATGCCCAGAAAGGGCAAAATTCTAGGGCATTTGGGCGTGCCAAGGCCAGACTTGCTAAGAATCAGTGTGCTCGTTGCTTGGAGATGGGCCATTGGGCTCAAGATTGCACTGCTCCAAAGCCTGTCAAACGACCAATTGCTATGACGGCGAAAGCTAATCTACTCGAGAGCAATGGGACTGCTACAACAAATGAGGTTGACGAGGAACTCTACAACGCAGAGGCAGTTGTAGCACCGAGTAGGTGGCTTCTAGACTCTGGTTGTACTAATCTTATGGGCAATAAGAAAAGTCTTTTTGAGTGTTACCAACCGAACATTGAAAAGCATGCTGTTCATTTAGGTGATAATACCACCATCCCTGTGGAAGGCATCGGGCAATTTCGGCTCTCACTTGATCATGGGCGGACCATGACATTTGATGGTGCCATGCACGTCTCCACCTTGCGACGTAATTTAATGTCCATCGCCAAGATATGCGATCAAAGTGCAGTGGTAGTCTTTGATGCAAAGGGAGTCTCCTTGGTTGACTCTAGCGACTTTCACATGCTTGGTACACAGTTGCTTCGTGGGAAACGCATTGGGGACTTGTACGAGATTACTGCTGCCGACTCAGTTCAGGCCTTTCAAACTGTGGAGGCAGATTCTCGTGCAGAGCTCTGGCACAAGAGACTCGGTCATGTGAATTACCAATCTCTTCAACGAATGAAATCACAAGGCATAGTTACTGGATTGGATTTCCGACGTATCCCATCTACGTTTTGTGAAGCTTGTGTTTTAGGCAAGCATCACCGCCGAAATTTCTCGCCGAGTAAGCATCGAGCGATTGGACTTTTGGACTTGGTCCATTCTGATCTTTGTGGTCCCATGGACGTGCCAAGCCATGATGGTGCGAAGTATTTCATCACATTCATTGATGACTATAGCCGTCGGACATGCATTCACTTCTTGATGCGCAAGAGCGATGCAGTTGTTGCGTTTCAAACATATAAGGCCTATGTTGAAAATCTCCTTGGCCGAAAGATAAAAGCTCTTCGAGTTGACGGTGGTGGTGAATACCTCAACAATGAGCTTCGGGGCATCTGTCGTGATGTAGGCATACGACTGCAAGCCACGGCTCGCTACACCCCCCAGCAAAATGGTGTTGCAGAAAGGAAGAATCGCACTCTTGTCAATGCTGCTCGTGCTTTGTTAGCTGATGGACATCTTGACAAGACGTTTTGGCAAGAGGCCATAGCCACAGCAATGCATGTCCAAAATCGCCTTGCTACGGCTGCTTTGGATGGAAAAACCCCTGAGGCATTTTGGACAGGGTCTACTCCTGATGTGTCTCACTTTCGAGTCTTCGGTTGTGCGGCATACGCACATACCCCTGATCAACTTCGGAAAAAACTGGATCCCAAAAGTAAAAAATTCATCTTCATAGGATATGCACAAGATGACACCATCGGGAGAAAAGCTTACAAGTTGTGGGATCTTGCATCTCATAAGGCTCTTGTTAGCACGGATGTCATGTTCAACGAAGATGACTTTCCCATGCGCACAGAGGCTCTTCAAGATCCTTCTTTCATTGATGAGACTCAACTTGTTCCTTTGATACCACTTATGGGAGATGGTCCACTCTTGCCTCCGCCTTTAGATCCTATTCATGAGTTACCACTAGAGATTCCACTGGGGAATCCTCCACTTCTAGACATGCCTGAACCAGTTGATGCTCAAATTGAGGATAGGCCTTCGACACCTCCACCACCTCGTCGACGTCGTGGCATGCCTGATCCGATGCCAATTCTTGATCAACCCCGGGAACGTCGACCTTCATTGAAAGTCCGAGAAAATATTGAAGTAGATGCTGCGGAGCTCGATGATTTTTGTGGTCTTGTTGATGCTGGCATCCCCATGACCTATGATGAGGCCGTCTCAGGGCCTGAGGCTCCATATTGGATGGAAGCCATTGCGGAAGAAGTTGCTTCCATTCGGGTTAACGGCACCTATGTTCAAGTGGATTCAGCACCACCGGGACGACGTGTTTTGGATCCAAAATGGATCTTTTCCAAAAAGTATGGAAAAGATGGTCAAGTGGTACGTTATAAGGCACGGTTAGTTGTTCGCGGATTTCGCCAAGTCCATGGCCTTGACTATGATGAAACATTCTCACCAGTTGTAAAAATGGCCAGCCTCCGTACCCTTTTTGCACTTGCGGCTGCTCGCAAATGGCAAGTCCACCATATGGATGTCAAGACAGCCTTCTTGAATGGGGATTTGCAAGAGGATATCTACATGCATATACCTCTTGGGTTTGAGGATGATGTTGCCTCTAGTGGCACTATATGGCAATTGCGGAAAGCTTTGTATGGCTTAAAACAAAGCTCCCGTGTTTGGTACCAAAAATTTGATGCTACCTTACGTGCTCAAGGCTTTTCTCGCTGCCATGCTGATCCCAATGTGTATGTGAAAGGCCATGCCAAGAGCATGCTCATCGTGGCCCTCTATGTTGATGATTTGCTCATCATGGGTGATGACACTGATGCCATTGCTGCTCTAAAAGTTTCTCTTAGCCAGCAATTCCAGATGAAGGACCTTGGCCAAGTTTCTTACTTTCTTGGCTTTGAGGTCACACATGATCCCAAGTCTGGTAGCTACATGCTTAGCCAACAACGTAAGGTCGAAGTCTTGCTGGATCGGTTTGGTATGCGTGATTGCCACCCTGTCAAGACCCCAATGGTTGTCGGTGCCATTGACCTCACAATTGAGCAACCCGGTGAGCCTCTACCTGCTGGGACTCCTTATCGGCATCTCATCGGTTGTCTCACATATTTGTCCCTAATGACTCGCCCCGACATCGCATATGCGACTATTGCCTTAAGTCAGTATAACACGTCACCAACCACCATGCATTGGCAAGCTGCCAAGCGTATCGTCAGATACCTTCGGGGCACTATGGATTGTGGCATTGCTTATTCGGGAGGTGATGCATCGTTGACATGCTACACAGATGCTAGCTTTGCCAACAACAAAGGTCATCGCTCAACTTCTGGCATTTGCCTTTCCTTCTCAGGAGGTGCCATTGCGTGGGCTTCTAAGCGACAATCTGTGGTGGCACTTTCTAGTGCAGAAGCTGAGTACATTGCACTCACTACTGGTAGCAGGGAAGTGGTTTGGGCTCGGGGGCTACTTGCTGAGCTGGGATGTCCACAAGCTGGCCCCACTCCTTCTTGGTGCGACAACTTGAGCAGCATTGCCATGTCCAAGAACCCCGTCCACCATGCTCGCTCGAAGCACATTGAAGTCCAATTCCACTACGTGCGTGAGCTAGTTGATGGTGGCACACTGGCCGTCCAACATCTTGGGACAAAGGACATGCCAGCTGACCTTCTCACCAAGCCATTGGGGCCACACCAGTTTCAACTCTTGCGCCACAGATTTGGGTTGGTAAGTGGCTTCGGTTTGGGGGGGGCTTCGGTTTGGGGACATACCTCGCCACATATACATTTAGGGCTTTCCGTTTGTGTCCGTTAGCACGGTGCGCTTGGATCCTGATTGTCTCAGATTTTGCAAATTATTCCTGAGCTTACCTCCATGAATGGATGCGAAACCGTAGCTACTTACAACAATTTCATCAGCATAGATTACTTGCCGCCTTGTCCCTCCTGGTCCTGAGACGCATGCACGGCCTGATGTTCTTACGGTGATCAAAACTAATTAAATTACAACTTTATACTTAAATTGCTTATTCTAAAGATAGTATTAATTTAACTTAACTTATTTATTAACCTGCAATCATCAATTTATTAACATTTAATTGTTTTGTTGCTTAAATTTACTAAGCGTTGTAAAATATAGTATTTATTTAAGTTTATTATACATTATATCATTTGATTCTTTGTTTACTAGTTTGAATATGTATATTATTTAAGTATGCTTATTATAGCGTCTCATTTTATATAAAATGTTATTATATATTTCAATTTTAATCTCCCATTAGTTAATTATACATTTAATTCAAACCAGCAGTGTCCAACTTTTTTATAAATTAGTGATTTAACTCAATGGAGGGAGTATCTTTCTATATATATTGTATTATATATATACAGGAAGATAAATTGCATGAGTTTTACATAACATTACCGAAGCTCTCTCTCTCTCTGCAAAGTTTGTTATATATATGCGTTGGTCTCATTCCTCATATTGTTAGATATATATGTTCGGTCTCAAATGTTTATGATATATGAAATTGTATTATAATATAAAATATCATAAAAAATTATATTATATCATATAAAACAATATTGGTTTATTAATTTAATTGGTTAATAACATGACAATTATTAAACCAAAAAAAAAGCTCCCCTCCCATGTATAATGTACCCTATCTCTCATTTAGTGTATGTATTTTCTTTTCCTGTCGCAAATCTAAAACAAATACTCTAAGCACACATATATAGAGATATGTTTTCTCTAGTTGGTTAAGTAAATTACTTGGTAAGAAATGTGAAGAAAATATTTGCTCTGATCGTCATTGCATTAATTTTTGATATATATATACAGTTTGAACAGGCAGGTGGCGGAAGATTATGACCTTGGATCACTGAGGTGTCACTCCACATCAATGATTGTTTCCCACACTTCTCAAGCTGATCGTTTTCAGTTAACATAAGCGCATGAAGGATTTATGCTTAGCTATGGGGAGTGACTTAGTGAAAATGTCTGCCAGCATTTTCTCAGTTGGGCAGTATAGTAAATCAACTTTATTGTGTTGAACTTGTCCTGGAATGAAATTGAATCACAGCTCGATATGCTTGGTATGAGAGTGAAACCTTGAGTTCTTTGTGAGTGCTATAGCGAAGAGTTGAACAACAGTTCTGGTTCTCACTCTCAAGTCTTGCACAACCAAGCTGATTCCTTTGCTGCAGAGGCAGTAGCAATCACGAGGGGTTCACTCCCCGAGAAGCTAAATGGCAGCAGCATCCATGCAAAGGTAAGGAAATAACATGTCTGTGGGCAAATAAGAGTACACCCTCCTTGGTTATTATAATTATTAGTTTTATAAACTAGATAATTATGAATAGTGTTTTAATCTTAACTGTTGATTAAACTCATCAATAAATCTGAATCATTAATTTCAAAATGAATTTGGCAGTAATTATTCATTGAAAATAAAATAATAATTAAATAAAAATTAATAATATTTTAATAATAAATAATAATATTTTACTTATTTAACTCATAAGAAAGGTAAATAATAAATTAAAATACTAAAATATAATATAATTTATAAAATATTATTAAACTAGATGGTAATAATTAGATGATAGTTAGTGTTGCAAGTTTTGGAAGGGTGTAACTTTTATTTACTCATGTATTGTACTTCTACCGTACAAGAAGGGTCAACATTGTCTTGGCACGGAAGGGGTTAGGGCACATAGCTACCGAAAGAAAATAACTTGAAAGTGTGCAGAGACATCATTGATCTAAGTGTTAAGTGATCAGCCAACATGTTGAACTCTATCTTCATTAGTATAAGGAATGCTTAAAAAATGCTAGATTTTACACTTACAACCTCAACCCAGTCGAGCTTGACTCTGTCACATCCGAGACTCTCAAACTTATAAACTTGATGCAGTTATTTGACAACTATGTGAAAATTTTTGTTACAAATTTAACAAGTGTAGAAATTAGAGGAGAAAATAATAAATGTACTCTTGGGTATATAATTTTGCAGATTTTATCTCTCAAAGGGCTTGTTATAAAGCTAGTACAAACCATGGTATATAAGGGTGGACAAAGGTGTGCAAAGAGTATGATAGGGGTTTTCTTAAAATGTCTATATGCTCATGGTATATTGCTTTTCTTAGAGTGAACCCCCTGTGGTAGCCATGTACTCAGCTTTTGTGCTAGTTAGGGCTATCATGGTTTGCTTTTTACTGCACCAACTCATTGGGGAGTTGAAAACATACCCTGAGGTGGAACTATGAGCTACTGGATACTCTGCCCAGTCTGCATATGTGTAGCCAACTAGGTCCACAAGCCATGAAAATGACAATTAAGCCATGTCCGTGTTGTTGTTGCTAACACTACTATATGTTAGAAAATAAGAAGATATAATACATTTCATTGCTGTCCAATGATTTGGATTTGGTTTTTCCAAAAACTGTGACATGTGGCCAACTACAAACACCAAATCTGACTGAGTCGATACCATTAGGTAAATCAAATTGTTGACAACATATCGCTAAGGCACCCCTTTCATTTGTTCCTCCTCCTTGATAATTAGATTGCGGGAAATGAGGTGTTAGCCAACCTCAAGAACAGTAACAACATGCTTAATGTCATAGTTTTTACTTTTGTTCACTTACTTTTTTAATTATTTAGAGATGAGTCATGCACCGAGGGGTTTGTAGAGTTTGGAGAATTGGAGACTAATGCACAGTCTCAGTGCATGAATTGTTTGGAGAATTATAATAACATGCATAATTGGAGTCATCCTTGATAATAATGCACTCATAGGATGACTCATAGGATTCATGCACCGAGTTTGAAGCAATTCCACACATCCCTTAACCAAACATTTTCCAGGCTCGACTCTCATAGCTCTGGAACTTGGTGACAGCCTTGCATAACTGGGTTTGCCTCTCGGCCATCTCCAAATCTCACGAAGATAAGGCCAAGCTTTTTTTCCAAGGGGCCAAAGAGACTAGCTACAATTCTTAATTTGATCATTAACTATGCATAGCTTAAATTTATTTAATACTTTAACTATTTAAATTTAAAATTATATACATTTATATATAAATTAACCTATGTATAATCATATATCAAACTATATAAATTATATTTATATATATTATAAACTTATATTTCTATATAATATAAATTTATATTTAACATATATATAAACTATGTATAAATTATGTGTAAATTACACTAAAACTAACACAAATTTAAACTTTTAAACTACATATAAATTATACATTAAATTATTTTAACTTTATATTTTATATAAGTTTAAACTTTTACACTTTTAGATGCCAAATGGTTTTTAAATTTAATATAAATTTAAAATGTGTATAAACTATGTATATAATGAAGCTATGCATAATTATATATTAGAACTATATTAAATTATATTTAAACTAGGTATTTATTTAGATTTAATATTTACTATGTATATTTATATTTCATATTTAAATTCTATAGTGTCAAATTTATTATTTACTATAAGTAAAATTAATGATAATTAAACTCAATTGAACAATAAACCTAACCCTAAACTCTAAAATTAGAAAACATAGTAATCCTAAATTTATTTATAACTATGGTTGTGACAAGGGCTTATATGATCTCTCTTGAGGAATTGGGAGCGGCTTGACAAGAAACAATAACATCTTCACTAATTCTTTATGGATGCTATAAATATAACGATCCCAATAGCGATTTGGTGAATGTAGAAGGTGATATAGGCCATTCCTATGCTCACTGTGGCAAGCATGAACCGACTGTTGTGCTAAAGGTTGCTAAATGGTTTCATGGTAAATACATTGGATATTTACATATAATTAATGTTTAATATTTTTTTAAATACAAATAAGGCAGTTGCTCAGCTAGATGAGGAGGCTTTAAAATGGATCCAGCGTTTGGTATGTACATGCGTATGTGTGACATATCTATATATACACATCTATATATGCACACATGATTGTATAGATTGTAAAGACATATCTACGAATATGATGTACCAACTATAGATGTGTGTACGTTATGGTGTATATAAATGGATGTACTATCAATACTTATATAAATTATATACTCCAAATAAGTTTTAGAGAACCATGTGTACTAGAGTGAAGTACATGTCGTATCTGTTTCCAATGATATACATTTACATATCTACACGTCTATGTTATTATACATAAATAGACAGTGCATATAGAGAGTTTGATGTAATACTTAAATGTGAGTGTAGACATGTTATACTCAATATACATGTGTGTGTGTTTTGAGTATACTCAATTGATTTAGGTGTAGCGTGGTTTGATAATTGGAAACAGTGTTTATATTTTTTACGTGGACAAGGCATTGATGTTAAACAAAAATGGCCAGTTATATATGCCTCTATCCAAAAAGCTATAAGTATGCATATGTACTAAATACATTTGTATATATATGTATGTGTGTGTGTGTATAATATACACGTACATGCTAATAAATATTATGTTGTTTTCAACTGCAAGCTCTGTGAATTGCCTTGTATTAGATGAAACTATTATGAGCATTGTGTGCACTTTTAGTATACAATAAATTTAATGTGTATTTATATATATTTCTATTTATGTGTATATATGTATGATTGATCAATGTAAATTTGTATGCAGAAAATAAACAACTGAGGTTGTTTAACAAGAAAGGAAAGACAGGGAATAAGAGAATGAGTTTGCACTTTTCTTTCTTTCTCCAGTTAAATAGTAATATTAAAATTAAAAACTTTTAAGTTGAAGATAATAGGACGCTTATTAAAAGGTGGCGGTTTAAATGTTAGGAAGATGGTTGGGATAGAGAGCCATGGGTACCATATGATATTGTAAAATCCATTCAGAACAAAATAAAGAGTTACAATAATATATACAATTTTTAATTACATGAGTAACACATTCAAATACACATTAAAATCACAAATAAATAAATAAATCTAACACATTCAAATACACATAAAAGTATCTTCAATCTTGACGGGGTGGCAAGAGATACATGTTATCAACATGTTTCTTTGGGACTCGCTGACAGATTTTTTTAGGGCATTGGCTCTGATGGACGTCTTTGGCTTGGCATTTGGCTACAAGCTGAATCTTGATAAGTGTGCCACATTGAGTGAGAAAGTGAGGGAGGATATGTGATTGGTAACCCATACGGTGGTTGGGCCTGTAGAAACAACGACATTGTTGGGGTTTCTTTTGGTCTCGGGTATCTCGCACAGGTGTTTGTCAACTAATTGTTGAGCAGATCAGGAGGAAACTTGGGCGTTGGGACAACAAGTTGTTATCCACAACCTCAAGAGCGGTGCTGGCAGGGCAGTGTTAACCTCGGCTCACATGTACTTTTCAGCATTTCTCCTTGCATTTGCAAAGAGCTACAGGGATTATGTTCAGTTATCATGCACTTCATATTTGCAAGGGAAGCGGACAGGGGTTGGGTCTATGTAGGGTGTAAGAGGGTGCAAACTTTGAAAGAGCTGGGGGATTTGGGGGCACTTGATATGGCTGTACAGGCGTGGGCATTGGCAGCCAAGTATATCTATAGGTTGCTCTTTGGTTCGTGGAAGCACGAAGCAGCCTGATATATGAAGTTTTGGCTTGAAAGATCCAGAAGGAGAGGACAAGGAGCACTGGCTTTTGCCTTTTTAGACTCAGCCTTCGCGGGATTCTCTATTTGTCAAGGTGCATCGGCCTTGTTTCAGGCAATTCTTCATGCATGGAATGACTTTGCAGGATTCTTCTCAAAGCTCAATTAGCAAACTGGTCTCCACAGGTCAACGAAGGCAGACCACTGGCTCTGGGGAACACTAGATGGGTCAACAAGTGGGTAAACAAGGGATTGGTACTCTTCCGAGATCTTTGAGATGTACAAGGGGACATGTGGAAGAGCAGGGCGGAGCTAAGAAGAGCTCTCAAAAAGGGATTTGGACAGAGTTGAGAGGCTGCAGTAGGCATCAGGGGTTCTGGGAAAGGGACAAGCACTTCAGTGGTCTCCTGACCGGCCTTTCTCAGTCCGTAAGATATATAGGTTCAAGAAGATGGCAGTCGAGAGCATTCACAAGCCCTTCTAGATCACCAATGAACCAATAGCACAGTGGAGTAGGGCCTGCCACTAGAGCATAAGATGATGTGGTTCTAATTGGACCCTTCTCCACCAAGGGATACAAACGAGGGAGTATAGGTGTAAGACTGGGAGGAGAGGGAGTCGACTTGTGAGAGATGTGGCCAAGGCAACGAGGATGTTTCTCACCAACTGTGTGTGCTCGGACTCTCTCAGGCTGTGGGATTCACTATCCTTTATTGTAGAGAGGCCTAACCCAAAGTTCCTGCTAGGAGAATATCACATGCCAGGAACATCTACAAGGGCGAGAGTGCTGGCAATGATGATCATATCTCGGTGTATTTGGAGGGTTAGAAATGAATGGGTCTTCAACAAGAAGCAGCTCTCCATAACCTTCTTCTTGCTGATGGGGCAGCAGGTTCTCGGGTATGGGCTTGAAACTTTTGGGGAACCAAAAGAGGACAGATCTTGGAAAAAGAGCTTGGATGAGATTTGGAGATGGCCGAGAGGCAAACCCAGTTATGCAAGGCTGTCACCAAGTTCCAGAGCTATGAGAGTCGAGCCTGGAAAATCAATAAAGAGTTTGGTTAAGGGATGTGTGGAATTGCTTCAAACTCGGTGCATGAATCCTATGAGTCATCCTATGGAGTGCACTCATTTGTTTCTCCAAACTCGAAATGTGCACCAAGATGGTCGTGTCATTATTAGAGATGTTTTCCTCAAGCTAGGTAACTACGAGAAAGCTATTGAATTTTTAACTGCCATTCAAGAGAGTCCTTGTGTGGATGCTAAAAATCAATTTGATGCAATGGCGAAGCTCTCTGTACAAGAGCAATCTTCAACTGACTCACATGAAAGACCGGATGAAGTTGCACTCCTGCAGGTAGGTGCAACTTATACGCTACTTCATTAACCTACGCAATAACCTCAAATGGACTGGCATAACGAGGTGCAAGCTTGTCTGACTTGCTGGCTTTGAGCTGAGTTATATATCCTCGCTTAAGAGATGAGGGAAATACCACTTGTAGATATACCTTATCTCCAACCTTGGACTGCCGATAAGAGCGTTTTGCATTAGCATACTTGCATATTCTATCTTGAGCTTTAAGCAAGTTCTTCCTACAAATTATTAGGATTTCTTCCAATTCTCCAACAAAAGGCTATGAGCTTGTTGATCAGTACCAAGCTTACTCCACCTGTCATAGTTTTTACTATAACTCCCCTTTACTTTGGACGTTGACTGTTGTTACCTTTATATACTATGTATAAGCTCTAGATGTAGTAGGAAACATGCCCGCTTAGTGCACTTGGGTATCTAGTGATGGTCCAGTTGGGTGTCATTAAGTATTTGTAGGAAACTCTAGGCAAAGTTAAAATTTACCTTCTAAAAAACTCTTACCCTGGTTTTTTGTGTCCCGGTTGGGTTAATGGTTAGTTCCGGTGAGTTTGGCATGTCAGATATGTTTAGAAATATTCCTAGGTTTGACAGGTTAGGGTTTAGGGGTCGATGGATAACTCACCAAGTATATTCCCTTTGGGAATGAGATTTCAGTGCTAGCCCACTTATATAAACAGGAAAATGAGGGGGGGGTCTGTCACATAAATAAGTAGTATATAGGAGTGAGGGTTCTTGGGTTCATGACTGAGCTCGTTACTCTTCTCCCGGTGCAAGCTCTAGTTTGTATCATCAAGGCACAACCCTGTGTTGTGCCGCCCTAACTTCCATATAATAAGGGTACGTCCCACCTTTAGGGTAACTTACCCTTAACGTTAGCGAATCTATGCCTAGGAGGTCTTGTCGGGATGCACGTTCCAAGAAGTAGAGGTTGAGGCTTGTCTCTAGCCTCCTCCTCCACGTCAAACTAGGTGTAGCACTCATGGCCAAGCAAGACACATGGGTGTGGGATCTTGTTTGACAGGTTCAAATACCAATTTCTAAGGGTTCACTAGAGGGTTCTAGAGTTGGCATTTAGGAGCCACGTTTGTGGCACTTGGTGCGTCTCTTGAATCTAAGGGTTATGGCATGATAGCCCACATCGGGGAAGGCAGTGTCACATAGAGATGTGACACTGGGCTAAACGTCACACGATACAACGCCCAAGGCACTCCCTTTGGGGTTGTGTATAGGCTTGTCACCAAGGGGTTGGATACTTTGACAAACAGGCATGCTTGTGTTCGCACTAGGATGCTAAGCCTTGGGCATTTGCTCAAGGGAGGTTAAGTCTTGTAACTAGGTGTGCTTAGGCACACTTGACTAGGGGAGTGTTCTCCTTGGAATCTAAGGGTTGAACAACCTAGTTTGTCATCAAGAGCCTTTTCGTGAAGCACTCGCAAGGTCATGTACTTAGGGTTATTCAAACCTAACCTTAGGGAGTTTGCTTAGTAAAACACTCGTGTTCGCCTATGGTGCACACTCGTGTCCTCACTAAGTATTAGCCCTAGGTCTAGGGTATGACTTGGCCTCTCAACCCTTAGGGGTTAGTCGTGGTTCATGGTACCCTTATCGCCCTAAAGGGGTTGTATTCTCGAATGAGGGTGATTCCTCAAGAGGTAAGTGACGATGCCTTGGCTCTGTCACAGGGGTATGTGTAAGACACATCTCCTTTGTGGGGTTAGGGCATGATCCTGTCTAGGTCTACTAGGATAGGATCCTAAAGTCTATTTGGGTTATCCTCTAGGGTTCAGGGGATGGTCATTCTAGGGGACTTAGGGTAGAACTCTGAGTCTTCTGCCTAATTGGGCCTTTGAGTTAGATTCTTAGGGTTTACTTGGAAGACTTGGCGTTGTTCACACAGGGTGATGATGTCGAATGGCCACTTGGCAGCCACGTGTTGCCACGTGTGGCCCTTCGGGTTAAAACTCTGACACCACCGAATACCCACATCGGCTGGAGTTCTTGGATGCCTGCCGTGATATGGACTATAACCAAGCCACTATGCATACTGTTGTTGTAAGCAAACTCTGCTAATGGCAAAAAACTTATCCCACTGCCCGGTTTCTCTCAGACACTTGCTCGTAACATATCCTCCATAATTTGATTCACCCACTCAGTTTGCCCATCAATCTAAGGGTGATCTCCACTGAAAAAAATACAATCCGGTTGATAAAGCTCGATAGAACGACACCCAAAAAGAACTGGTGAATTTGGAGTCACAATCACTAATGATGTTCAATGGCATTCCATGCTCCGAAAACACTTGAGTCAAATAGACCATAGCTAACTCCTTGCTGGTTACATTCCCCTTCAACGGAATGAACTTAGCATACTTGGTCAAGCGATCAACTCTGCCTTCTTTGGAACAACAAATCTGTTCTTATAAAGTAACAAACCATCAACTTTCGAATATGGTTCCATTAGATTGTTTAAGCGTTGTTGTACATCATCATCCTTTAATTGAGCTTCCCCAATCATATCAACTAGCGACTCTCCACTCTCCCCATAGCATTTAGTTGTATTACTCTCGATAAAGCATCCGCAACTACGTTCTCCTTCCCCTCCTTATAAAGGATTGACATTCGTCCACCAAACTCATGTAGACAAACTGACCAACGAGCCTGTCTTCCATTCAGGTCTTGTTGAGTCAAGAAATGTCGTAGAGGTTTATGATTGGTAAAGACCTTAAAGTCTAACCCAGTATGCAAGTAATGCTCCAAATACGAACAGCATGCACAATAGCAAGCAACTCTTGGTCATATGTAGAATAACACTTCTCCACATCATTCAACTTTCGACTCTCAAAAGCTATAACATGACCAGCTTGCATCAACACGGCTCCAATCACATACTCGCATGCATAAGTGTACACTTTGAATGGTGTATCATCTATAGCGACAGCTAACACAGGAGCAGAAGTAAGTACTTGCTTCAATTTCTCAAAAGCTGCTGCTTCCTTGGCTGTCCACACAAACAACTTGTCCTTCTTACGAACAAGCAACACCGGCACTCCATATGGTGACTTACTAGGACGAATAAATCCTTGAGTAAGTAATGCCTCAACTTGCTTCTTCACTTCGAGCTCCTCTAAGTAGCTTAACCGATATGGACTTCGCAATATTGGTTTACTCCCCGGTTCCAACTCAATCTCGTGTTGGACACCCCATTCATGTGGGACTCCCTTAGGCAATTCATTAGGAAACACATTTTTGAATTCTGTCTTCAGTTGCAAAATCTCGGCACCCTCGGTTAATGTTGATCGTTGACTATTGATTATAGTCAACATTGATCATTGACCAATCAACAACGATGACCCCGTGTCTGCATCTTTTAGATGAACCAAAAAGTACTCATCTTCCCCATCAACTGCAGCCTCTTTCCAATGCTCTTATAAGCAGACTTCATCACAGTAGCAGAAAGTAACTTCATTGGTGGACTATAAGATTCATCATGAAAAGTGATCTTCCGACCCTCAACATAAAGAGTAACTCTTTTGTTCTCCAGTCAATCCGAGGGTTAAACTTCTCCAACCAAGTCATACCGAGTATAACATCATATCGTTTCATCTCCACAAGATAGAATTGCTCGCAAATAGGAGTTCCCTCCACTAAAAACTCAAAATTCACAGCTGCGTTCCAAGTTTGTTGTTCTGTAACAACTCATTCGATGCTATATGGAGAAACCTCCATAGTGGGAATGCTCAACTTCTCCACTAAATCCTTGGAAATGAACTCATCACTGCTCCCCGGATCAACCAGCACACTCAAGCAAGTGTCATCCACAAAACCACAAAGACGAATCACTCGTCCATTTGTTTGCTGTGTCTTGGTGTTACCAACCACATAACTCAGCTCCCTAGCAATCTGCAAGATAGCCACCTTCTTAGTAGAAGTGCTTGCTTTAGCTAGCTTTTTCTTTGTCACTTCTCGCACTGACTTGCCACGATCGTTCTCTTTCCTTTGTTGAGGACAATCACACTGATGGTGACTTGGATCACCACAGATGTAACATCCTTGATTCCTTTGCTCTTCCCGTCGTTCTGAAGAGTGCTTATTCCCTCTCTCTCCATGTGAGCCTCAATGCTCCTTCTGTGAATGATAAGGCTTATAATGCGACCTCTTATAAGACTTATAAGAGAGCTTCTTTTTGAAGATTGATTGGACGATTCAAACCTCGCTGCTCAAGAAGTGCGCTACCTGCTCCCTAGCATAGGCTACCATCTCGTCAAAATCAGCAGGCTTTCGATTACTCAATTGACACTTCAATTGATGATTCTTTAAACCATCAAGGAAGTAATCAATTTGCATCACTAAAGGAATCGATGGATCTCATGCATAGAGGTCTCGCAACTCATTGATGTAGGCATCCAAAGACAACTTACCTTACACAAAGTTTCTCAAAATTAACCTTGCATCATAGCCAGCAGCAAACTCCTCCTTAAATGCCTCTTTGAATCGTGCCCAAGTGGTAATTGGCTTAGATGAGTGCATGGTAACATGATTCCACCACCAATCCACTCGTCCCTTCAATGCCAAGGACACTTCCAAAAGCTTGCCTTCATCACTATTAAAACGTCTCACATTCAAAAGTTTATCGACCTTCTCTAGCCAAGACAAGGCTTCGGCCGAATTCACTTTCTCCCCGGCAGGGAACTCAGGTAACGTCTTCTTCTTGAAGAATCAAGCCCTTTTTCTCAATTCCCCGCTGAGTTTGAACTAAGTCCTTTAACTCATCAAGTTGCTGCTTGAGATAATCCATGTTCTAGTGGAGAATGGCCATACATTCAACTGACTCTGCATCATAAGTCTCCATTAACTTGTAAACAAATCGGAACTCATCACACAGTTCTTGCTGGCCAAAATGAGGTGGTTCATAAGAAGAACCATCCTCCTACCGCTTTATAGATGGAACATAACGGTTCCCACTATTGCCCTCATAATCCGACATGGTGACACAAAAAGGCAACCACATAAGCCTTAACTAGCTCTGATACCAATGTAATAGTCCTACCTACAGTAGGCTTAATAGTAGTAAGCTGCCTCACTCAGCACCCAACTCTAGAGCAAGAGCTCAACCCCGATGTCAGAGTTTTTACCCGAAGGGCCAACACATGGCAACACGTGGCCATCTAGTGTCATAACCCTGTATGAGCTGCGCTAAGTCTTCCAGAACAACCCCAACGACCCCTAGGGTTAGACTCTAATGCCCAAGTGGACAAGAGACTTAGGGTTTAGCCTAAGTCTCCCTAAAATGTCTGCCCCCAGAACCCTTGAGGGATAACCCTAGTTGACTTAGGGTTTAGCCTAAGTCTCCCTAAAGTGTATGCCCCCAAACCCTTGAGGGATAACCCTAGTTGACTTAGGGTCTTGCCTTAGAAGACCTATACAGGCTCATGCCCTAACCCCCATCAAGGAGACGTGTGTTCCACACATACCCTCAATAGGGTTAAAGCATCACCCTACATCTTGAGGAATCACCCTCAATTAAGTACAACCCCTAAAAGACGAGGAGGGGTATCTTGACCCACAACTAACCCCTAAGGGTTTGAGTGGCCAAGTTATACCCTGGCTCTAGGGTTAGTACCTAGAGAAAACACAAGTGTCCGCAGTTAGCGGGCACGAGTGATCCCTAAGCATTCCTTAAAGGCTAAGGTTGGAAAACCCTAACCCTTATTCCCCAGAGGGAACCATGCCTATGTCTAGGAAGACCCTCGCTAAAGAGCTTAGGTTGTTCAACCCTCAGACATGCTCCCACATCCTGAGAATGAACATCCTTAACCATGTGTGCCAGTAAGCACACTACCTCCCTTGGGCATGTGCCCGAGGCTTGGCCCTAGTCCTAGAACACGAACATGTGCTTGTCAAGTTCACCAACCCCTCGGCCTTAGGCTCAAGACACGACCCCGTGGGTCATGCGTTAAGTGTTGCACTTGTATGAAACCCATCCTAGTGTCACATGTGTGTGTGGCACCGTTTCACAGAACAAGGCTATCTTCATAGCCCCCTTAGAGACAGGAGTTAGACACGTGGCTCACCAGATGCCAACTCTTAAAGCCCACACTTGGATACCCCTTTGGGAACCTGTCTGCCTGAGAGCTCATCCCCACAGTTAGCTAAGTGCACGGACAATGCTCACATTGTGAGTCAGGACGCGTGACTAGCTGAGCTGTGAGTGCTGCCCTTAGCTTGGCATGGACGAGGAGACTGAAACAGAGTCTTAACAATTACCTAGATGTGCGAGCGGGTTACTGGACGAAAGGAGTTGGCTAACTCCCTGGATGCGGCGTACCCGGGCACAGCAATGCAGATTTGCCAATGATAAGGGTAGGCTACCCCTAAAGTGTAACGTACCCCGCGGGCGAGTGGGACACGGCGACATAGTGAGTATGCCTTGACGACATGAGATGAACCCATGCCGGCGAGGAGGAAGGAACCAGAGACCTTCAGTCTCTGGCCTGCTTGCCCCACACCTACTCTACCTTATTTCTGTGATGGAGCCACCCCCCCCTAAAATGCCATTCTAATAAGTGGGCTAGCACGAAAATCTATCGCCAATGCAAAAGAGACGGTGAGTTTACCCAATTGACCCCATCAACCCCTAAACCCTACCCCAAGGGGTTTAGGGCGTGGGGTTGAGTCAACCCTAGGGGTGTTTCTAACCATATCCGACACGCCGAACTCACCAAAGCCAACCAAAAATCCAAATAGGACACAAATCGTCGAGAGGGGGCTTTCTAGAAGGTAAGTGCTAACTTCGCCTAGAGTTTCTTATAAATACCTAGTGACACCCGGTCGGACCATCACTAGATACCCAAGTGCACTAAGTGGGCATGTTTCTTACACCCTCTAGGGTCTGTCAACGGACTTAGTAGGTAACAACAATTAACGTCCAAAGTAAAGGGTCAAGTCATAATAAAAACTATGACACCCGAGCTAGGCAGTCTCCCCGCAATTCTACACATTCCCAGCTCCTCGTAAGCTCTCGGCTCTCTCTCGCTACCCCCCCAAAAGCCCTTATACTATATTTATATATATTATAAATACAATGTGCTATTATGAGCATACAGTCTCTCACATTGGTGCAGCTTGTAAATGGAAGAATGCGAAAGTTGGAAGGGTCACATTCGAGCACTTAGTGAAGATAACAAACCTGATGTCGAGGCAATGTGAAATATTCATAACAACGTGAATAGTTAAAGCACCCCCCTCTCTCTCTAACTATTTAGCTCCCAATCTTGCCAGATACTCAAGCTCATATATATCACTCATCAATGTGTATGCACCTCCATCCTTTGTATTCTCAGCCAATAATGCATCGAAAGCAACCTTCCCCATTTGAAAGTTCTTCCACTTTCTACACGACCCGAGCAAGCTCGTCCACGTATAACTGTTTGGCTTTCACAATGGACAAGGCCTCTTCCAACCCGTTGGCTCTCCCAAGCATGTCCATACAGTTATAATACATATAGATTGAAAGTACATCTGGGCCTCGTGTATAAACCCTGCAAGACTGCAAACCATAAGTACACATAAACACGACACGATCCATTTGTAAGCCAGTCTCTTGTATCTTCTCCACCAAGGAAAACACACAAGAGGACTCTCCATGTTAGGCACCTCTACGTACAATCTAGAGACCCTCACAATACCACCCGACCTCCCCCGAGCTGTCTCTAGTCTCCACACGCTGCTCTCCAAGAAAGGCTTCCAATAATAGTGTGCCCTTAATTCTTCTTAGATCTAGGTATAGCTCCTTAGGAATATTCTAGCTTATACCTTTCTGGGGAATATTCTTTGATTCGTTATATGGGTCATAACAATCCTCCCCCATTAGCAAGTCCTTGTCCTCAAGGGCAGTATAACTTACTCAATTGGTCCTGTATCATTAGCCTCGTACATCCACAAAGAATCTACCCGGGACTCGTTCCTTGTGAGTACTCTCTTTAACTGGCTAACGTGAAACACTGGGTGCACCCTCACTCCTTCTGGCAGCCGTAGTCGATATGCCACCTTACCGATACGCTCCAGAATCTCATAAGGACCTGAGTACCTGGGAGACAACTTATCATTGCGTCCCTTCCGTAAGGCCACAACTGTGTTCCGCCTTACATGTGTGGCAAATACCACTCGGAGATATACATAATCCCCCACCTGGAACTCTCGGAAGCTTCTGTGCTCATTAGCAAACTTGATAGCTCGGCTCTGAGCTGCTTGTAAGTTCTTCTTGCACAAACTCTGAATGTTTTCAAGTTCAACACTCAGATCTTTAGCTTCCTCATCCATGTTGCCTTGAGCCTTCTTACTTGCTAAACCGAGCTCAAAAGCTGTCTTGGGATGTCGTCCAAACATAGCATAGTATGGACTCATTCCAATGCCACTGTGCTGGCTGTTATTATAAGCAAACTCGAGTAATGGAATATACTTATCCCACTGACCTTCCTTCTGGTTAATAGTGCACCTTAGCATATCTTCCAGAACTTGGTTCACCCTCTCTGTTTGCCCATCTGTTTCGGGATGATCTCCGCTACACAGCTTAAGCTTCACTTCTATGCACTTAGAAAAGCCTCTCCAAAAGCTAGAAGTGAACTTGGAGTCCCTATCACTTACAATATCATCTGGAAATCCGTGGATAGGAAATACATGTTGTAAATACATCGTAGCCAGCTCGGATGCATTCACATTCTTCCCCAAGGGAACTAACTTGACAAACTTTGTCAACCTGTCCACAATGACCCACACCTGTTCATTCTGCCTCTGTGTCCTTGGCAAATGGGTGACAAAGTCCATAGAGATACTGCCCCATCGCCTGTCTGGAATAGGCAATGGTACTAATAGCCCACCTGGTTTCTCCCTGGGCACCTTTACTTGCTGACACTTGTCACAAGTCCTGCAGTACTCTATGATATCAGCTTTCATATTCCTCCAGTAGAACCTCCTCTTGATCAACTCATACGTTTTCCTCCCCCCAAAATGACCAGCCTCCGGGCGATCATGATGAAAATATAGTACCTGGTTGATCAAATGGTCCACACGAGGAAGGTACACACGGCCATTGTAGTACAAAACCCCATCCTGAAATGAGAATGGTGGCTCTAGCTGTCCTTTGAGCTCCTGCACCTCGGCGTCTTGTGCTTGAGCATGTTGAACTACTTGGCTAAACTCACTGACCGTCCTTGTTAATGCATTACATAAGCGTGTTTGGAATTCTCCCACTACTGTGGCTCTCCTAACGCGTGACAAAGCATCTGCCACCACGTTAGTCTTTCCTGCGCGATGCTCAATAGGAAATTCGCCAAACTCCATGAGCTTAACCATCCAGCGAGCTTGCCGAGAGTTTAACTCTTTCTGTGTGAACAGATACACCAAAGGCTTGTGATCTGTAAACACCTTGAAACTTGCACCATAAAGATAGTGCCTCCAAACTCGTAATGCATTAACAATAGCCAGTAGTTCTTGCTCATACGTTGAGTACCGTTGCTCTGCAGGATTCAAAGTACGACTCTCATAAGCAATAGGCCTTCCCTCTTGCATAAGTACAGCTCCAATGGCCACTCCACTTGCATCACACGATACCTCATAAGGCTTAGAGGGATCTGCAATACATAAAACTGGTGCACGTACCAAAGCTTGTTTCAAAGCTTGGAAACTGCTCTCCTCTGAAGCACTCCATGCAAAGGGAACGTCCTTCCTTAGCAACCTAGTTAACGGAGAAGCTTTCTTGGCATAATCCTTGACATACCGCCGGTAATAACCAGCCATGCCCAAGAAACTCCGTAACTCTTGTGCATTGCTAGGAACTGGCCATTGCTCCACCACTGCCACCTTCTGTGGATCAGTCTTCACTCCACTTGGCGTCACAATGTGACCCAAATACTCCACTTCGCACTGAGCAAATGCACATTTGCTCTTCTTTGCATAGAGCTTGTTCTTCCTCAGCAATTGAAGAACTCTCCGCAAATGCTCCACATGCTCCTTCATATTCTTACTGTAAATAAGAATATCGTCGAGGAAGATCTCCACAAAGTCATGCAAGTAGTCACCAAACACCTCAGTCATCAACCGAGTGAATGTGGCTGGGGCATTTGTTAAGCCAAATGGCATAACAGTGAACTCAAAATGCCCGAAGCTAGTGTTGAAAGCAGTTTTGTAGATATCTGCCTCCTTCACAGCAATCTGATGATACCCGCTACGCAAGTCTATCTTGGTGAACACTCTGGCTCCACCGAGATGATCCATGATAGTATCCACACGTGGCATGGGCATCCTGTCCTTCACTGTTTGCTTGTTGAGAGCTCTGTAGTCTATGCACATCCTCATGGTGCCATCCTTCTTCCTGACAAGCAATACTGGTGCACCAAATGGAGACTTGCTCGGTTGTATGAAGCCATATTCCAATAGCTCCATCACTTGTCTCTTAACCTCTTGCTCCTCAGCATGGCTCAGTCGGAACGGCTTACGGTAAATGGCTTTCGTACCCTGTTCCAACACAATCTCATGCTCCACACCTCTTGCAGGTGGTAAGCCATGAGGTAGCTCAGGAGGGAAGACATCAGCAAATTCCTCAAGGACAACTTGCACAGCAGCCTCGCCCAATGTGACATTAGAAGAATCTAACTCACGTATATACATCAGAAAGACTTGATCTTCTTTATTACGGAGATATTTCTTCAAAGACATAGTAGAAAGATACTTGTTTGGAGACTCAAGCCTTGTTCCAAACCAAGTGTCTTTCACTCCACTGTACTCAAGCTTCACTCGCTTGATGCTCCACTTGATCTCAGGATCCACACGCTCCAGCCAGCTCATCCCAAGGATGAGGTCCACACGCGCTAGCTCCGCAAGAAGAAAGTCTCCACCAGCTGAGTTTTGCCAACCGTCAGCTGTAACTCCTCCACACAAGCATTCCAGCTCTGTGTGACAGTAGCTGAGCCCTCAATCTCGTATTGAGGCACAGTCTTCATGGGCAAGCTGCACTCCTGCACTAACTTTGCTGATACAAAGTTATCGCTACTTCCGCTATCCAAGAGGATTCGCACTGGACGTTCACCAAGTCGTCCCTCCACCACAATAGCACGTGTGTGTGGCTCCTCCCGTGCCATGCAGTTTACCTGTCGAGCAAGAACAGACAAAAATTTACCTCGTGGTTTAGAACTATCTCCCTTGTGTTCCTCTCCACGCTCCATCTCCTGAAGCTTCTTAGGTGTCTCCTTGTCCTTGTCACCATTGAACCCCTTGCCCTTGGGCTTGTTCCTCCTGGACAATTGGCCTTCCAGTGTCCCACCTCTCCACACAGGTGGCAACGTTCACTATCAAACACCTTGACAATCTTCTTAGGCCGATTGTCGGTGCGATAAGAACTAGAAGCTACCAGCTTGGACTTCGGCCTAGCACGATGGCTATTCCCTCTATACTCCTGGTGCTCACGAGGACTTGGAGAGGTGCTCCTACCACGCTTCTTGCCATGTCGCTCATTCTCCTTAAACACCTTATCCTCCTCATTTAGCAAGCGAGCATATTCGAACAGCTCCTCTAAAGTCTTGGACTGAATCCGAGTTAAGATGTCTACGCAAGTTAGCACTTCGCAGCCCATCTACAAAATAATCCTTCTGCTGGTTGACAGACACGTCAGGTACACGGCAAAGTAATTGACTCAATTTCTCAATGTAATCGTCCAAGGTCATCTTCCCTTGCTCTAAATGTCGCAATTCACGCCTTGCATGAGACACATCGAACCGAGGAGCATACTCCTTCTTAAATAGCTCAGAGAACTCCTCCCAAGTTGCAATCATCTCCTGGTGAGCTAACTGGCGCTGATTTCGAATGCGTGTCCACCACCTCGCAGCTTTATCCTTCAAGGCTACTGATACAGCTATCATAGCCTGCTCGGTAGTTACTCCCTGTGCAGTGAGCAAGTTCGCTGCTATCTCAAGCCAACTCATAGCCTCATCCGCAGATTCTTTACCGGTAAAAGGTGGAACGCGAAGACGATCTAGCACCCTGCTCTTACCAGTCACGGTTCCTTGAGCAAGTTGATCTTCAATAGTATCCAACCGCTCACGAATCACCTCCAAGGAACCAGTCACGTACTCTTGAAATTGCTTGGAATCCTTCGCCATAGCGTATAATTCGAGCACGATTTCCTGGTTCGTCCACTCCTCATTGGTGTTGTCTTCTCCTTCCCACCGGTCACTCATCTCGAACCTCCTCCGATACCAAATTGTTAGGCACCTCTACGTACAATCTAGAGACCCTCACAATACCACCCGACCTCCCCCGAGCTGTCTCTAGTCTCCACACGCTGCTCTCCAAGAAAGGCTTCCAATAATAGTGTGCCCTTAATTCTCTTAGATCTAGGTATAGCTCCCTAGGAATATTCTAGCTTATACCTTTCTGGGGAATATTCTTTGATTCGTTATATGGGTCATAACACTCCAAGTGAAGTGTACCCCGATAACAAGGCAGTGAACGAAACGATATCTGAAGAATGCATGCCATTATACGCCCATTCGGCTCTCGCCATGCTCCCACACATTCCATATCCACCAATACATTTGCAACAACTCGATCTTCTTCTCTAGAATGAATCCATCTTCCGGTTTGTAACAGTGCCAGATTTCCGCATGCCTTGAGAGCAGCAATATATGTGACACAGTCCGGCTCACAGTCCATGGTGGTGAGTCCAGAGCAACTCGTATATTCAATAATATTTAATATAAATTCTTCTTTAAAATATTATTTTATTTAAAATTTAATAACATATTCTTATTATTATTTTATTTATTTATGTTGAAATTTGAAATAAAACAAAATGATATTAATTAAATATCTATATTTAACTTATAAAAAAGTAATGAAATAGAATGAAATAAAATAAATATATACAGTCTAATTAATAATTAATTAAAATAATAAAATGAAAGAAAAATAATAGTCAATGCCATAATCTTGTAAATAACTCTATTATATTGTAATATATTTAACTAATTATTTTTGGAATTAAATACTATAAATTATAATATATATTTAAAAAAATTATATTTATTGACGTATATGAAGTAATAGATATTAAAATTTATTTGTTTGTATTATTACTTCTTTAATCTGAAAGTTTCATAAGAATAATTGTTAAGACGATATGCCACTGTTTCTGAATCTTCTCCACACGATTTTCTATCCGTTCTACAATATCATCGTCGACTTCTTATTACATGAATGTTTTAGTATGTGTGCACATATACATGTTTGTGTGTGTACATACATGTGTATAACATTTTTTGATATATATGTGTGGAAATGCTTTATTTGTGTGTATGTATATGTACGTGTTTCATTGCATGTGTGTGTAAATGTTTTATTGTGTATGTGCATAGAGAAAATAAATAATAAATATAAAAATAAATACTTAATATTTATTATTTATATTCCAACACGCATACACACACAAGTAGCACAAATTGGGGTCTGTTTGCACCTCTTATATTTTGCATAGATATATGCATCTAGAAGTTTTTAATTTAATATACCTTTGAACTTCCACTAAGACGTAAAACAGTCAATACAATACAATATAGTAAAATTAAAATTTGACATATATTTTAATAACTTTTATGTTTAATTTTAAATACTACCAATTAAACATATATATTGCAATATGATATAACATTTTAATTTTTAAAAATTATCTTAAATATTACAAATAAGTAAGTATTAGTAAATCTCATATTTTTTAATATAACTATGTCGTATATGTTTAATTGCTATGTTTTGAAGTTAAATACTATGAATTATGAATTAATCATAGAATTTTATTGATTTTGTAATTTTTAATTATTGAAGTGTATGAAATTTACGAAATTAAAGTTTTAGAGGAGTATATTTAATTTAGAAATTTTGAGGGGTTTAAATATGCAAAGTTCAAGGCGTTAATACTAAAATCAAAATAAAATTTATGATTAATTCATAATTCATGATATTTAACTCTAAAACATGCACATATATTGTTAATAGTTACAAATTAAGACATTACTAATGTTTGTTTAAGTATTAAAATATATATTGTAAATTTTAAAGTTAAAACTGGATACAAAAAATTTAAAATGGCCTTAAGTAAAACTGATTTAGGATATGTGTATATATATCTCAAACTTTAAGTAGTTGCATATTCTCTTTATTATTATTCGATTGCTAACATGACAAGTTGTTTTTATATAGCTCACTTTATAATTTATATGCTTATTATATCATTTACAATGTTTATAAAGAGTTTGAAGAGTGACATGCCTACCAGGTAAGCTAATCTAGAGATGTGTATATTTAAACAAAACTTACATATGCCCACCAACGCACTATTAATGAAATTAATTATTTAATAAATCCTTAACTTAATTATTATCTTTAATTTAATAAATTTATTATTAAACTCCTAAGTTATCCCTTGCCATCTCTATACATTCAATACAGTGCGTACCTGTATATACATTATTGTGGAGTGTGGTACATTCTAGTCTCTCTCACACAGACGATTGTTAATCATCTCAACCCTTTTATCAGCATTATTATGTAATGTTTCTCTCTCTCGTGCACACACAAGTATGTACATTATTTGTGTAATGTTACTTATACTCTCTTTCTCTCCACACACACATACAATTATTTAATCATCCTGACTCGCATTGTTGTGTAGTGTTACTTTCTCCCTCCCTCTCTCTCTCTCTCTCACAACACACACACACACACACATGTCTATCATCCTAATTATCACGAGCCTCCTAACAGTGTGAACGTTTTCTATACTCTCTCTTACTCTCTTACACACACAAACACACACATTAAGATTGATATTAGCACTTTTAAAAATATATATATAAAAATCAAGTGGATAAAGCAGAAGTCAACAAAGAAATTATCACCCTATTGTTATCCTTAATCTAGTAAATTTATTCATAATGTCTTAAGTTTATCTATGCCATACATAATTTTTTTAATAATTTTTTATTTTTTTAAATGAGTTTAAGATAACCGTTCGATATTCTTGAGTGAGTTCAGAGATGAGGCATTGGTAACACAAATACACATATTATATAGGGATGCAAAATTCTATCTGTGTTCAAATAAGGGACCTCACGTTCTACCACCCACCTTCGGTGGGTAATTTATATATATTTTATTCTTGATTATTTTTAAGATTAAATTAGAACCCTTGATTCAAAATTAAACTAGCATATTCTAATGATATATTTTAGAATAACAGTGGACCTAAAACTAAGATTATGTATGTGATTACCATAAACCAATTTAGTTTAATTAGAAGATGATTTATTCCGCTTGTTTAAGATCCCACACATTCTCATATTAGTTGGATAGAGCGGTTTCTGTAGCAAGGGAGATCTTGGAGCTATCTAGTGAGAGGGGTAGCATATCTGATGACGCACAGGCACTCATACTTCTGTCAGATATTCTGATGGAAGCTGGATCAACATACAGGAGAGTGATTGAAAGCTTGTTGTTTAAGGGCAGAAGTTCTGATGCGGTCCAAGCCAAGAAACCACAGGGTTGTTCTCAACGAGCTTGGTGGCTACTATTTTCGAACATCACAATGGAGAAATGCAGTTTGCATACTCGAGCAATATGGAAACGAGTTCGTGACTTGGGAGTGCTCCCATGGAAGCTCTAGCTCGAGGAGACTAGAGTATGCTGACAGTGCAAAGGAAGTCTTTCATTGCTTGCAAGTAGCTTTGTTAGCATTGGAGAGACCAGATGTACGAAAAGCTCTTGTGTGGACTGAGCGAGAACGAGCCAGAGACCTGATTTACTCATTGAGCAGTCGAAGGGAGGTTTCACCATCTACATTCGACACCCATTACGATGTTGCATGGGAAGAAATCGGTTCCATATGTGAATCTGCTGGAGAACACACAGTGTTTCTTATATACACAGTTCAGTGGCTTGGGAACTTTGTGAACGACGACTACAACTTACTCAGCTACTTAGGTCATGCAAAGAATGAACCAAGGTATTTCATGCGAGAAGCCATCTCCATCCAATCGTATCTATATGGCTTAGGCCGCCTGATGGATGAAAGAGAAGGAGTAGACACCCAGACCATTCATGATTTCCTACACGAGCTGTATAAAATACTGGTGGAGCCATGGTGGGATGCACTCCAGGAAATTGCTCCACAGAGATTGGTTATTATCCCTAGTGATGTAAGTGCATGTACTGTGTGTGTGTGTGTGAGAGAGAGAGAGAGAGAGAGAGAATTAACTTAAGCTAATACCTTCGATTAAACAGGTGGTGTCACTAGTCCCTTTTGCTGCATTAGTGACAAGGAGAGGTCAGGACAGTGTCCCAGATGAGTATCTTATCCAAAAGTACATGGTTTCAACTGCTCCATCACTGCGGATGTTCAAACAGTGCCAAGAACGCAAGAAACAGTTGAGTTCAAGGATTTGCAAGGCAGTGGTGGTGGGCAATCCGGATAACTCACTGGTGTCTGCAGCAGAAGAGGCTGAAGATGTCATGCACGAGTTGACTCAGGCAGGTGCTTCCGTGGTCTATCTTAGTAACCACAGTAACAACCAGTCAGCAGTAACTGCCACTCCACAGAAGCTGTTGGAAGAACTTAAGGGAAGTGATTGGGGTCATGTAGCGAGCCATGTGGTGATCGATGATGCAGTTCCACAAGGAGGGATTGTACTATGGGATGATAAGACTCTCACAGAAGACGATCATGAGAAAAGAAGGGTGGTTTTGAGTGCACAGGAGATTGAAGAAGCCAGAGTCATACTTCCAACAAAGGCAGTGATACTCAGTGGTTGCAGCTCAGGACTCGGGATAAATAAGAGCGAGGGAACATTGGGACTTCCCAGGTCTCTGCATTTGAGTGGCGTTCCAACTGTGGTGGCTTCGCTTGTGGAATGTGAACAGTAAGTATACAAAGGAACTTATGAAGAGGTTTTATAGGGCTCTGCATCTGGCCGTGAAGAGCATGGCTGAGCAAATGGATGATTTTGAAGAAGAACAGGAATACAAGGTGTACCATTGGGCACCGTTCTTTTGCTCTGGTTATTAACTATCAGTAACAAGAGCACAGGGTTGTTAAACATGTCTTCAGAAGAGCTATGAGAAGTTCACTTACGCTTACGCATATATGTATGTATAAAATCATTTGCACTTCCAACACTCCCAAACTCCATTCATCACTAGCCACATTGTAAGCACATGGCATAAGCCTGCACTTGCTTTCCTAGCTGAGACACACACGGTCGTGTCGTGGAATTCATTGCTTCAAAGTTACGTGGTTTTCTAAGGTTCAGTATATATGTATACACTATGTGAATGTGTGTATAGAAAATCGTGAAGAAGAGGTGGCTGTGGAGCCTTTTAAACACAAAGATTGTATACGGAACTCTGGAGCGTACACAGCAGTATTGAAGGCTTGTAAAGTCTGGTAGCTAAAGAGCAAAAGAGAGAGAGAGAGAGAGAGAGAGAGAGAGAGAGAGAGAGAGAGATGTGTGTGTGTGTGTGTACTATTATCTATTTTTAAACAGGAAAGTTGATGGGAAAATGGTGAAGGGTGGTGCTATGGAGAAAGTAATGGAAATACATAAAGTGGTTGTATGCATAATCTTTGAGAAAATGAAGGTAAACGTCCATGCATATATGTGTACATATGTGTATGTATATGAATAAGTATAGATATATACATTGGCTGATGATATGTACACAGCCTATATTGTATATTGATCTCTCTCTGTCGGCGTGCTAAAAATGTTATAAAACTCCAACGCCAACCACACAGATGTATGCATACTCATCATATATGAAGTACATGTGTATGACTCCATACGTAACTATGACTATATGTGACTATTCATCATCTATACGCTGGTACATGACGTGGTTGCATGGACGTCTATTGTGGGATATGCAGAAAATTCTGAAGGAGAGACAGCTTTGGAAATGTATGAGAAAATGAAGGAAAAAGGCTGCAAACCAAATGCTCGTGCACTCGTTGCCTTAGTTAAGGCATGCACAAGTTTAGCAGATGAACAGCTAACGTTAATGGAGATAATGAGAACACATTTAACCGGAACTTAAACGGTAAAGTTAAGAAGAGTTTAGAGAAGTGCAGGTGAAGCAGTGAAATACGGCTGCCAATACGATGTATAAGTAGTGGACACGTACGCTAAGTGTGAGAGCTTCAGTGAGGCATACGGTGTTTTCCAGAGTATGCTTAGACGTACGGTGGTCTCTTGTACATAACTAATCGCGTGTTTTGCGAATAATCCGTGTTTAACAGAAGATATGTTTGAGCTGTTTGTTCAAAGAAGAGGAGGGAATTAGTGAGAATGATGTGACTTATGCGGGTGTTTTGAAGGCCTGTGGGAATCTAGGAGATGTTGGAATTGGAAAGGGGATTCATGGGGTGATTTGCCATGGGTGGGAATGGATGGGCGTTGTGGTGAATGGACTCGTGGATTTCTTGGCAAACTTTGTTCATTCTCAGCAGGTAATTGCATGCATGCACGCATGTTGTTTTGTGTAACCTTGTTCATGACGTAAGTGGTATCATAAGTATATATACATCAAATGAACACTAAGTTACCTCTCTCTCTCTCTCTCACACACACACACACACTTCTGATGGCTGATAGCTGCATGTAGGTATTCGATTGTATTGCGGAGCCTACCCTGGTAAGCTGGACTTCCCTTCTAGCTGGAACATGTCGTAAAGGAGAGTTGAACTCGACCATATAAACATTCCGTGGATTGTTGGAGGAGAATATCCGTTAACTTTCGTGTGTAGTCTCACAGAATGTAGCCATGCAGGAATGGTGGGGCGTGGTAAAACATATTTTGAACGTATGAGTTCAGCATACGGTATTACACCAAACCGAGAACATTAGTCGATATGCTTAGCCGGGCAAACATGTAAGTATTTTGTTTTAGTAATTTTTGTTACATAATTAACGGGCGCGCGCGCACACTTTATAGATTGGATGAGGCAGCAAGAGCGGTGAAGAACATGCCATTTGATGCAAACACCGTGACGTGGACAACAATGTTTGGTTGTAAAAGTCCTGGCCTAATAGTAGTAAGCTACCTCACTCACCACCCAACCGTAGAGCAAGAGCTCACCCCCGAGCTAGGCAGTCTCCCCTCCCCTCCCCAAAAGCCCTATACTATATTTATATATATTATAAATACAGTGTGCTACTATGGGCATACATTCCTCCCCCCTTATTGAAGTCCTTGTTCTCAAGGACGTACTATGCACATTCAAGTTCTGTGATGTCACTTTGAAGGAGATGGGACTGGACTATCATCATCTTGGGTTTCACTTTTGTGTCCATCATCCATCTGTAGATTCACATGCACGTCGTCACGTACAAGAGCAGTCTTCAACTGACTCACATGAAAGACCGGATGAAGTTGCACTCCTGCAGGTAGGTGCAACTTATACGCTACTTCATTAACCTACGCAATAACCTCAAATGGACCGGCATAACGAGGTGCAAGCTTGTTTGACTTGCTGGCTTTGAGCTGAGTTATAGATCCCTGCTTAAGAGATGAAGGAAATACCACTTGTAGATATACCTTATCTCCAACCTTGAACTGTAGATAAGAGCGTTTTTGTCATAGTTTTTACTATGACTCAACCCTTTACTTTGGACATTGACTGTTGTTACCTACTGTACTATGTTGATAAGCCCTAGGTGTAGAAGAAACAGGCCCGCTTAGTGCACTTGGATACCTAGTGATGGTCCGGCCGGGTTTCATTAGGTATTTGCAAGAAACTCTAGGCGAAGCTAGCACTTCCATCTAGAAAACTCTTACCTTGGTTTTCTGTGTCCCGGTTGGGTTAATGGCTAGTTCTGGTGAGTTCAGCATGTTGGATATGCTTAGAAATACCCCTAGGTTTGACAGGTTAGGGTTTAGGGGTCGATGGATAACTCACCAAGTATATTTCCTCTGGGAATGAGATTTCAGTGCTAGCCCACTTATGTAAACAGGAAAACAGGGGGGGGGCCTCTGTCACATAAATAAGGTAGTATGTAGTGGGAGAGCTCCTGGGTTCATGATTGAGTTCGTTGCTCTTCTGCCGGTGCAAGCTCTAGCTTGTGTCGTTAAGGCACAACCCTCTGTTGTGCCGCCCTAACTTCCAGATGCCAGGGGTACGTCCCACCTTCGGGGTAGCTACCCTTAACGTTGGCGAATCCATGCCTGGGAGGTCTTGTCGGAATGCACGTTCCAAGAGGCAGAGGTTGAGGCTTGTCTCAGCCTCCTCCTCCACGTCAAGCTAGAGCAACATCACAACTAACCAGGGCACGTTCGTGTCTTTGTCCAACTGTGGTTGTGGGTTCTTGATTGACAGGTTTCCTTACCGAGTCTTGAGGGATAATTGAGGGGTTCTAGAGTTGGCATTTAGGAGCCATGTTTGTGGCACTTGGTGCAACTCTTGAATCTAAGGGCTATGGCATGATAGCCCACATCGGGGAAGGCAGTGTCACATGGAGATGTGACACTGGGCTAAACGTCACATGGTACAACCTGAGGCACGCCCTTTGGGGTTATGTCAGGGCTTGTCGCCAAGGGGTTGGATACTTTAGCAAACAAACATGCTTGTGCTTGCACTAGGGTGCTAAGCCTTGGGCATCCGCTCAAGGGAGGTTAGGTCTCATAACTAGGTGTGCTTTGGCACACTTGGCTAGGGGAGTGTTCTCCTTGGAATTCAAGGGTTGAACAACCTAAGCTGTTAGCAGAGCCCTTTCGTGAGGCACTCGCAAGGTCATGTGCTTAGGGTTATCCCAAACCTAGCCTTAGGGAGTTTGCTTAGCAGAACACTCGTGTCCGCCTACGGCGCACACTCGTGTCCTCACTAAGTACTAGCCCTAGGTCTAGGGTATAACTTGGCCACTCAAACCCTTAGGGGTTAGTCGTGGTTCAGGGTACCCCTTGTCGCCCTAAAGGGGTTGTACTCCCGGATGAGGGTGATTCCTCAAGGGGTAAGTGACGATGCCTTAGCTCTGTCCAGGGGTATGTGTGGAACACACGTCTCCTTGATGGGGGTTAGGGCATGAGCCTGTCTAGGTCTTCTAGGGCAAGACCCTAAGTCAACTAGGGTTATCCCTCAAGGGTTTTGGGGGTAGACACTCTAGGGAGACTTAGGCTAAACCCTAAGTCAACTAGGGTTATCCCTCAAGGGTTCTGGGGGCAGACATTCTAGGGAGACTTAGGCTAAACCCTAAGTCTCTGTCCACTTGGGCATTAGAGTCTAACCCTAGGGGTCGTTGGGGTTGTTCTGGGAAACTTAGCGTTGCTCACACAGGGTGATGACGCCAAATGGCCACCTGGCAGCCACGTGTTGCCACGTGTTGGCCCTTTGGGTTAAAACTCTGACAATTGGTATCGGAGCCTATTCTCTGCGGTCAGTAGGACTACCTAAAGTGTAGTGTATTTTAGGGTTTAGTTAGTTCTAAATTCTTGAAGTACTCTATCATTTTGGCTAACGTCTGAATTCTGCGGAGAGTTGGTCCTGAGATCTATAACTCTTAAAGAACATCTACTTAATAAGTGGGTGTGGGTTATGGACTCCAATGTCGAAGGTAGCACTCGGAAGGCAACTTCCAAGTTGCATGCCAGTTACGTTTTCTCTAGGTTACTTGACCTTAAGGTTGTCCAGGTTACTTTACCATATACTTCCACAAGACGTGGCGTGTTAGTTTGTTCTGGCTTACAAACTAAGTCTTGTGAAGTGGCCTTGTGATATCCTAATTCTACACATTATTGAAAATTTTTCTTTTTCTTTAAGGTGTTTGAATTTGGGATAACACATGATTTAAAAATATGTCCATTGAGTTTTGGCTTAGGTCAAGATTCAATATCGTTCCAACAATAGTGTTCAAACGGGGAAAGACTTATGTTCAAAGTGCATCTTTGACTTCGGAGAAGAAGGGCATATTCAAACATAAGAATGAACACTACATTTTGACATAAAGTGTAAAATAAGCTCTTATTATAGTGCATGTTCCGAGAGTGTAACTCTAGAAGCAGACTATGGTGATGAACTTATAATACAATGGAATGTCAAATATTAACATATGATAAATATGTTAAGCAAGGTTTGAAGATCCAATGTAGTCAAAGTATTGTCTGATGTTCGCAATATTTTGATGACGCTAGCTGCAAGTAACATTAGGTGGAATAGTTTACTAAGTTCAAGTCACCTAATTTGAACAAAGTATAACTTGAAACCTTAGTTAGTTGTAAGCGCGCACTCTGTATTCAAGTTAGCTAGCTGCTAACTTGATTATGAAGTTGATCATGAGAATAAAATAGAATAAAGATTTTGGCAGTAGACAATTTAATGTTGCATCCCTATCAATGCACTTTTGGGATAGATGGCATGATCTATCAGAAAGAGTAATGTTGGAAACATACGTTTACATTTTCAGTTTACTGAGTAATAAGGACTTGCATAGTGAAGGCGTTCGGCGCACACTTGTGCATTTTCATTGTTAACTCTTTAATCTTGAAATTTGTAACGTTGTTTGCAATGTGGGGATAAGCTCTTGAACAAGGGTGATTCCTTGGTTAAGAAGAGCATGATTTGGATTCTTCACTTTGTTTATCGACTAAGTAAGGAAACTTGCTAAGTTTGATAACTTATGTTGAGAATTACCAATGAGCTAGTAATAGTCGGATTTCCATTGGAGGTTTAAGTGCATGTACCTCCTCAGAGAGTCGGTGTTCGATGAGAATTAAAGTTGATATTGATTTTCAATATCAATTTCATTTTAGAGTCGAATACGATTATTCAAAAGACGGTTTCTTGACTCTGCATCATGGTCGCAAATGTGGGCACTTAAAGAACAAATAAAGTATGTATCTTCAATCTTTCGGAATATTAAAAAATAGAACTATTCTTGACTCAAGGTTTGATAGTATTCCTTGGGTTAGTTGTTAGTTCTATCTCAAGGTTTGATGGTGTTCCTTGAGTTGGTTCAATAGTATGATATTGTGTAGCGGGATTAGCTCAAGAAGATGGTGTCCCTTCTTGATGATTGTAGTTCAAGGTTCGTCCAATATCCGGTTCGAGAATATGAGGTTTCCTATCACCTCATCTGTTGAGATATTTATATTCTAAACTTTGGCAGAATTTGTGACAATCTTTTCAAGATTGGTTATAAATGACTTGTCAAAGAATGGTATGATATCTCTTCAAGTTTGGAGCGTATCAAACTTGTTATGATCACATGAGGTGGCCGTAATCATATAATATAAAGACTCAAGTGGATTTGAGTCTGACACTTTGGTAAGGCACTACCTTAGTGTTATAACTTGAAACGTGTTTTCAAGTTAGTTGAGAAATGAGACATTTCTCAATACATTGCTTGAGGGGCAATGTGATACTTTCTGGATTGCTAGGTGTCTAGAGTGAATAATGTATCTTAGTTCAATGTACTGAACTAGATATTTTATTCATGTTTGGGGAGATCTATTGAATTATAAGGTATGACTAAAACATGAAGTTGATATAACACTTCAGTGTTATGATAACATTTATGTGGAGGTTGATATCTTACTAAATCAATTAGATGAACCAGACACTAGTTCATGATTCCTCTTAGTCTCTGAACAAGTTCCTCGGAATACTGTCATAACATTATATTTCCATCTAAAAATTCAAGTTCGGTTCATGTAAACTAAGACCATGTATATATTAATAGTTGTAGCATTTGATAAATTGATATGATTGTAAGTTTATATCACTAGTATAACAACTAGTTGATAAGCTTAGGATTTGAACGTTAAAACGATCATTATCCATTCGAAGTATCAATATCGAAATTGCGACTATTTATAGAATAAGGATTAGTTTTAAAAAGATGTTTATCAAAAACACTAGTTGCTTCAATTAGTGAAAATGCTATACTTCGGTATAGTGTTGAGAAACATTTACGAAATCAGTTTAAGAGTTGGAAATAAATATAATGTTATGGAGGCGTGTAGTATTACGAATTCAGAGAGACTCTTATCGTGGAAACTAAGTTTAAAATTTGTATTTTGAACTTAGTAGATAAGGAGTTAGGAAGTATTGAACGGCATCTAGTATGTTGTGCTCTTTGGGAATGAGTACAATGAGAGTGACAATTAAGAACGTGTTATCTAAAGATTGTCGATTGAGGCACTAGAGATGGGTTGAATTTCCTGGTTTCCACATTAGTTTGTAAGAAAGGTATGTTAGCTTATCTGGTCCCTGAACTGGTCGGTGTTATGAAAGAGTACAAAGATGGTTGTGAAAGACAAATGGTAAGGCTATCACACTTGGTCGCAAATTTGACTGAATTTGATTCCTATCGGGAATAAATTTATGTTAATAACACACCAAGTGAATGGCATTGGTAGATTGGCAAGACCTTGTTGTATACATGTGTACAGCCATGCGCCTCTGTGATCGCCTCTGGCCAGATTGACATGTTTACAAAGAACAGGGTTTTACGAATTGTACTCTTATCGGAAAAGAGCTTGATTCCGATAAAAGTCTCATACTTAGTCTGGCGTAGCTATATACTAATGAGAGATAGGTATAGTAGCAGACCCTTATGAAAAGGGGTAATGAGAACACCGAGGGATGCAGAGATGTAAGCTATAATATCGTAACATGTGGAATGTGGGACCATTGGAAAATCAAAAGAAATGCGAAGGTGTTTGGTCAAGCATTTGAGAAGTGCTTGTTTGTGTTAGACGACAGAGGTCGTCAACAGCATTTAATATTAAGGAATAAAGCAAGTCTTTATTTCTTGTTAACCAAGGGGCCGGCAACAACACTAACTAGAGGCCTCCAATATAAATTCTAGTTAAGTAAAGAAATTAACCAGTGTTGTGTGCGTCGGGTGACAGACTTTGCAGACGTGCAAAAGGTCTCCAAGTGACTTCATGTCGCAGGTGGTGCCTCCGGCAGCTGGGTTTACGACTCAGTGAACGACGGTTCTGAAGTACTTGGTTTCGCGTAATGCAAGGGGGGTAATAAAATTATGTGAACTTTTGGCTGACTCCGCATAGAGTGATATGTTAGTTTTGGTTAGTTTTCTCTAACATTATCTAGTCTTGGAGTTGGACGTCAACGAGGACGTTGACATTTTCAAAGGGGGGAGTGTGTCATAGTTTTTACTATGACTCCCCTTTACTTTGGACGTTGACTGTTGTTACCTACTGTACTATGTTGATAAGCCCTAGGTGTAGAAGAAACAGGCCCGCTTAGTGCACTTGGATATCTAGTGATGGTCCGGCCGGTGTCATTAGGTATTTGCAAGAAACTCTGGGCGAAGCTAGCACTTCCATCTAGAAAACTCTTACCTTGGTTTTCCGTGTCCCGGTTGGATTAATGGCTAGTTCCGGTGAGTTCGGCATGTCGGATATGCTTAGAAATACCCCAGGTTTGACAGGTTAGGGTTTAGGGGTCGATGGATAACTCACCAAGTATTTCCCTCTGGGAATGAGATTTCAGTGCTAGCCCACTTATGTAAACAGGAAAACAGGGGGGGGGGCCTCTGTCACATAAATAAGGTAGTATTAGGAGTGAGGGTTCCTGGGTTCATGACTGAGCTCGTTACTCTTCTCCCGGTGCAAGCTCTAGCTTGTGTCGTAAGGCACAACCCTCTGTTGTGCCGCCCTAACTTCCAGATGCCAGGGGTACGTCCCACCTTCGGGGTAGCTTACCCTTAACGTTGGCGAATCCATGCCTGGGAGGTCTTGTCGGAATGCACGTTCCAAGAGGCAGAGGTTGAGGCTTGTCTCCAGCCTCCTCCTCCACGTCAAGCTAAGAGCAACACTCACAGCTAACCAGGGCACGTTCGTGTCTTTGTCCAACTGTGGTTGTGGGTTCTTGATTGAAGGGTTTCCTTACCGAGTCTTGAGGGATAATTGAGGGGTTCTAGAGTTGGCATTTAGGAGCCACGTTTGTGGCACTTGGTGCAACTCTGAATCTAAGGGCTATGGCATGATAGCCCACATCGGGGAAGGCAGTGTCACATGGAGATGTGACACTGGGCTAAACGTCACATGGTACAACGCTCGAGGCACGCCTTTGGGGTTATGTCATGGGCTTGTCGCCAAGGGGTTGGATACTTTAGCAAACAACATGCTTGTGCTTGCACTAGGGTGCTAAGCCTTGGGCATCCGCTCAAGGGAGGTTAGGTCTCATAACTAGGTGTGCTTTGGCACACTTGGCTAGGGGAGTGTTCTCCTTGGAATTCAAGGGTTGAACAACCTAAACATGTTAGCAGGAGCCCTTTCGTGAGGCACTCGCAAGGTCATGTGCTTAGGGTTATCCCAAACCTAGCCTTAGGGAGTTTGCTTAGCAGAACACTCGTGTCCGCCTACGGCGCACACTCGTGTCCTCACTAAGTACTAGCCCTAGGTCTAGGGTATAACTTGGCCACTCAAACCCTTAGGGGTTAGTTGTGGTGCAGGGTACCCCTTGTCGCCCTAAAGGGGTTGTACTCCCGGATGAGGGTGATTCCTCAAGGGGTAAGTGACGATGCCTTAGCTCTGTCAGGGGTATGTGTGGAACACACGTCTCCTTGATGGGGGTTAGGGCATGAGCCTGTCTAGGTCTTCTAGGGCAAGACCCTAAGTCAACTAGGGTTATCCCTCAAGGGTTTTGGGGGAGACACTCTAGGGAGACTTAGGCTAAACCCTAAGTCAACTAGGGTTATCCCTCAAGGGTTCTGGGGGCAGACATTCTAGGGAGACTTAGGCTAAACCCTAAGTCTCCTGTCCACTTGGGCATTAGAGTCTAACCCTAGGGGTCGTTGGGGTTGTTCTGGGAAACTTAGCGTTGCTCACACAGGGTGATGACGCCAAATGGCCACTGGCAGCCACGTGTTGCCACGTGTTGGCCCTTTGGGTTAAAACTCTGACAGTTTTGCATCAGCATACTTGCATACTCTATCTTGAGCTTTAAGCAAGTTCTTCCTATAGGATTTCTTCCATTTCTCCAACAAGGTTACGAGCTTTATTGATCAATACCAAGCTTACTCCACCGAATACCCACATTGGGTTGGAGTTCTTGGATGCCTGCCATGATATGGACTATAACCCAAGCCACTATGCATACTGTTGTTTGTAAGCAAACTCTGTTAATGGCAAAAACTTACCACTGCCCCGGTTTCTCCTGAACACTTGCTCGTAACATATCCTCCACAATTTGATTCACCCACTCAGTTTGCCCATCAGTCTGAGGGTGATCTCCACTAGAAAAATACCAATCCGGTTGATAAAGCTCGACAGAACGACACCCAAAAGAACTGGTGAATTTGGAGTCACAATCATTAATGATGTTCAATGGCATTCCATACTCCGAAAACACTTGAGTCAAATAGACCACAGCTAACTCCTTGTTGGTTACATTCCCCTTCAACGGAATGAACTTAGCATACTTGGTCAAGCGATTCAACTCTGCCTTCTTTGGAACAATAAATCTGTTCTTATAAAGTAACAAACCATCAACTTTCGAATATGGTTCCACCAGATTGTTCAAGCGTTGTTGTACATCATCATCCTTAATTGAGCTTCCCAATCATATCAACTAGCGAACTCTCCACTCTCCCCACAGCATTTAGTTGTATTACTCTCGATAAAGGCATCCGCAACTACGTTCTCCTTCCCCTCCTTATAGAGGATTGACATTCGTCCACCAAACTCATGTAGACAAACTGACCAACGAGCCTGTCTTCTATTCAGCTCTCGTTGAGTCAAGAAATGTCGTAGAGGTTTTATGATCGGTAAAGACCTTAAGGTCTAACCCATTATGCAAAGTAATGCCTCCAAATACGAACAGCATGCACAATAGCAAGCAACTCTTGGTCATATGTAGAATAACGCTTCTCCACATTCATTCAACTTCCAACTCTCAAAAGCTATAACATGCATCAACACGGCTCCAATCACTTTGAATGGTGTATTCATCTATAGCGACAGCCAACACAGGAGCAAAAGTAAGTACTTGCTTCAATTTCTTAAAAGCTCTGCTTCCTTGGCTATCCACACAAACAACTTGTCCTTCTTACGAACGAGCAACACCGACACTCCATATGGTATCCTTGAGCAAGTAATGCTTCAACTTGCTTCTTCACTTCGAGCTCCTCTAAGTAGCTTAACCGATATAGACTTCATGATATTGGTTTACTCCCCGGTTCCAACTCAATCTCGTGTTGGACACCCCATTCATGTGGGACTCCCTTAGGCAATTCATCAGGAAACACATTTTTGAATTCTGCCTTCAGTCACAAAATCTCGGCACCCTCGGTCAATGTTGACCATTGGACTATTGATTATAGTCAACATTGATAGTTGACCAGTCAACAACGATGACCCCGTGTTTGCATCTTTTAGCTGAACCAAAAAGTGCTCATCTTCCCCATCAACTGCAGCTCTCTTTCCAATGCTCTTACAAGCAGACTTCATCGCAGTAGCAGAAAGTAACTTCATTGGTGAAGTATAAGATTCACCATGAAAAGTGATCTTCCGACCCTCAACATAAAGAGTAACCTCTTTCGTTCTCTAGTCAATTCGAGGGTTAAACTTCTCCAACCAAGTCATATTGAGCATAACATCATATCGTTTCATCTCCACAAGATAGAATTGCTCGCAAATAGGAGTTCCCTCCACTAGAAACTCAACTGCGTTCCAAGTTTGTTATTCTGTAACAACTCCTTCAATGCTATATGGAGGAACCTCCATAGTGGGAATGCTCAACTTCTCCACTAAATCCTTGGAAATGAACTCATCACTGCTCCCCGAATCAACCAGCACACTCAAGCGAGTGTCATCCACAAAACCACAAAGACGAATCACTCGTCCATTTGTTTGCTGTGTCTTGGTGTTACCAGCCACACAACTTAGCTCCCTAGCAATCTGCGAGATAGCCACCTTCTTAGTAGAAGTGCTTGCTTCAGCTAGCTTTTCCTTTGTCACTTCTTGCACTGACTTGCCACGATCGTTCTCTTTCCTCTGTTGAGGACAATCACGTTGATGGTGACTTGGATCACCACAGATGTAACATCCCCGATTCCTTTGCTCTTCCTGTCGTTCTGAAGAGTGTTTATTCCCTCTCTCTCCATGTGAGCCTCGATGTTCCTTCCATGAATGATAAGGCTTATAATGCGACCTCTTATAAGACTTATAAGAGAGCTTCTTCTTCGAAGATTGATTGGATGATTCAGGAACATGCACCTCGTTGCTCAAGAAGTGCACTGCCTGCTCCCTGGCATAGGCTACCATCTCGTCAAAATCAGCAGGCTTTCGATTACTCAATTGACACTTCAATTGATGATTCTTTAAACCATCAAGGAAGTAATCAATTTGCATCGCTGGAGAATCAATGGATCTCGTGCATAGAGGTCTCGCAACTCATTGATGTAGGCATCCAAAGACAACTTACCTTACATAAAGTTTCTCAAAATTAACCTTGCATCATAGCCAGTAGCAAACTCCTCCTTAAATGCCTCTTTGAATCGTGCCCAAGTGGTAATTGGCTTAGGTGAGTGCATGGTAACACGATTCCACCACCGATCTGCTTGTCCCTTCAACACCAAGGACACTTCCAAAAGCTGCCTTCATCGCTACTAAAACGTCTCACATTCAAAAGTTTATCGACGTTCTCTAGCTAAGACCAGGCTTTGGCCGAATTCACTTTCTCCCCGGCAGGGAACTCAGGTAACATCTTCTTCTTGAAGAATTGAAGCTTGGAGCCCTTTTTCTCATTTCCTTGCTGAGTTTTGAACTAGGTCCTTTAACTCATCAAGTTGCTACTTGAGATAATCCATGTTCTAGTGGAGAATAGCCATACGTTCAACTAACTCTGCATCATAAGTCTCCATCAACTTGTAAACAAATCGAACTCATCACACAGTTCTTGCTGGCCAAAATGAGGTGGTTCATAAGAATAACCATCCTCCCACCACTTTATAGATGGAACATAACTATTGCCTTTCATAATCCGACGTGGTGACACAAACAAACAACCACATAACCTTAACTAGCTCTGATACTAATGTAATAGTCCTACCCATAGCAAGCCTAATAGTAGTAAGTTGCCTCACTCATCACCCAACTGTAGAGCAAGAGCTCACCCCCAAGCTAGGCCGTCTCCCTGCAATTCTACACGTTCCCAGCTCCCCGTAAACTCTCAACTCTCTCTCACAACCCCCCCAAAAGTCCTTATACTATATTTATATATATTATAAATACAATGCGCTATTATGGGCATACAATCTCTCACATTGGTGCAGTTTGTAAATGGAAGAATGTGAAAGTTGGAAGGGTCACATTCGAGCACTTAGTGAAGATAACAAACCTGATGTCGAGGCACTGTGAAATATTCATAACAACGTGAATCGTTAAAGCACCCCCCTCTCTCTCTAACTATTTAGCTCCCAATCTTGCCAAATACTCAAGCTCTCGTATATATCACTCATCAATGTGTATGCACCTCCATCCTTTGTATTCTCAGCCAGTAATGCATCGAAAGCAGCCTTCCCCATTTGAAAGTTCTTCCACTTTCTACACGACCCGAGCAAGCTCGTCCACGTGTAACTGTTCGGCTTTCACAATGGACAAGGCCTCTTTCAACCCGTTGGCTCTCCCAAGCATGTCCATACAGTTATAATACATATAAATTGAAAGTACATCTGGGCCTCGTGTATAAACCCTGCAAGACTGCAAACCATAAGAACACATAAACACGACACGATCCATTTGTAAGCCAGTCTCTTGTATCTTCTCCACCAAGGAAAACACACAAGAGGACTCTCCAAGCGAAGTGTACCCCGATAACAAGGCAGTGAACGAAACGATATCTGGGAAAATGCATGCCATTATACGCCCATTCGGCTCTCGCCATGCTCCCACACATTCCATATACATCCACCAATACATTTGCAACAACTCGATCTTCTTCTCTAGAATGAATCCATCTTCCGGTTTGTAACAGTGCCAGATTTCCGCATGCCTTGAGAGCAGCAATATATGTGACACAGTCCGGCTCACAGTCCCTGGTGGTGAACAAGTCCAGAGCAACTCGTATATTCAATAATATTTAATATAAATTCTTCTTTAAGATATTATTTTATTTAAAATTTAATAACATATTCTTATTATTATTTATTTATTTATGTTGAATTTGAAATGAAACAAAATGATATTAATTAAATATATATATTTAACTTATAAAAAAGTAATGAAATAGAATGAAATAAAATAAATACAGTCTAATTAATAATTAATTAAAATAATAAAATGAAAGAAAAAATAATAGTCAATGCCATAATCTTATAAATAACTCTATTATATTGTATATTTAACTAAGTATTTTTGGAATTAAATACTATAAATTATAATATATATTTAAAAAAATTATAAGTAATAGATATTAAAATTTATTTGTTTGTATTATTCTGAAAGTTTCATAAGAATAATTGTTAAGACAATCTACAATACTTCTTATTACAAATGTGTAAGTAATTTCTTATTACAAGTGTGTGTATACGTGAACGTTTATTACTGTGTATAAATGAATGTGTTGATATGTATATGTGATTGTTTTATTATGTGTGTGTACACATATATGTGTTTATGAATATTTTAATGTGTATGTGTGATTATTTTATTAAGTGTGTGTATGCATGTGTTTATGAATATTTTGATGTGTATGTGTGAGTATTTTATTACTTGTAAATATACATATATGTGTTTATGAATATTTTGATGTATATGTGTCATTGTTTTATTGTGTATGTGTATACACAATATGTATTTATGAATGTTTTGATGTGTATGGGTGAATGTTTTATTAAGTGCGTGTGTGTGTTTGGGTATGTATTTATGAATGTTTTAGTATGTGTGCACATATACATGTTTGTGTGTGTACAACATGTGTATAAACATTTTTTGAAATATGTGTGTATGTATATGTATGTGTTTCATTGCATGTATATGTGGGGGTAAATGTTTTATTGTGTATGTGCATAGAGAAAAAGTTATGCATAAATAATAAATATAAAAAATAAATACTTATATTTATTATTTATATTCTAACACGCATACACACACAATGTAATATTCACACACAAGTAGCACAAATTTTTACCATTGAACTTCAATTTTTGTCCCTCTTATATATGCATCTAGACGTTTCTAATTTAAATATATACTATTGGACTTTAATTTTTAAACTTCATACACATCGTCTTGAAGGGCAGAAAAGACGTAAAACAGTCGATACAAAACAATATAGTAAAATCAAAATTTGACATGTATTTTTAAGACTTTTATGTTTAATTTTAAAACACTACTAATTAAACATATTGCAATATCATTTAACATTTTAATTCTAAAAAATTATCATAAATATTATAAGTAAGTATTAGTAAATGTTATATTTTTAATATAACTATGTCGTATATGTTTAATTGTAATGTTTTAAAGTTAAATACTATGAATTATGAATTAATCATAAGAATTTTATTGATTTTGTAATTTTAATTATTAAAGTTGACAAAGTGTATGAAGTTTACAAATTAAAGTTTTAGAGGAGTATATTTAATTTAGAAATTTTGAGGGTACGTGTTTAAATATGCAAAGTTCAAGGCGTTAATGTTAAAATCAAAATAAAATTTATTTAACTCTAAAACATGCACACATATTGTTAATAGTTATAAAATTAAGACATTTATTAATGTTTGCTTCTTTGTAATATTTATGATAATTTTTTAAATATTAAAATGTATATTATAAATTTTAAAGTTAGAACTGGACATGTATTTTACAAAAAATTAAAGATGGCCTAGAGTAAAACTGATTTAGGATATGTGTATATATCTCAAACTCTTCAACTAGTATGCATATTCTCTTTATTATTATTATTCTTTTATTGCTAACATGACGAATTGTTTTTGTATTAGTTCACTCTAAGCTAATCTAAGTTGAGTGCATTATATTTATATTTTTTGTAATTCATGATATTTAATTTTATGAAGTTTAAAACTTAAAATTATGATGTGTATATTTAAACAAAACTTTTATTTAAATATTAGTACACATGCTCACCAATACACTAAATTAATTATTTAATAAATTTTAATTTAATTATTATTTTTAACTTGGTAAATTTATTTTTAAACTCTTAAGTTACCCCTTGCCATCTCTAATACATATGAGCATGTATGTACGTTATTATGAAGTGTGATACATTTTACTCTCTTTCTCACATACACAATTGTTTAATCCTCTTGTAAACATTATTATGTAATGTTACATACACACACTCTTTCTCTCACACACACATGTAGTACATTATTGTGCAATGTTATTTGTTCTCTCTCACACACACATATAATTATTTAATCATCTCGACTCTCTTATCAACGTTGTTGTGTAGTGTTACTTGCTCCCTCCTTCTCCCTCTATTTCTCTCTCACACACACATACATACACATGTTTAATCATCCTAATTATCATGAACCTTTTAGCAGTGTCTCTCTCTCTCTCTTACACAAACACAGACATTAAGATCATAAGAAATCAAATTCACAACCCGACTTTACTTTTAAACCTATTGTGTTAACACAGGATTAATTATTTAAATTAACTATTTAATAGACCCTTATTTAATTATTATTCTTAATTTATTTAATTAATCTTAAATTAAACTTTTAATATAATTATTATTTTTAACTTAGTGAGTTTATTCTTATTAACTCAGTTGTTATTCTGATTTAACTAGGTGAGTTTATCCTTAATTATTTAATACCAAATTTATGAATTTAAAATAACTGAGTTTTTGGTGGCGGTACCCTAATTACAAAAGGGACAATCCTGAACTTCGTTATTCGAACACAGACATGAAGCTTTTTATGCTTATCTATTTTGTTAGAATTTTGCATCCCTATAAACTTTCTAGTAGTTTATATCTCGATTACCTTAAGATTAAATTTGAAACCTTGATTCAGAATAAACTAGCATATTCTAATGATATATTTTTAAATATTCAGGAGTATTTACATAACGGTTCTATGGAATAATGAAATTATATATGTGATTACCATAAATCAATTTAGTCTTAACTAAAAGATGATTATTCCGCTTGTTTAGGATCTGATCCCAAGATCCCATACATTCTCATATTTAACTGGTTCACCAGTTGATCCAAGGGACCTGATCCCAAGAGTTCCTACAAACCACACCAAGCGCATTTGTATTTGTAGACTGATGCGAAATTTTAAGTTGGTGAGGTCTTCAGGGAACTTCCAAAGTATATCAGGAAACAATTCGGGATTAAATACTAGCTGAACATGGGAAAGGTAGCTGTGGATTGAAGAGTCGGAGTCCAGAGTGTGGCTTCTTCATACGGTACTTCTCCTTATTGTTCCATCGCTTAATGCTCCATTCAAATATTACTGCATTAGCACCATCAGCTTCTTCAATGTGTATAAGCTCCACTTTAAGGGGAGAAGGCCGGACTTCCCTCTCAGTTGCCCAGGAGCGCTCTACGTTTATATTAGCAGGACCATATCCTAGTTGTCCTCTAGCCATGGTTGTAGAAGTCTTCTTAACAGTAGAAGATGGCAAGCTCTGGAGGTCGCTAGGGCGCTGTTCTAAGATAGGATGGCACGTCCATCAAATACTGGTTCAATCTTTATTTGCACAAAGTCTGGGTAAAACCCCAGATATTGTTCTTGCTTAAGGCCAAAGAACTGGTTCTTAGGAACCCCTATCACTAATTTCTCAATGCGAAGCCTAGTATTTAGATGAGCATCAAGCATGACAAACGGTTGTATCATCATCATGATCATAACTTTCTGATCTACAGAAAGATTCAGTCTAGGAATTTGTGAATATATTCGCAATTGTTGCGACTCTGGAAGATTGCTTGTGTAATGTTGAAAGGCAACATATTTTCTCCACTCTGACAAGGGAGGAGTGGAGGGACCTCTTTGTTCTGGATGATCATATTGGGTTTGGGGATTTGCTTGGGGAATATGTAACATATAGAGAACCCATCAGAAGAGGTTTCTCTTTTTATGAAGGAAATACCAGAATCATCATCATCATCATCATCATCTTCTTCTTCTTGCTGGACATATCCATATGAAGCAAGGATATGAAGATCATTACCTGAATAGTCTCTTGCCATAGTGATGCTTGGTAGTCCCAATTTGCAAAGCTGCTCAAGCTCCATACTCAAACCTCGAGAAAAGAATGAGAGATGAATGAATTAAGTTTGTTTTAAAAAGGCTAACGTGTAAATCAAAGAAAGAATATTACCAGCGCACTCACAGTCTCACACCAATAGTTAAAACTGAATCAAAGAAAGAATATTACCAGCGCACTCACACCAATAAATCAAAGAAAGAAATATTCTCAGCGCAAATCAAAGAAAGAATATTCTCAGCGCACTAGTTAAAACTAAATCAAAGAAAGAAATTCTCAGCGCACTCACACCAATAGTTAAAACTAAATCAAGAAAAGAATATTCTCAGCGCACTCACACCAATAGTTAAGGTACTGTGCATTTGGAGATCTAGTACCGTGGAGCTCTGGTCACTTGTGAATTCAGTGATAATTTAAACATGGCACCAGGAGGCTATAGTGCAGCCAGGTAATAGTATTCATATATTTTACGATAAATTGGACAACATTTAAGTAGTAGAATGTAAATTTTGTACAGGAGGAGTATTCCAATGCAGCTTCTTTACCAATGGGATGAGTATAATGCTGGTATGTCATTCATGAAGCGAAAACTTACTCTTCATGCAATAATAGCTTTTGCAAAATGGCACCATAAATTAAGAGTAAAAGAGAAAAAAGTAGGATGCTACTGGGCTCTTTGGCAGTTGCAAAGTCAACAATAGCTGAATATTGCGATGAATTATGGGAGGCAAGCTCCTCTTCATCAGTTCATTCACCTCCTTACCTTCTCATGCTCGAAAGGAGCAGCTCTTAGCATTCTTAGTTCGTTCACAAGGATCTTTGGTTTGAGAAAGCTGAAAAGTGATGGTGAACAAGATCCAAAAGGCTGGGCAATGTTTTACTTAGGCGTGACGACATGGTCTCCATATCTAACTCCAATAGTGATGCTGTCTTAGTTTGGCTATACACGCACTGGACAATGCAGACGGACTGGATCTAGTAGAACAAGCACTTACCATCTTGGCAGATGTTTTCCTCAAGCTAGGTAACTACGAGAAAGCTATTGAATTTTAACTGCCATTCAAGAGAGTCCCTTGTGTGGATGCTGGAAATCAATTTGATGCAATGGTGAAGCTCTCTGTGACTCTTTGCGATGAATGACAACTTGGGAGGTGCTGACCATGTAAATCGAAAAGAATGGAGACTTGCATCAGATGCTTTTGGTAATGACAAAGTTTATATAGAGGCTGTTGTCTCTAAGCTGCGTGCTACTATCAGTTACATGGCTTGTGAGTATGCTAAGTGTGAGAGAGAAAATAGGAGAGCAGTTGGTTGTTTGCAAGACTGCCAACCAGCATGCAAGATTGCTACCTTGAGTACATGGATAATGCAGATGAAGAGGCTTTTCCACCACATAGGCGTATTCGGGTTGTGGAGTTCAGTTTGTGCGCATGGAAGGAGATTGTGACATGTGATGAAAGACTTGTGGGAAACGATCGAGGTCCGAGGTTAGACAAGGAAAATCTTGTGAAAGCGTTGGCACAACTCGGAATGGATGTGAAAGAAGTTCTAAGTGATGATGAAGATGGGACCAATCAACAGTCGAGCATCACAAGGGTAGATACGGAAAAACTGTGGGAACTGCTGATAGAATATGAAGCCGATGAGTTTTTACAAACTACATACATGGGGATAACCATTGCTCTTCACAAGCGTTACCTTCAAGCAAAACAGCATCTCAAGGCAAAGGAGTTGGATAGAGCGGTTTCCGTAGCAAGGGGAGATCTTGGAGCTATCTAGTGAGAGGGGTAGCATATCTGATGACGCACAGGCACTCATACTTCTGTCAGATATTCTGATGGAAGCTGGATCAACATACAGGAGAGTGATTGAAAGCTTGTTGTTAAGGGCAGAAGTTCTGATGCGGTCCAAGCCAAGAAACCACAGGGTTGTTCTCAACGAGCTTGGTGACTACTATTTTCGAACATCACAATGGAGAAATGCAGTTTGCATACTCGAGCAATATGGAAACGAGTTTGTGACTTGGGAGTGCTCCAATGGAAGCTCTAGCTCGAGGAGACTAGAGTATGCTGACAGTGCAAAAGGAAGTTTTCATTGCTTGCAAGTAGCTTTGTTAGCATTGGAGAGACCAGATGTACGAAAAGCTCTTGTGTGGACTGAGCGAGAACGAGCCAGAGACCTGATTTACTCATTGAGCAGTCGAAGGGAGGTTTCACCATCTACATTCGACACCCATTACGATGTTGCATGGGAAGAAATCGGTTCCATATGTGAATCTGCTGGAGAACACACAGTGTTTCTTATATACACAATTCAGTGGCTTGGGACTTTGTGAACGACGACTACAACTTACTCAGCTACTTAGTTCATGCAAAGCATGAACCAAGGTATTTCATGCGAGAAAGCCATCTCCATCCAATCGTATCTATATGGCTTAGGCCGCCTGATGGATGAAAGAGAAGGAGTAGACACCCAGACCATTCATGATTTCCTACACGAGCTGTATAAAATACTGGTGGAGCCATGGTGGGATGCACTCCAGGAAATTGCTCCACAGAGATTGGTTATTATCCCTAGTGATGTAAGTGCATGTACTGTGTGTGTGTGTGTGAGAGAGAGAGAGAGAGAGAGAGAGAGAATTAACTTAAGCTAATACCTTCGATTAAACAGGTGGTGTCACTAGTCCCTTTTGCTGCATTAGTGACAAGGAGAGGTCAGGACAGTGTCCCAGATGAGTATCTTATCCAAAAGTACATGGTTTCAACTGCTCCATCACTGCGGATGTTCAAACAGTGCCAAGAACGCAAGAAACAGTTGAGTTCAAGGATTTGCAAGGCAGTGGTGGTGGGCAATCCGGATAACTCACTGGTGTCTGCAGCAGAAGAGGCTGAAGATGTCATGCATGAGTTGACTCAGGCAGGTGCTTCCGTGGTCTATCTTGGTAAACCACAGTAACAACCAGTCAGCAGTAACTGCCACTCCACAGAAGCTGTTGGAAGAAACTTAAGGGAAGTGATTGGGGTCATGTAGCGAGCCATGTGGTGATCGATGATGCAGTTCCACAAGGAGGGATTGTACTATGGGATGATAAGACTCTCACAGAAGACGATCATGAGAAAAGAAGGGTGGTTTTGAGTGCACAGGAGATTGAAGAAGCCAGAGTCATACTTCCAACAAAGGCAGTGATACTCAGTGGTTGCAGCTCAGGACTCGGGATAAATAAGAGCGAGGGAACATTGGGACTTCCCAGTCTCTGCATTTGAGTGGCGTTCCAACTGTGGTGGCTTTCGCTGTGGAACGTGAACAGTAAGTATACAAAGGAACTTATGAAGAGGTTTTATAAAGAGCTACTTGAAAATCCTTCGGAGGGCCCGGGCTCTGCATCTGGCCATTGAAGAGCATGGCTGAGCAAATGGATGATTTTGAAGAAGAACGGGAATACAAGTGTACCATTGGGCACCGTTCTTTTGCTCTGGTTATTAACTATCAGTAACAAGAGCACAGGGTTGTTAAACATGTCTTCAGAAGAGCTATGAGAAGTTCACTTACGCATATATGTATGTATAGAAGCATTTGCACTTCCAACACTCCCAAACTCCATTCATCACTAGCCACATTGTAAGCACATGGCATAAGCCTGCACTTGCTTTCCTAGCTGAGACCCACTAAGTATACACGGTCGTGTCGTTCAAAGTTACGTGGTTTTCTAAGGTTCAGTATATATGTATACACTATGTGAATGTGTGTATAGAAAATCGTGAAGAGGAGGTGGCTGTGGAGCTTTTTAACACAAAGATTATATACGGAACTCTGGAACGTACACAGCAGTACTGAAGGCTTGTTAAGTCTGGTAGCTAAAGAGCAAGAGAGAGAGAGAGATGTGTATGTGTGTGTGTGTACTATTATCTATTTTTAAACGGTGAAGGCTGGTGCTATGGAGAAAGTAATGGAAATACATAAAGAGGCCAGGAAGGCCGAATTTATTCAGTCAGATGTCTTCCTGGTTGCATGCATAATCTTTGACAAAATGAAGGTACACGTCCATGCATATATGTGTACATGTGTATGTATATGGATAAGTAGATTATACATTGGCTGATGATATGTACACAGCCTATATTGTATATTGATCTCTCTCTCTCTCTCGGCGTGCAAAAATGTTATAAAACTCCAACGCCGGCCACACAGATGTATGCATACTAGGCATATATACATGTTTTCTTCATCATATATGAAGTACATGTGTATGACTCCATATGTAACTATGATTATATGTGACTATTCATCATCTATACATAGGTACATGACGTCGTTGCATGGACCTCTATTGTTCCGGGATATGCAGATTATATTCTGAAAGAGAGACAGCTTTGGAAATGTATGAGAAAATGAAGGAAAAAGGCTGCAAACCAAATGCTCGTGCACTCGTTGCCTTAGTTAAGCATAGCAGATGAACAGCTAACGTTAATGGAGATAATGAGAACACATTTAACCGGAACTTTAACGGTAAAGTTAAGAAGAGTTTAGAGAAGTGCAGGTGTATACACTTTGAAGCAGTGAAATACGGCTGTCAATACGATGTATAAGTAGTGGACACGTACGCTAAGTGTGGGAGCTTCAGTGAGGCATACGGTGTTTTCCAGAGTATGCTTAGACGGTGGTCTCTTGTACAGCACCGTGTTTTGCGAATAATCCGTGTTTAACAGGAGATGTGTTTGAGCTGTTTGTTCAAAGAAGAGGAGGGAATTAGTGAGAATGATGTGACTTATGCGGGTGTTTTGAAGGCCTGTGGGAAGTTGGAATTGGAAAGGGGATTCATGGGGTGATTTGCCACGGATGGGAATGGATGGGCATTGTGGTGAATGGACTCGTGGATTTCTTGGCAAACTTGTTCATTCTCAGCAGGTAATTGCATGCATGCATGCATGTTGTTTTGTGTAACCTTGTTCATGACGTAAGTGGTATCATAAGTATATATACATCAAATGAACACTAAGTTACCTCTCTCTCTCTCTCTCTCACACACAACACACACACACACTTCTGATGGCTGATAGCTGCATGCAGGTATTCGATTGTATTGCAGCCTACCCTGGTAAGCTGGACTTCCCTTCTAGATGGAAAACTCGTAAAGGAGAGTTGAACTCGACCATATAACATTCCGTGGATTGTTGAAGGAGAATATCCGTTAACTTTCGTGTATAGTCTCACAGAATGTAGCCATGCAGGAATGGTGGGGCGTGGTAAACATATTTTGAACGTATGACGGTATTACACCAAACCGAGAACATTAGTCGATGTGCTTAGCCGGGCAAACATGTAAGTATTTTGTTTTAATAATTTTTGTTACATAATTAACACGCGCGCGCACACATTTATAGATTGGATGAGGCAGTAAGAGTGGTGAAGAACATTGCCATTTTGATGCAAACACCGTGACGTGGACAAATGCTTGGTGCAGCTTGTAAATGGAAGAATGTGAATGTTCGAAGGGTCGCATTCGAGCACTTAGTGAAGATAAAACCTGATGTCGAGGTACTGTGAAATATTCATAACAATGAATAGTTAAAGCACACCCCCCCTCTCTCTAACTATTTAGCTCCCAATCTTGCCAGATACTCAAGCTCTCATATATATCACTCATCAATGTATATGCACCTCCATCCTTTGTATTTTCAGCCAGTAATGCATCGAAAGCAGCCTTCCCCACTTGCAAGTTCTTCCACTTTCTACATGAACCGAGCAAACTCGTCCACGTATAACTGTTGGCTTACAAGGCATGCTCCTCACAATGGACAAGGCCTTTCCAACCGGTTAGCTCTCCCCAAATGTCCACCATACAGTTATTAGTGTTCCACACTGGGAACAATACCATATCTACACATGGATTCGAAGTACATCTCTGCCTCGTGTATAAGCCCTGCATGACTGCAGACCATAAGAACACATATAAACACGACACGATCCATTTGTAAGCCAGTCTCCTCTATCCTCTCTACAAGGAAAACACACTAGAGGACTCACTGAGCGAAGTGTACCCCGATAACAAGGCAGTAAACGAAACTATATCTGGAGAATGCATGCCATTAAAACGTCCCTTCGCTCTCGCCATGCTCCCACACTTCCCATATACATCCAACAATGCGTTTGCAACAACTCGATCTTCGTCGAGTCCATTGCTTACAAACTCTAGAATGAATCCATCTTCCGGTTGGTAATAGGCCAGATTTCCGCATGCCTTGAGAGCTGCAATATATGTGACACAGTCTGGCTTACAGTCCATGGTGGTGAACAAGTCCAAAAGCAACTGAGCACTTACCATTTTCGACGTATCCAAGAATGAGAGGCTCCAAGTAACAAACATCCTTCTCTGACATGCTTACAAACACTTCCATTGCATGCTCCATGCTACTACATTTTGCATACATGTCCAATAAGGTGTTTCCCCAAAACTAAGGTAGATATAGAACCAATTTTCTGTGTATGGAAATCCCTCTCTGAAACCTGTCTCGCCACCCAGACTTGCACATGCCTTCAGTGCTGCAAGATATGTAACATGGTCAGGTGCACAGTCCATGGAGTCGAGCAACTCCAGAGCAATGAGTATTTCTCATTCTCTACATATCCCAGCATGAGGATATTCCATGTTACAACGTCCCTTTGAGCCATGCTCTCGAACACTTCCCTGGCAAGATGCATAGTCTTACATTTACTGTACATGTTCATTAAGACGTTCCCTACAGCTGTGGTGGAATCAAATCCGCGGCATTTCACTTGCGTGTGAATAGAAACACCTTTCTCGAGACAGAACTGCTTTCCTGGCTCTCTCTGTGTGGCCAAACGAGTACACGCTTTGAGTGCACCGATATTTACGTGACCATGTCCGGTTCACAGTCCATACTAGAAAACAAATCGAGAGCTACAAAGCTCTCTTCATTCTGACGTATCCGTGAATGAGTGAGTTCCACATAACCACGTCCTTGTGAGTCATGGAGTCAAAAACCCCCTTTGCAAAACGCATGCTCGAGCACTCACCATACATCTCAATGAGACTGCTTGCCAAGACACGGTCAAGAGCAAATCCACGAGCTTTCACTTGTGTGTGGATGGCAATGGCTTTCTCGAGACGAACTGTTTTGTTGCGTGCCAACTTTGCACACGCCTTAAGTGCAGCAATGTATGTAGCGTGGTCCCGGTTCACAGTCCATGCTAGCAAACAAGTTGAGAGCCATCGAGCTTTCACCATTCTCAACAAATCCCAAGATAAGGCAGTTCCAGCTAACAACATCCTTGTGAGTCATCCTCTGAAAAAGCCTCCATGGCATTCTCTGTGCTTCCGTTTCCCATACATATGCAGAAGAGTGTTCCCCACGTTTTACATGCTTGTCGAACCCACGCTCCTTGACTTGTTTATGAATGTCTATCCCCTTCTCTAGCTCCTTCAGTCTTGCACAAGCTTTGAGTGCAGCAATGTAGCTGAAATGATCCGGTTCACAGTCCATGGTAGAAAAACAACTCGAGAGCCTTGATACTCTCTTCGTTCTCAACGAATCCCAACATAAGAGAGTTCCAGAGCGACTACGTCTTTGTTTACCATCCTCTCGAACACCCTATAGCACGCTGCATGCTACCGCATTTCCCGTACATGTCTAGCAAAGTGTTCGCCAGAATCACAGTGTGCTCAAGCCCGCGCTCTCTGACTTGCTCGTGGATGGCAACTCCTTTCTGTAAGTACAACTCCCTCTTCCGAGTCTCTCTCCGCAGCCAAGCGGCACACGCTTTGAGTGCAGCTACATATGTGACATGGTCCTTCTCACAGTCCATGGTGCTGAACAACTCCAGAGCTACGGAGCTTTCGTCATTCTCCACGTATCCTAGCATGAGAGAAGTCCACATAACTGCATCCTTAGAAGGTGCCCGGTCGAACACCTCCCTTGCGCTCTGCATGATCCTGCATTTCATGTACATGTTGATGAGTGCAGAAACTACGTATCTGTCTACATGGCAGCCAGCTTTGACAGCGTCCTGGTGTAGCTTCTTGCCGGCTTCTAAGTCTTTTGTCTTGCCACATTGTTTGATTGCAGAAACAATATCCAGGGCTATCTTCCGTTGTGAAGCATGAGCTCCCTGTGGCCGAAACTTCCATAGATTCGTGACTTTCATACGAGTTGTTCATGTTTTAAGATCATCTATTATGTGTACATGTGTACCGTGTACGTCACACGTACATATATATCTACAGTGATTGTCATCAACTTTTGTAGACACTTTGAGAGATTTCTTATTTCAATTGATAAAGCTGGTTTAGGGTGTGTGTGTTACAATGTTATTACATCTGTGTTTTCTTCTTTTCTAACTATATTCCGGAGCAACACATAAGAAGGAGAACCATGCGGGTCGATCTCCACCAGCTTCTTTGCAGCCAGTGACCCTGTCTCCTCGTTCTTTATGCTGCTTACAAGCAAAACAAGGACATCCAAGGAACCTGGTGTGGCTCAAAAAGCATACAGTTGATGAGATCGTACGCTTCAGTAAGCTTTGCAGCTCTCCCAAGTAAATCAACCATACAGTTATAATGGTCAACTTCAGGTGTTAAACCATAATCACTGATGGTTTGGAAGTAAGAAATGCCGCCATCCAGAAGCCCTGCATGGCTACAGACAGTGAGGACAGCTAAAAAACTTATTGCGTCTGGTCTCATTCCTGTCGAGATCATCTTCCCAAACAAGTCGAGGGCTTCTCCACCTTGTCCTTCTGGCTGTAGGCAATCATCAGTGCATTCCATGGAACGTTGTCGCGGTATGTCATGCTGTCAATATCCTTCGAGCGTCACCCAGTCCCGTACATGTTCACAAGAGAGCTCTGTACCATGTGGTCAAGCTCTAACTTATCCCCACTTAAGCACGAGTGGAGAAGTCGCCCGTCCAGGAGAGAGTGTGTACACGCACACGCTGATCGCGTCTCTCCCACGTCCGTTGTGATTCAAAACCGCAATCATGGCATTCCACGACACAATGCTGCATACGGTCATTGAGTCGAACATCTCTTTAGCTTCCTGCAGTCGTTCATTGAATCCTAGAGCAGCCATCATCGATGTTACAGAGACAATGTCCTTGGCAGGGATCTTCTCGTACAGAGTCATTGCTTCCTCCAGAAGACCTGCATTCGTGTATGCCAATAGCATCGAGTTCCACGAAGTAATGTCCCTCTCTGCCATCTTCTCGAAGAGTAACTTGGCGCCTCTTTACCTCTCCATAGTGAGCGTATGCAGTGATCATTGTGTTCCACGACACAACGTCCTTGTCCTTCGTACGCTCGAATGTTGCTTCTAAATTCCCATGTTGTGCATATGCTGTTACTATTGTGTTCCATGACACTAAATCTCTGTGGCATGGTATCAAACATCTCCTTGGCTTCCGTGATATCCCCGTACTGTGCATACCCTGCATTGTACGATGCAACGTCCTTCTGTGTGCCATTGACAAGAAGAGTTTCCTAGCCTCTTCAAGGCGCTTGTTTTGTACGTAACCAGCAATCATCGCGTTATATGAGATTACATTCTTTTGAGGGATCTTATCAAACATAAGTTTTGCTTCCTGCAGGTCCACACTGCGCATATCCAGTCATTATAGCTGTCCAGGACACCACGTTTATCTCATCAAAGATTTCTCTTGCGTCATATATGTGCCCTGCATGGATAAACGCAGTGATCATTGCATTACTGGATACTTCAACATCATGTCGAGGCATCCGGTCATATATAATCTTGCCTCTTTGAGAAGACCGGCATGGGAATACGCCCCGATCATCGCGTTCCATGAGGCGGCATTTTTGTAAGGCATAAGCTCGAAGAGTAGCCTAGCCTCACGTATATGACCATTCTGAGCGTGTGCTGCTAGCATTGTATTCCATGAAACTGCGTCTCTGTCTGCCATCGATTGCGGTTTCCTTTCTTTGCATATGCAGCCATCAAACAGTTCCATGATATAGTGTCCTTCTGCGGCATCTTATCAGTTTGTATTATAAAATTATATTAAGATGTGTATATAGAACTATTTATCACTAAGAAGAGTATTCAATTTAAGAATTTAAACGTAGGATGCTTTAAAGTAAATATACTATTAGAATGTAAAGTTTTAATTTAACTACATATTCATTAATTTGAAATTTTATATAAATTTTGACATCTTATTAATTATTCTTTTAGTAGTGTTTAAATTAAAATATATATTTTTAATTTTCTTTTTCCTATATGAATAAATATAATTAATGTGAATTACTAAAATATGCTCAGTATCTATTTAAAACATTATTAATATTTATTAAATATTATTAAATATTTTATTAATAAATATGAGATTGTGGATATCAAATTAACGAATATATAATAATCATTTATATTCTAAGGTAATTTTTAATGTTTAAATAATTTATTTTTCTTCTATATGAAAGATACAATTAATGTAAATGGTTGGAATATACTTGATATCTATTTAACATATTTATTAAGTATTATTTATTGTTTTATTAATAAATATGAAATCATAAAATGTGTCAATTAATGAATATATAATAATCATTTATATTCCAAGGTAATTTAAAGGATGACATAGAATAACTATAAAATTAATTTAGGCCACTTTCCACTAGCAAGTGCTTAATTGTATTAATTAATAGAATTAAAAGAAATTATTTATTTTATCATAAGTTTATTTTTCCATTTGCTAATTATTTATTATTTATAACCTATGTGGCACTTACTTACGAACGTCGGCCCTGCAAACCAAGTGACTTTTTCGGTAGTAATCAAAATAACTGAGCAATTTTGCCTAGTTATATAGTTATTAAGCATAATTAAATAACATATGTATCAAGATTAATTAATTAAATTTTATATTTTTAATTTGTAATGAAAAACAGATATAAATGAGAGGTGTAAAGTTGTCTTATTTTGTAAAAAAAACATTACTCAGATATGTAATCTTTTGAGAGTCGTTTGTATATAACACAGACACAGTCGTGTGTGTCTCTCTTTATATATAATTGATATTGTTTTATAACTTACCATGTATTATTAAAAATGACATAAATTTTATAAAAGATTAATAAAAGCATGCACAATGTTTTATATATATATATATATATATAATATACACATACATATATATTACACACAAACATGTGAATGTGTAAAGAGAAAGAAAGATTTTTTTAATTATTACATACTCTACATATGATATTATATATATATATATATATATAATATATAATATACATATATAGTTATAAAGTTGTGTATACATATTATATGTTTATTTATAAATAAGAATTACTTATTTTTATTGTTTATTAAATATTTTTATAAGGAGATCTTTTCTCTCTCTATATATAATATAGACTTTTATATATATGTAAATTAATGTTATATATATATATAAAGAGAGAGATAGTAAATTATAATTAATAATTTTGTAAGAAAATAACAATGGAATTGCTAAAGAATTAAAGATTTAACATATCTTTTTAATTAAACATATTAAGTAGGTGGACCTTCGTTACATACATTATATGTAACATATATATGTAAAAACCTTCTTTAATAACTGATTAAATAAAAATTATGCATTACTAATTATTTTTTTAATTTAATTAATCATTCTAGTGGAAAAATATATAATAATAATAATTAATTATGTGGCATTATTTTAATTTACTAGGGGTAAATAATCACCCCCTAGTGGAAAGTGGGCCTAAGAAAAATTATATGGAAGAATTATTATTAAAACATTTAAGATACATATATATTAATAATATAATAACATTTAGTTATCTCAATATTGTAGTCTGTTCACATATTCAAATCAAATTAAAGATCTACATAAGAGAAAAGATTGTATATATAATATAATTTGAGAAAGATGTAAATGTTATTTCAAAAGTTTGACTTATGTTATTATTTAATTTTAACAGAAGATTTCTTGTACATGCATACCACACACACGCATATATGTGGTAACGTTACATACATGCATGTTTGGATATGCATGTATGACATATATAACAATGAATGGAGTTACGAAAGAGATTGCGGCCTTTGCTGCTCAGATAAGACAGTGTGGGAACTCCCAGAACATTGTGGAGGCGAGGCAAGTCCACTCAAGAATCCTTGGAAGCCAATACAGAAACGACAGGTACTTAGCAAACTTAACAGTGGAAATGTACGGCAAATGCCATTGTCTAGAGGATGCCAGGAGCGCGTTCTACTCTATTCAGAGGCCAAATGTGTTCTCATTTGGTGCCATGATGAATGCATATGCCCAGAACGGGCATCTGGAAGAAGCAAAGACTGTATTCGAGTTAGCACCGGAGAGAAGCTTGCATCTCTGGACCGTGCTTGTCACAGCGTATGCCCGACATATGCACCTGGAAGAAGCCAAGAGGACGTTTGACAGAATGCCGGAGCTTGATCTCGTGAGTCAGACTGCAATCCTGTCCGCGTTTCTAGAAACGGGCCACCTGGATGCAGCAAAGAGGATCTTCGAGAGTATGTCTGAGATTGACATGGTTGGCTGGACAATCATGTTGAAGGCATATGCCCAGAATGGGCATCTGCAAGAAGCAAAGCGGCTCTTCGAACTCATGCCGGAACAAGACGTCGTCTCGTCTACTGCCATGCTGGTTGCATATTCTGACAACGGTCACCTCAGGGAGGCACAGGAACTGTTTACTGGAATGCATCAGAAGAACTCCGTCTCCTATACTGCAATGCTCAAGGGATACTCCGAAGGGCAGGACTTCAGTGCAGCAAAGAGTCTGTTTCTAAAGATGCCCGAGCACAATCTTGTGGCTTCCACTGCTATACTCCAGGCTTACTCGGATAACGGGGAGCTTCAAGAAGCAAAGTCTGTTTTCGACTCGATGCCGGAACGCGATATCGTCTCCTGGAACGCAATGGTACAGGCGTATACCCAAAGAGGGTGTCTTGAGGAGGAGGATCGCCTTAGACAGGATGCCGCAATGGAACACAATTACCTGGAGTGCTATGGTTGAAGGATATGCCCAGAATGGGTATATGGAGCTTGCTAAAGACGCATTCGATAACATGCCTGGGAAAGATATAATGGCATGGAACGGAATGCTGATGACATATGCCCAGTTTGGTTACATTGACGAAGCCAAGGAACTCTTCTGCATTCTCCCTGATCGAAACATGTACTCGTGGACAGGGATGATTTCTGTACACTCAAAAGACGGTGGCATTGCAAAGTCCAAAGAAGTGTTTGACACAATGCCGGAACGAAACATGGTTTCATGGAATGCAATGATTGGTTCCTGTGCTCATTACACTGGATATGCAAGAATGGCTGTCGAGTTATTCAAGCTGATGGAGCAAGAAGGTGTCCACCCCACGGATGTATCTTTTATCAGTGTTCTTACTGCGTGTACCCGTATCGGACTGCTCGAAGAGGGGCATACTTACTTCCTGCGGATGATATCCGATTACCGGATTACTCCATTGAAGGAGCACTACTGTTCTATGTTGGATCTTCTGGGACGGGCAGGAAGACTTAGAGATGCCGACGAGCTTATACGGACAATGCCGTTTGTTCCCGACCACATCATGTGGTCCACGTTTCTGGGAGCTTGTAAACTCCATCCAGACACGCAGCGTGGGGGTAAGGCCGCAAAGCAGCTTATGAAGATGGACACTACCAACTGCCTGTCTTATGTCATGCTGGGAAACATATGTGTTGATAAAAACCAAAGTGTACCAAGTATAATTCACACTCACATCAAGCAGATGTCATAATAAGTTGGTTTATATCTAATAATTATAATAAGAGGAGCTACTGTAGAGAGAGATTACTGTTTACAGTGAAAATAGTGAAACCATCTTAGTACAAATGAATAAATCTATATAGGACAAAAGATAAATAAAACAAACATCAAATAAAGGACAGTGTACAGAAGATTGAAGCACATATTCTTATAAGTGCTAATAGATTAGTCATGCTTTACAATGCTTAAAAATCAGACTCCCTAACCTATACACATATATACGTTAAATTACCTCACGAAGAGAGCCTGTTGATCTCCCGCTTCAAAGCAACGTATTCATCTCGATACTTAACAATGACGTCCCTCTCCATCAAGTTCCCGTTCTTGTTCTTCCGTAATTCCTCGAGAATCCCCAAGAAATCCGTCAAATCCCGACATTCCCTCTGTCTCTCCACACCAAATCCTATCGAGCTCTTCTATCTCCTTCTCGAGCTTCTCCATTTCGGCTATCCTTGCCTTCATATCGTCCACTTCTCTCTGTTCACGCTCCTAAGGGAGCAAAGCTTCGGTTAAATTCCATTTATACATACGTCTGCACACACATGTATATGAATATAAACGAACCAGCTCTTTCTTCATCTCGGCAATATTCTCCAACTGACGGTTCTCATCTTCAATGTCTTCTCGATGTTGTGCATCTTCGACGTCCATTGGATCATGATCTTCCGAAATATCCATTGCTTCTCCTGCCTCCAATTCGTCTACATAAATAAATAGTAAATTTTCTATTTATTATGTCCACACACACACAGTGGACGTCCATATGTGTCTCTAGCGCCATGTACACAAATATATACATACAACAGTGTGACTAAGATATACATTATACAGAGTATATGTTGTGGATAGTATACATTCATAATAAGCAATCTTACGGGTAGTGGGTGCTGCGTCCTTGGGCTCTAATCGGGTTTGAACCTCGGACTCAGCACTGCAAAAAACACATCTGTCATTAGACATAGATATAAAAAATTCAATAATAAGAATTAAAACAGAAGAACGAAAAAACATAGTGTAAGTGTGTGTTAAGAATGTTAAGATTATGTACCATAATCCGAGATGCGAAGTGCAGAGAGAGAGAAAGAGAGACGACCTGAGTTGAAAACGGATGATCCCAGAGAGCCATTCCCCAAAAAGAAAGGCAATACCCCGCTCCTTAGTCGAAAATATAGCATCAATCATGGTCCTGGCCATAAACCCTGCCCATGGGAAGACAACACGGTCACGGCGGGAAATGTACATACCAAGGAGGACTGATCCGTCTGCAAAATCGGAGTTTCCATCAGCCCTGCACATTAGCTTCCCCATAAGAGCCACGGCAATGGCCACAAACTCGTCCAAATGCTCTATGAGCCTCCTGCTCAACCTGAAGAACATACAAGTTTAAAACAAACACAATATCGGTGCATAAACACACAGCAAGAGATACACATACAATATCGGTGCATAAAATACTAGAGAGAGAGTACTGCTCTTCAGTGGCTGGTCAAGGGATTTTCCATGGCTCCCTGCGTTTTAGCCAAAGGTTTCACATTTTAGTGCGGTAAAGAAACCTACTATTGATATACATTGGATTTCTCTCTATTGTATGCAAGAACACAGGGAAAAAGATCATCGAACCTGGGCAAATAGTAGCCGTCGCCATTCCGCTTCAAGCTCGGGGCAAGCTCCCTCAAGAGAGTGCAATTTTTGGGATCCGACACATCGAGATTGTATCCGCGATCTCCCAGCGGCAAGGCCGTCACCGATCGGACAGTATGAGCGCAGATTTGGATGCTCCGACCACGGACAATTCCTATGCCGCCATCGCTGTGCGGCTTCCTGGTGAACGACCTAATGAACTCCGTGCACAGATCGGTGTCCAAGGCCGGAATCGGAGCCTGTATGAACTCTTCCAGCTCAAGGTCGGACAGCTTGAACGGTTCTCAAATTCCTGAGCATCCGCGAGTCCGAGAAGGTACATTCAGAAACCGCAACTGCTGCCGCCTGCAAATCGCCGTGTAATCCTCCTCCGACTCCCGATCCATCTCTTCCCTTGTTCTCTCAATAGATGCCTATTCTGTTCAACAAAGAATATTCTGCCATACAATACAGCGTACATATGAAATACATTGTTAATGGGTAAGATTCTGGAATATTCATTAGCAATATTATAAATATTTAATAATCATATGATTATTGCTGACTAGGAGAATCTTAACGGTCTAAAGATCGACGGTAGGAGATAGATGTGCAAAACGACAAACAACATCGAACCGTCAATCTGCACACTTGTAAAATCAACGGCTACGAGTTCCCGCGTCGCGTAAGCATGTAAGTTCAAATCATTTGTACATTCGTACTAGTGTCGTGAGAGCAGGATCGTGATTCCGAGCCCTAATGTCTAGGGCATGAAGAGGCCGGTGGAGTCCGAGGAGCAGAGCTCCGCCTTGACGATCCGAAAGGCGATCATTGCTCTTCCGGCTCCTCAAGCGAGCTCGCTTCAATCTTGTCCGAATGCGCTTCCGGCTTTTCGTCACAGTCCGAAGCGTCGGGTAAAAGCGCTTCCTTTCGAACCTCGGCAAGATGCACGGGCTCTCGGATCCGGACGAGGTAAGAATCGAACCGATCTTGCAAAAGATACAATCGCTCTCTCTCCCGCTACTCGAAAAGTCCGAGCCGCCAAAGCTCTCGCTTTTAGCAGAATCCTGGGTATGGACCGAGACGACAATGCTCAATTCGAGGAGTCCGAGCTAAATAGGGAGCTTGGAGCGCGGAAAGCATACACTCCTCGTGGAGAGCCGGGCAAATCGCCGGTTGAATCCAAGGTTCAGGTGGAAATAAAGTCGGAGGAATGTTATGCTGCTAATCGGGCGGTTTCTGTGCTGACGAAGAAGTTGCAGAGGGAGCGGGAACAAAATGCGGAGATCAGGCAGATTCTGATACAAATCTGGAGCTCTTTGGATGAGCCGATAAAGAACAAGCTCATGGGGGAGATGGATCACCTCCAAGAGAAGATTCATGTGCAGCAGGAGCTGCACAAGCAGTATGAGATGGGTCAGGAGCTGCTTCGAAATTTTGCTTTGCAGAAGAAACTGCAGCAGGACCTGGCAGCGAGGTTGGATGCATACGAAGCCAGGAGAAGCAATTGTGTCTGAGTTACCTATACACGCTAGAGGTACATGCGAGCTAGCCATAACTAGGATATATACAGCTTTTGTTCTCTGTTATATCGTCAGTAAATGTCATTTTTTGGGTACATATAATCTATAATCTATACAATCCGTATACATGTCTATACCTGTGAGACGGCTGTATGCAAATACACATATATGTATGTGTATTAACGGACATACATGTATAGAGTGACGTCTATCTAGTGTAACTAGGAGGTGTCGCTTTTTGGATGGTTTCATGCTCTAAGAGGAAAATGTAGGTATCCACATGTATGTCTATGTGTATCAACGAATAAGCATGCATAGTGTGATTATGAGATACTCTTTAGCATATGTTAGGTCTTCTCATAGTCTATTAACAATAAAACTGATTAAAGTCGGAACAGTTTCAATTAAGTCTTGTCTTATGGTTTACTCATAACATTTATTCTTTATTTTTATACTACAAGTAATTAGGACAATAGACATTGGTAGTTAGGAAGCCTGTTTTGTCTGGTCACGCTTTAGCCAGCGCTTTAGCCAGAGCTTTTGGGCATTTGCCGTTCAGCTATTCTACAGAGTTTCACTAAAGTTTAGTAGGTTTTAAGAATTAATTTAGTAGTGTCATTCGGGAATGGAGTCTTTTGTGCCTGTTTCGGCAGATTCACATTTCCCGATTCAGAATCTGCCGTATGGAGTGTTCCGTCCTCGAGCGGATGCCAAGGCAAGACCGGGAGTGGCTATTGGAGATCAAGTGCTCGATCTCAGCGTTCTGACCGAAGCGGGATTGTTCCATGGACCTTTGCTGCGGGATTCAGATTGCTTCCAACAGGCATGTTCAATATTTTTAACTTTATCCTTTTGTGTGTGTGTTTGTGTTTAAGCACTCAAATGCGTTGACATTAACTCTTAATGCATTTGAACATAGGATTACACACAAACACACACAGAGATATGTGTATGTATTTTTACTGCAGAGCTCCTTGAACAGCTTCATGGCATTAGGAAGGCCGGCTTGGAAAGAAGCACGAGCAACTATTCAAAAGCTTCTTTCAGGTAATGTCCCGATACATGAAAAGCTAATAATAAACAATAATAATAGTAATAACACAACATTTGCCTGTTTTATATGCATGATAGCTGGCGAACCAACTTTGCGCGACAATGCGGAGCTGAGAGACAAGGCGTTCTTCTCCTCGGTACGTATACTAGGCATTTCTTCAAATATAATTCCTCATACGCACATACGCAATGTGTATACGCGTGCACATATAGACTATAGTCTGCACACAGACACATTCACACACATATCATCAAATTACATGAATGTATTGTTAATTGTATTAAGTTGTGAACTAAACGAACGTATGCAGAGCGAAGTTATAATGGAGCTACCTGCTGTGATTGGAGATTACACGGACTTTTTCTCATCAAGATACCACGCCAGGAACTGCGGAAAGATATTTCGTGGAGTTGATGAGCTTCCTAAAAATTGGTAATGTTTCGCTTAAACAAAAAGCTATCTTACTGTTACATACTTGTATGTACACACACACACACACACACACACATATACACACATATATGTATGTATGTGTATATATATATGTGTGTGTGTGTGTGTGATAAAACTTTTCTGATAGATATAACTTTTATTGGGCAGGCTCCACGTACCCATAGCTTATCATGGAAGAGCTTCTTCAGTTGTACCATCGGGACACGAAATAATTAGACCAAGGTAAGCTTAAGCAAATTTTTAAACTCATTTAACGAACTTAACCTTATGTAACTACGTAAGAGGCCAAGTGGCACCGGCAAATAATTCATCTTCGCCAGAATATAAACTTTCAAGTCACCTCGATTACGAGCTTGAAATGGTAATGTTTCTGTATGTGTAAAACTTATTATAAAACTTTTTATTTATTTTTTTGCAGGCATTTTTGGTTGGTCCAGGAAACGAACTAGGCACTCCAATCTCTATACAAAGCGCTTACGACCACATATTTGGATTGGTTCTGATGAACGACTGGAGTGGTACGTATACACATGCACACACGTCCAGACGTGTGGATGCGTGTCTGTGTGTGTGGTGTATGAATGTATGTGGGATGACAAGCTTTCTGATTAAACAGCCAGAGATATACAAAAGTGGGAGTCCATGCCTCTTGGTCCATTTCTTGGCAAAAGCTTCGGTACGTTACCTCATAAGTTACTTTCTATTTAATATTGCTATGATTGTCTCTCGCGTATCACATATGAGGATGTCTACTACTTTTTATTTACTTTACTTTACATTACTTGGGTCAATTTTCTATTAGCAACGACAATTTCGCCTTGGATTGTGACTCTGGAGGCGCTGGAACCATTTATTTGCGATGCACCAACACAAGTAAGTGTTTCCTTGGTTTTTCATGTGTGGTGTGTGTGTGTGTCTATATATATATATATATATATATAGCCAGAGAGAGAGAGAGAGAGTCGTGCGTGCGTGTGTGACAGACATCGTTTATCAGCGGTTGGTTTACAGGATTTTCTTCCATTGCAATATCTCAAGGAGGCACAGAGGAAAACTTACGATATTACAGTTCAGGTAGGTATGATGAGTATCTGATATTAAGGTCACATTCAACATACCTTTCATATTCAGGTCACAATAAGACCAGAAGGGGAAACAAAGGGATCAATTGTATGCGAGAGTAACTTCAAGCACTTGTAAGATTATAATTTTATTATATTTGAGATTAATTAACGATCATAGTATTAGTTACTGAAATAGTGATATCTCTTAGGTACTGGACAGTGGAACAGCAGCTTGCTCACCACACAGTTAATGGTTGCAACCTTCGTACGGGTGATTTACTCGCATCTGGGACTATAAGTGGCCCGGTAATAACCAGATATGTGCTTGTGTGTTTTACTTTTGCTTAATTGATTATTAAAACAGGAAGAGGAGAGTGTTGGTTGCCTTTTGGAGCGGTCATGGGGAGGACAAAAAGAAGTGATGCTCCAACATGGTGGGACTCGCAAGTTTTTGGAAGATGGTGATGAAGTGACAATAACAGGCTTTTGCAAGGTACTGAAGCTCTCTCTCTCTCTCTCTCTCTCTCTAACTGTAACTACATTTGTATCCGGTTTATATGCAGGGTGATGGATTCCTTGTTGGGTTTGGTACATGCTTTGGTAAAATAAAGCCTGCCAAATAAATCCGTGATATATCACACAATATTAGACTCATTTACAACCTTTTTTTAAAATTATTTTATAGTGCTTGTCTTTATACGCTGTTTACGTATGGAACAGTACAATGCATACACACACTGTACTTCGTATACGTACAAAGTTCTTAAATTTAAATATGACGGGTCGCTATTACTACAATATAATAGATATGTCAGGATATAATGTACAATGCCTGTGTGTACGTATATACGGTGCAAATCTGTGGGATTTTCCGGGGAGAACAGAGGGGTTCCGAGGGCGGGCTGGGCTATATGTGGGTGAAGCTATAGGGCAAACAGATGAGCAGGGCAACCGAGTACAAGAGGAAGCCGACGCCGCAGAGCATAAAGGATATGGTGGCCAAAGCAAAAGCCTCGTCCGCTTCTTCGTGCATCTCCACAAGTAAGGATGATCTGGTGCGCAGGGAGATGGAACGCATCCAGGCTGCCCTCGATTCTGTTAGGGCCCAGAAATCTGCCCTCTTTGTGGTATGTTCCCTCTCTCTTCTGTATGAGATTAGATTAGTTTGAGACTTTGCTGCTTTACATAGATTTCTGTAGATTTTCTATGTTTAGAAATGCTCGATTTTTGATCCGGCAATGTAGGTTTGTCCAGAAAATTGCAATGAAATCCCAATATCATACTTATGAGTGTGTTTGTTGTGTATGACTCTTTTAAACTTGCAAATCCGCTTCATGCCTCCAAGTGCTAGCGACTCATCTAGATAACCCATTGTGTGTGTGTATATGTGTGAAGTTTGAACTCACTGATACGCAACAAAACTCGTTATATATATATATGAATTATGTATAACTCCTTTGCCATCCTTAATACATACGTATATACTATGGTGTGTGTGTGTGTAATTTTTAAGTTGTGGAGCAGGACGAGAAAGATTTGATTCATAAGAGGCTGGAGAAGGAAAGGCTGGAAAAGGAGCGTGCTGAACTTGAACATGGTATTCAAAGGCCCGCAAGACAGCGGAAGGTACGATGTACACACGCGTGTGTAGAGAGATGCTTTACAGACACTGTTTTCTGCCAGCAGACGAAATATAGATCATCTGTGATACTTTCTTTAGTGCATATTTCTAAGTTTGTGGTATAATAAATATCTGTTTTACTACGATAGCACACACACACACACACACAGTGGTGGTGGTGGGTGTATATCATACATAACTGATTTGTATTGTATATCAAACATATTATATCGTATGTATGTGTGTACTATGATAGTTAGCAGCAATCATCACACAATGTATATGACACACACACACACACATAATGGATGTTCTTGGGCGTAGATTTGAAGAAGAGTGTGCTTGCTTCGGAGGAGGGGACTGAGAAGGAATTTGACAAGTTGTTCATGGATCTCTACAAGGCGATCATCCACAAGAGGAGAGAGAGAGACCAGCTTTTGACCCAAGTGAAGTAAAATAAACCTCTTCAAGTTAAGTAAAATGTTTAATTATCTTTCTATATCCATAATAACAATATTATTAGACACGCATAAATTAGATACATTCAAGTCGAGCACTCTCTTTCTACGCAAGAAATACAACACCTACATTGTAAGGAGTACATAGACATATGCTTCTATGGATAACGTGTGTATATGTGTGTGCTGCTCATCTCTCTCTTTCTTTCTCTAAATAAATTAACCATTAGTTACTTTATTAAGATATGAAATTGATTGATATTAACAATCAAGATATAAATTATAGTACTCACATCAACTAGCCTTCGCTACAAAATCCATCGCCTTGTTCTTCACGTATTCAATACGAGACTCATCTCCTTGTGATTTCTCAAAATCCAAGTATTTCTTAAATACAAACTGCATAGCAAATAGTATTAGTACATACGGCCTTTGTATTATTTATAAGATGTTGTATTTCTGTATGATAATGTACAGACACACATTTTTAAACCCCTTACATGATCAGTATAACTTAGTTATATACACATGCTAAGTATTTTTTAGATGTAGAGAGCATTTTATACATAATGTTTATTAATATGTTCAGTATAGCTGAAAGTGCCTAACTGAGATTCTATAGAAAATAATCTACACACATAAACAAACAAACAAACAATCACATCTAAAAAGAGGTTATTACACCATTCATATGAGTAAATGTTTAATATTATTCTGCAATATGCAATTGAAGTAACTGTATGAAATTCTAATAGAAATACCGAAAGAGAGAGAGACCGGTCATTACATTTGACACACACACACACACGAACCTTCATTTTCTTCGCAGGCAAGTCCAAACACGTGGCCCTTTCAAATAACTCTCTGATAATAGTGGTATCACCTAGCTTTATCTCCTGTACACAAAACATATATATATATATATATATATATATATATACACACACACACACATATACAGTCCGGTATTGGACGGCATATTCTACATCTTACACACCTATAGTGTATACACCTTATCATACGTACATTTGCATTAAAACAATTATTAATATATACATAGGATATGCACATCACTTTGAAAACATCGAAAAAGATAGTGGAATATTCTTAACGCAACTCGGTCTAGTTCGCAAATAGAGTCAAACTCTATATCTTAATTACATATTCTTTAATAAATCTGAAAACAAATTATACATATACATAGCTTGAAACACTATCTATAATCTACTGTACGTTTTATAGATATAATGAATAAACTATATGTACTCTAAGATACGTATCCTATACATATACTACCTTGACTACTAAGATAGACTGAGGGAATCTAGCAGTAGTACTCCAGTCTAACTCTATTTTGTATATCTTTATTGAATAAATCTGAAAATAAATTATACATATACATTGTATATATAAGTCATTATACATATATCTGCATACCGTGTGTCTGTGTGTATTTATGTATGGTTTATCTGTCGATATGTATCTATTTGTCTCGACCATGTGTGCATGTATTTACATCTATCTCTATACACATATGAAGTATACACATAACCAATTACATAGTACTAATTATTGTATTACCTGGTCTAAGTAAACACTCCAGAGATCAGTGCGTTTGGGATAGTTACGAAGAACACCATCGAATATTTCGCGCGCTCTCTCCGGTGAACCGGATTTGAACTCGGCTACTGCTGCGCGGGAAATGAATTTGATATGCTTGTGACGTGGCAGAACTTGGAGCGCTCGATCAAATGCCTTACGTGCTTTATCTGCTAAACCTCTGCTTAGTAAGTTGGCGATGTGCCTTAACCACACCTGGAAAAAATAGCACTTCAATAATACTGTATATATGGCGTAATACAATAGTATATAAATCTATATACAGTAAATAATGTCGTGTGTGCGCACGCGCGCACAAACAGATTCTTCTACACAAAAACATATCTAGACTTGTGCTGATTTTATATATCAATATACAGCAATGAAAATATTAGAGGGTCATTGTACAGGGTGTAGGTTATACAGATATATAATAAGGTCAAGCACACACATACAAATTAAGATATGGATATATTACAGAAAAGTCGTATAAATAAGTTATATTGTTAATATATAGCCACATGCACACGCATATATACACACACATTATAGTCAATTCACCAAAAGAAAAGAGAGAGAGAGAGAGATTACAATACAGCCATATATGAGAGATGGCGCATGATGGATACTGGTTACTACGATGTCGTTTTATAGTGCTTCACGCACACACATGCACACGCATGCAGGCACCCACCCACACGCACGCACGCACGCACTCACGGGCGGGCACACACACACCTTTGTAGAAGTCTTAAATTTGCGAAGCATTGCCTTCATTAGTGCGTCGGTCATTTCTTGTGTGTCGGATTTCTCGTATATTCCCAAAAGCGCCAGGTGGATCTTCTTAGGATCACAGAACTTGAGAGCTCTTTCAAATAGTGCTGCCACGGATTCCTGCAAGTCATAAACCAAGCTTAATCACACTAATAATATCATTTATTATACTTTAACTGCTAGTATATATAATATAGATAATTTACATCTTTATGATTCAATGCAGCAGTTATTATATAACTGGTACTGTAATTTAGTTTAATATTGATAATTCTAACTGCAAGGGCGAAATGAATAAACCTTGGGATTAGATCCATATGCATTCTCCAGGTTGAGATATGCGGTCCAGATGTTGAGCTTCTCATTTTCCTCTCTATAATTGATCGTCTCCAGAGCCCTATGTAGTTAATGGATAATCAGTGTGTGTGTGTGTGTGAGAGAGAGAGAGAGAGAGCTTGTGTACGAGAGATATTACCAATATAAATGTATAGATGTACAAACACACATACACACACTTACCTTTCTGCAGTAGCTCGAGCTTTATCAGCATCAGCAAGACGCAACCAAAATGCCATGTATTTGATCCACACAAAGCTGCTATTAGGAGACTGTCTTACAAGCCTTTCAAAGTCATCTTCAGTTTCCGGTGGTTGATCATATGTAATAGCCTCTCTTCTGCTGCTCGTATAGCAGCTTCTCTGTAACATTTCCTCACATATTATTTCGTATGTATAAATACATAAAAAATAACATAAACTTAATTGATGTTATTTCATGTGTCATACATACGTATATAAACAGATCCATCTGTATATATCAATATAAGAGTATACATTTTATAAGTACACACATGTTAGACATGGATAACATGAGCCATTTGTCTGTTCGTATGTGTTTCTATGGTGTGTTGGAGAGAGAGCAGGCATTTTACGCGTGCTTAATCAAACACAAATAAATATACGATCACAACAGTATCACGCACAACAACAGTTTAGTTGTGTACTGATATTTATGTATGTGTTTGTATGTATATACATGTCTTATTGGTTCGTATATATCTCTGTCACGTATTATATATTTACAGCAATTGAGTACCAGAGTATCTGTATGCTCATGAAATATGTATATCTAATCTATAGTTATTATATATTTACAGCAATTGAGTAGCAGAATATCTATAGGTGTATATATTAGGTACATATGCATATCTATATGCTTATGAAATATGTATATGACTTACTTTTCTTCCTTTAGTCGCTTTTTCTCCTTCTTACTTAACTTCTTAATTACTTGAAGAGCAGGCTTTTCATCTTCCACTGGCCCTTCATCCTGTTCCTCCTCCAAGTCCACTTGCAAAGGCTCCCCCGAGCACTCCACATCTGTCTGTCAGTGTCCACATCATCAATCTCCATCGTATCCACGTCATCAATCTCTACCGCGTGCATGTCATCAACATCCATATGCGAAGGTATATCCGTTTCTGATTCCTCTTCTTCCTTGTCTTCGGTAGGATTCCGAAACTCAGTTTGTAAATAAGATGCTTTCAAACCCAGAGAAATTCGTTTGTTTTCTTCATCAACCTAAAATAAGAATCATAAGATTATGTATGCCATATATATATATATATATATATATATATATATATATGGGAATGCATATAATGCATATACCCCCAATACACACACACAACCACGCACGCCACGTAAGATACCTTCAAGATTTTCACGTACACACGCTGACCAACTTTATATAACCCTGATATATCTTCAATGAAATCGTCGGAGACCTCCGAAACGTGGCAGAGTCCAACCTGAATAGGAAAGGAAAAGATTAAGATTATCATTTTGATAATACTACATATCGAATATATTTGGCATACATACATGTACCGTACATAAACATATCATTATACAAATACATACACGTACAGATACTTACAATATCACTTTCAGCAAGTGTGATGAATATACCAAATTTCTCTATTTTTCGCACACTTCCAGCAACTATGTCCCCACATGAAAATCCTTTAAACCCTTCTTCTCGAATGGCGTAATAGAAGCCAGCGTCATTTCAACTCGCCCTGACAAAGGCTCTACACTCAAAACTCTGTAATAATAAAGAGTACGATTTAGTATACACCAATAGATATTGTGTGTGTGCACGCATCAGTATTTATAACAATTATATGATCATGTATATTGATATATCAAATACATAGTGACCTTAAAACACACACACACACACACACACACACAGAGTCAAATATACCTTCCAGTTACAAGCTTTCCTACTGGAAAGGACTCCGAGGATTAACTATGTAAGTGTCAGACAAGTTCTTAAGAAGGATCTTAGCATCAATATGTGGTGCCAATGTCAGAAAACACCCTTTCTCCGCCACATGTTTCACAACCCTGCATAAATAGTTCATTTTACACGCATAACATATCTATAAACACATATGCAAACTTGTATAAATAGACCTTAAAACTTACATATGATATATGTATATATGTTACATATATACATGGAAGTATACAACACAAGGAGTGCTCGGCTGGTTCTTATAAACTCAGGTTCTCGACAGGTAATTTATGGGGTAAGTGGAGGGAAAACCGCGGTGAACATATATATGCAGTGAACTATATATATACAAATGTATAAGTGGAGAAAGGGAATACCCGGTGAATACAAATACTTGAATACATGCTGCATATAAGAAGTAATTACCTGCACCTCCATATCTGGCTTTAGTTCCTCGATGGTGTTGACAGTCCTACCCGAACGTCCCTGCAGAAATATGTTGAACATGACCTAAGGCGCGCCACGCAACACACACACACACAAGTATACCTGGTGCTGGCAAGGGATTCAAAACCACCAGATCCACCAACTGAAGGCCTTAATGAAAGCTGATAAACATACACGCCTTTAGACGCTGTCTTCACCTCGAGAACTCTGCATTTTACGAACTTGCCAGCTTTGAATAACTCTTCTGGATTGCTCATCCACAAATCTCCCAAGTGTGTTACATGAACTTTGCCGAACACCTTCACTCCAATTTGTACAGAAAGCCCTTTAATACCGGGATGTACCTTAGCTATCCGACCAGGCACTAGCTCACCTTTGGTTATCTGAACACATTGTGCTTATATGAGAGGAGAGAGAGAGTTGAGAGATATAAACACATAAATCGATCGACGTGTATGTATCATAATATAGACAGGATATTATCGTATTCTTGATGAGCAGTTGATATGTAGAATGTCTTATATTGAATACATTAAACTAAAGCATTCTGCAAATATGCGATTCACATCTTTATATACATCACATCACAGATTAAATACCATACAATAGACATTATCAAGAATATGCAGAATTATGCGTCATATTATTGTTACACACGCACGCACGCATGCACATAATACTCGTTATGTTGCGTATTTCGCAACGAAAGGTCGAGTAACTTCTTTTCATGGTTAACCCGTGCAATATGGCACTTAACAGCGTGCCCGACCTTGAAACGCTCCTTGAAGTTTTCAAGCTCGCAAAGAGTATCCGACGAATCCAATACAAACAAACGGCCCCTTGTATGTGGTGCTAAAAGTAACCATGCCCAATCGTCTGTCACGTCTTGCACATAACCAATCACTTCTTGCCCTGCGTTCACTGTCTCGAAGGTAATTACAGAACGTAAAACTTCACCACCTGCATTAAGTTATTGTTATAGAACCACATAAAATACAATTATAGATATTATTATATAACTCATTATTATTGCAGGGCTTGTGTACCATCTTACGCTCCAGAGCAGATTTTTTTGTATGAATATGTATGTGCATCTATACAGTACAGACAATTACTTTTCTCTAACCTCTACATTGTAAGCTTCTTATAGTAAATAGATTTTAAATGTTTGCGCGCGCGCGCGCGCACACACACACACCCAAATCATATTAAACATATATATACATAGGTACATGAATTTAAATGCATACGACGTTCGAGACGTATTGCATAGAATATTATTGATTATGTGAATATACATGCTTTCATATACATAACTAATAACCAGTAACAAATTACAGACAGTATAACTTCATACCATATGTGCATATATATATATATATATATATGCTGATATACTTTAACAAAATAGATGCCTATACATATACATACAAAAATTACACATATTTTAAAAATATTAAAGCTTTACCAGTCTCAGATGGTCGTAATGACAAGTCTAGCGTCACAGCATTCTTGCTGGTTTTAGATGCTTTGCTTCTGAAGAATATTCCCTCTTTCCACCTTCCTGCCCAATCTCGTATACTTAAATGGGTTCCCCTCTACATATTCATCGTTCACCTGGACAACGCGTATTATTAACATATACACGCATACACTCGAAGTATGTAATAATCCTTTCTCCAAAAGCAGTTAAAATTTATAAATGTGGATAATATGTATCGTATATTATAAATAATGTACCTCTGTGACGTGTACTTTTCCACGTAAACCATCATCAACTTTAACAATCATATGCAATGGATTGATCTCCAGGATCTGTACAAACAAGCAATAAAACACTTTAGTCCTATACGTACTGTATTAAAAACATGGTTCGCTTGTTTGTTTGTGTATACATGCATATGGAATAAAACCTCAGCTTCCACAATTGAACCAATATCATACTTCGAATGTGTTTTAGTTATAGTCTTGGCTGGCCTAGACGTGATTGCATCCGCAAGCAACACAAGTATTCTTTCCGCAACTGATCCTGTGTTATAAATAGTTGCAAAGAACCTGCATGTTACACAATATATAAACTATACATACATACATACATACACATGCAGACACATACAAACACACATACATGAGAGAGAGAGAGAGAGAGAGATTGGTAAGTAACATATAGCTTGTTAAATAATATGCTAAGCTTTAGCAATAAAACAGATTACTTACCTTTGCCCCGGCACATAGTAGTCGTGGGGACGTAAAGTTCTATTATTATAATCGCGAGTCGAGGCATATGCGATTGCATTCCCAAAATCCGGAAGTGATAAAACCTGCAAGTTTCAAATTATGCATACACACACACACACACACATGTTGCCTCCTCTCTCTCTCCTCTCTCTTCTCTCTCTCTCTCTCTCTCTCTCTCTCTCTCTCTCTCTCTCTCTCTCTCTCTCTCTCTCTCTATATTATATATATATAATAGATAGATAGATAGATAGATAGATAGATTACCAGATACTCATCCTTCACAAGCTCCACAACAGCTTGAACCTTCTCGTGAAGTTTTAATGCTTTCTTCGTTCCCTGCGTAGAAATCAAGAGTTAAGAAACAACATATATTTATATGTATATGTAATTGTGTATATATGTGTGTGTGAGTGTGTGTGTACATACGTGTGTGCAATGCGATCAAACACAATCAACAGAAACTTCTTAAGCTTCTTTCAGACATGTTTAGCTAGGATATTCCCACCTTATTCAAAGAAGATTCGAGCATTTTTCCCCTTAATGACAAGTCCACAATGCCCTCCGCTTTTACGATATCAAGAATACGAGCTTTACACTTGTACCAGCTTCAACTCCTCCATCAGCTGTGAACAATTACATATAAACATGAACACCATTGACAAAATATGGTTATTTAATTAAAATAATACTTAAATTAAGTACCACACACTTACTATTCACTACTAGTAACTTAATACTACACATCCAGCACCGACAGTACTTGATGCTTCACATTTACTGGATATACCACACACACACACACACACAACATTGATAATGTGTAGCGAATCCAAAACGTCTGCATGGTCCTTAAGGTTTAAGATAATTCCATAATCTTTTTCTCTTGAACATCAGCATCTACCAGGTCTCCAATTGTTAAACTCTTTGTCCATTCCATATTAGCTGCCTCTTCATCTCGGGCCCTCAATTCAGCTATCTGGATCAAATTAAGCTGAATTAGTTAAGCACATAGGTAGTTTGACAAAATATAAGTATAGCAAAAAGTACAATATTAGTTAATGTATGTTACTACGTTGAACAGAATCCCTCCCTCCCTCCCTCGCTCCTCGCTCTCTGTAGTTTACCTTCTCCTCTTCTATGAAGTATCCTTCTATAAGTGAGACATCCATAGAGAAACAAGCCGATTGTTTCAAGCTTAAAGAGAACTTGCCATTGTCGAGATCCACCTTTAATAAATTTAAACAGCCTTTAGGAAATAGCTTTTATGTGTGTAAAATGAATACTTACCTCAAGAACGTGAGCTCGCACAGACTGGCCGACATAAAAAACCTTTGACAAATCTTCAGTAAATGTATCTGATGCCTGTAAGCAAAGATGTGATAGTTGTGCATATGAAACAGAAAAGATGTGTGTGAGAGAGAGAACGTACATTTCGAATGGATACAAGACCCTTCAAATTGCCCAGGAAGCTAACAAAGCATACTTTGTCAAGCATTTCGGAAATATAGCCCTGTATATAGAGTCAGTTAAATCCTGTATTGCTTATAGACAAATAAATACCGGTAAAACTTGTTGAGGAGAAAGCTGATTTACGGTGGATGGAAGCGATCTGCAGCTTGAAGGAGAGAAGGCTTTGCCGTTAGCGTGAGCATCGAACCATAGTTATCTAAGACAAATAAAAGTTAAAAATCGTACACATGGTATATAATATATAGACCATATATAATTAAATATATGGTTAGTATAATATAATATGGTATAATATAATAATATTTATATATATATATAAATGGTATTATATATAGTATACAATAAATATGCTATATATAGATTCTCTGTGTGTGTGTGTATGAGAGAGAGAGAGAGAATTACCAAGCACAAGAAGCCTATCAAACTTATATCCTGACTTCAGTAAATGTCTCATCTGGTCAACATGCGCTTAAAACACCGACGAGTTAAAAAGTTATGTTATGAACAATAATAAATTAAACCTTCACACAACACACACACGATCCTGATATTACTCACACATTACGAACTAATACTGTTTTGAATAATTCGCATACCAGGAGTATCACTCAGGTGTTCATACGACATGGTTGCCTTCACGTTTTCAGATGATGATACATGCAAAGTCATTGAAAGCTCTCCCATCTCTATTATCTCGGCAGAAACAATGCTTCCCAGCTTCAACTTGTTATTAGACCCCTCCGTGCTGCAAAAGCATTTATGGTTGGGACATAGACATACATATGCACATATATATTATGCTATATGATCTACCATGAACTGCTTCAGGTATACATGTAACACATGCATATACATACATGTGTCTGTGTGTTAAATGTGTGTTACATGTGTACCTTGGATTTAGAACAAAACTCAACGCAAGTCTCTTAGTAAGTGGTTGTGCTCTTAAAACTCTGCATTTAACAACTTGACCAACTTGAAATGCAGATTCAACAGGAGTATTTGTATCAAGACCCAGCTCCGAACTTTAAAAAATCAGCATAAGTTAAATAGTATGTATGCGTGTCTATATATGTAGAGAGAGAGACACACCTGTGTACGAGACCCTTCACATGATTATAGAATTCCACAAAACATCCTATGGATTCAATTCCTTGAATCCAACCATGAGCGATAAGCCCTTGATGAGCATCCTCATAGCTCGTTATTATAGGTTTTTTTGAAGACACCTAGAATCCAAGTGAGATGTCAGCATACATACACGTGTGTACATGTACATACACGAAATATACGTACCAAAGTTTTCTTGTGAGTCACAGTTAATCTCTTCATTTGTAAGTCGTACTGAAGTATACGAAACTTCAAACGAGCCCCAATCTAAAAAATGGAAAGAGGGAACAACTTAGAATTTATAATCAATATCTATATGTGTTTTTATAACATATAGCGAAGTAAATACCATACTACGTATAGTACTGAGTTTCTTTATCATTGCGTTAAGCATATTTTATAGCATATATATACTAATTATACTGTAACAAGGTAAGACATATGTACACATACATATATGTCCGTCAATACCTTAAACTTTCCACTTGGCTTAAGACGAGAGTACTCTGACATATGCTGGAGGGGACAAAGTGCTTTAACACCTCGACCAATATCTACAAACGCTCCAAATGTTTCCAGCTTTTTCACTACACCGTGAACCAGCATCCCAGCGCTTAAATTTATTTTGTTTACAACGCCTTTTAACACTGATTCCTGTTAATACAGCATAATGGTTAAAAATGATAATACTATCAAATAACAAATATAATAAATTAGTTTTCCCTATAGAACAACATATATAGCAAGTGTAATATAAAATTTACCTTCAATGAAAGAGACGCTAGGCCATCCATTAGTCGGTAGCCTATAACTCGGGCCCTGACAGTTTGACCTTCTTTGAATTTCTTTTGAAGCTTTTCAATGGGCTCATCGGATGCATCTGTGAACTGTATAGACAGGATAATCAATATATGTAAACATGTTTGAACATATCTATAGATCACACGCAAGCACCCACACACACGTACATTGACGTATCCTGGTAAGGGAGTGGCAGCAGGAAGCTCCAGAAGAAGTCCCAAGTGAGAATCGACTCTTTTGATGGTAGCATTTTCGAAAGTATCTCCTATGTCCACAGACTACAATGGTTATGGTTATGATTAGCAAATGCAGTAACAAAACGAACATTTATATATATCAACGCCCGGACGTTGAGATACATGAAATATTGACACATACCGGAAGAAGCAAGTTGCTCTGAAGCACATGTGTACGTAGACTGAGACGAATAACTTTCAACCTGGGATCTATGAATAAAATACGTGCCTTCACCTGGATGAGAAGCAACTGGAGTCAAACTAATAGCCAGATTATTATCACTACTAGTATCAATTGATTATTAACACTCGCGTCATTCAATAATAATAGGTAATGTAGGAGACTCCGCCAACTAACTTAGTAGACATCATGATTTAGACATCATGATTATTGATAATCTATATACACGTAATAAAAATAACAACATGAATAATTACCAGCATACCTTATCTTTATCCCATAATTTTCAGGCTTACCTGTTTTCCCTCCGTATAGTCTTGGGCCCAATCTTCTCCCGGGAAAGCATTTTCCAGGTGAAAAAGGTCCACCTTGAGCAAACAATTTAAGTTATTCATATTTAAAATATTACAAATTGTGTATATTTATGTCTGTACCATGTATATGCATGCGTTTATATATATATATATATTAGCTACTTACCGTTCCTGTAAAGTACGTGAGAAAAGATAAAATCACTCCATTTTTCAAAATGGTCTGGACTCGAGCTTTAACGACAGCGCCAGGAACCAGGCTTCCTAAGGACAAATTGTCGTGCTCCTTCACCTACACATAAAAGAAACAACGTAAACATGCATGTATATTTTTGGTATGTAACAATCTGATTATATGTATATTACATTGGCATATATGATGTTATATACGAATATATAGCGATGCTTGAAAATATAACATTATCAATACTCAAAATGCTTACATTAGAGAATGTTTGTAGCTTGTCAATTGACAAATTAACCACTTTACGCTTCTTGTCAATAGCTGATACAGAGCCTTGTATAATTTGACCATTGCGCAATTTAGAATCGTCTGAAACAGAACATATCTAAGATATGAGCGTAATATTTACTACACATTTGTGTCTCCTATGTCTGTGTTTTGTATGTGTGTACATAGATATAAAATATATATGAATATTTACCTGGGAGATCGTTGTGGAGCAAGAAGCCCGAGATGCCAGAGACACCAAATGACAAGATGTAACCATGATCCTCGATACTTCTAACAGAAGCAACGATCAACTGCCAGAAAAAAAAGAACTTATTAGATAAATAACGATAATCATATATACAAATAGATTTATCTATATATGTCGATATGTATATTTCTAATTATATACATATATACACCATTCGCATATGATACACGCACACACACGACCTGTCCAATGTAGACTGAATCAATAGTAAGGCCCTCGTTGAAATTCTTGGGAAGCAATGAAAGTATAGCTCGTTTCCACTGCTTCTTCCCATCCTCTATTCGTATCTCCTCTACACTGAGAACTGTGCACGCAACAGGCATACCAATTTGAAATAACTCCTGTAAAAGTTGGTGAATTTTCTCCTACAACAAAAATCAAGAATATTTGAGTCAGTGAAACAATGTTCATGTGTGTATGTACCTTCCTTTGCTTGTCATCTTCCTTAAAATCTTGTAGTATATATTCGGGAAATGCTTCCTCTGGCTTGACAAAACCATGCAATCCGTTTGGTAGACTGACGGAGATATCCGTCATATTGATCTCCGAAACAGCTCCCAGGATGCGCATTCCCGTCGAGAATTTCTAAAGACAATAAAATAAATTTAATCACCACATTTGTATGGGGGTATAGCATGTTTATCTATCCATACATACATGTTTCATGTGTGTGTACTATAAAACCGACCTTGAATCTCAAGAAGTCTACAGATTTTGGTGTATTTCCGGAGAGCGAGATAGAATCTACAGAACCTTGACCCCGCTTTCTCTTCTTAGCCCGCTTCTCATTTTCTTGTGCGGCAAACTCTGCTTCTGCTTCTGCTCTTGCTTCTCGTATCTCTGCTTCAGATAGTGCACTCTTTCCTCCTGCACACAAAAGCCCACACACATAAGTTCACAATATAGAGTTTAGCGATTTTGTCTAGATACACGTGTGTAATATATATATATATATATATATATTATATAATATATATATATATATATATATATATATATTATATAAAGAGAGAGAGAGACACACACACACACATAATAAGGTGTATATACATAGGAAGGAAAAATTTCACTGGAAAACATGGAATTTCAGCTAGATCCCTAAACAATTAACATACCTCGGGGGAAATCTTCATCGTCCTCCTCGCTCCGTGGCACAGCGCCCGCCGCCTTGCGTTTCCCCGTCATGACAAAGAACCCTAGCCCTAAACCCTAAACCCAAATCCCGCGTTTTAAATTAATACCTAATCTTTTTATTTAAATACATATTTAAATGCGATCTGTTTCACCTGAGCTCCTTACTTTAGAATAAGAACGACTCCCAGATCTGTGCAGAAAATGACATGAAATTGAGAAAAGAAGAAGATTAAACCATTGAATTATACACGAAATTACACAGGAACAGGAGTATCAAAGCTATGGCGGCAGATCGGGCAATTGGAGTGGGAAAAGCCACATTTCGATGCATGGCCGGTGGAATCCATGCCCACATTCCGGTAGCAGCCCAATCTTCTCGCTACCCTTGAATTCTCCGAGACAAATAGTGCATTCAGTACCTACTCTATCCGAATTCGACACAGCCTTGCTGCATCTCACCATATGGATCTTTGGGCAGCTCAATTCTTCATCGAGTATCCGCTCATTCATCGAATTATTGATCCTGTACTTGCGGATTAACTGAATTATCAATCTAAGAGCTGAGTTCCAGTGAGCCACCAACACTACTGCAGCTAATAAGCATGCTACTACCACCATTGTCTTCTTAAACATGAATCTCTTGTATGTGTCCTCTCCCGGTGCGGAATTCGGTACATTATATAATCCGGTCGGTGCAATGCTCCCTGCCATTCTACACTAATCTCTCCTGTTGGTTTTACATATATGAATACTTGATTAAGAAGAAGATTAATTCATATGCAACAGTCAGAAAATGATGCAAAGCATTAAGCACAAAGGTAATGCTCAAAGATATCATCATTCACTAGATATATAATTTGTATTTGACCTGGGGGTGTTATAAAATATGTGTATTACCTGTCTAACCATGTTATGCATGTTACAAGTATATACATAATTAACAAGGAAATGTATACAAGGTTGTCATACAAATCCTACGTGGTGGCGACCTCGGATTCTAGTCGTATTTTAAAAAAGCGAAGGACTCATGTATACATTTTCTTTGCGTGGTCTCCACTCCCACGAGTTTGTAACATATTCAACATATTCCCGTTGTGCCAAATAAAAGCATATTCTATGCATATACCTCTGGAATATGCCCATGAAATCTCTCTATATTCATAAAAATACAAAGTCAAAGTTGTCATTAACTATATGAATTAATTATACATTAAATAAATGTTTTTAACACTGTCGTTTGAAATGAAATATATATAAATATTGAACCTTGTTTTATAGCTTGTTCACACAGTCTAATATAAATGTCAATTTGAGTGTGTATTTGTTATCTTCATAAGCACGATAGTATCATAATAGTATGATATCATATGAATTATTGTTTACTAAATTATATTAAACATAATCGTTATCTAAAGTCAGGATGCGTATCTTCATACACTTTGGACGTCCTCTTTGGAACACCTCTTTGTCATAATCTTCCCATAGGCTATATCTAAAACAAGTGCATTCTCTCTCTCTTGCACACACACACACACACACACAACACACGGCGTGTGTGTATGTTTTATACGTATTGAAAAGTGCATGATCCATATATTTTATATATTGTACGAATCCGTTTGCATATTACACACACACACACACACACACACACACACACCATACATACATACATATATATATATATATATATATAGAGAGAGAGAGAGAGAGAGAGAGAGAGAGAGAGAGAGAGAGAGAGAGAGAGAGAAAAGCATTCAAACATTACTTAGTATATAGAAAAATTATCTTATGAAGGTCAATTTATTGGATAGATTAACTGAAGATTTCATTCTTTTGAATTAAATTTATAATATATTTAATTGATAATAATAACTATTAATTTATGCGCATTAGTACGAATATGACTCAATTGTTGCCGTTACTAATGGGGATCGGACGCTCCACATTCAAATGCACAAGTTGACTTATAGATGTTGCAGGCGTGGTAAGGATACTGCCGTATACGAATAGGACTCGTCATCTGAAATAATCAAAAGATGACTCTAGCTAGTTTATAAGCATCTGTTAATTGAGGTTTTTGCAAGACATGTTTAGGAAGATGCAGCTTACTATTGCATTTGCCATTTGGTTTGTAGGATTCTCATCCTCGGTACGAGAAGATATTCAGCTTGGCGACTCCATTGGCGACTCGGTAGTTCTTGGAAATCCCCGGTGACACTTTCGCGTTCGGCTTTTACAAAGTAAGCAACTTATCTTCGATGTACAGGATCGGAATCTGGTACGAGTGCGAGAGGACTGAAGGAGAACTGAAGACAGTGGTATGGACTGCAACTGGGAGTGATGGGTTCCCAGTACAGCTCCGTTCTACTGCGAGTTTGCAGCTCACAGAAAAAGGGCTTGCAGGGTCCTGGCAGTCACTGTTGCAGCAAATAGAAAGCGCTTGCATGACAGAGTCTGGGAATTTCATACTCTTTGACATAAGAAAGAACGTACTGTGGGAGAGTTTTGACTTCCCCACCAATACTTTGCTACCAGATCAGCAGCTTATGTCGAATCAGAGCCTTTCTTCTTCTTCAGGTACTCTCTTAAGGTAAATATAGGTCAAATATTCCTAGCTCCCACCAGCCAGATCAACAACAGGAAGTACTGGAGTATTTATAACCCTGGGGTGAATTCTTCACTGACCTGCCTAGACGATGACACTGGCGAGACGGTGTCAGCAACGCTCTCGTGCAACATCTCTCCTACTTTGAAAGTGACAGAACCGCTACTCAACTTGTCTTCTCAGGGAGCGCTGAAGTTCTACGATGGCAGCGGGAAATCCTGGTGGGTATCCGCTACAGATAACTTTCAGAGGTATGCACTTGACTATGGTGACACAAACCTGGTGCGAAGGAGGCTCACGCTGGGAGACGATGGTAACTTGAGAATGTTCAGCATGAACACTAAGAACGATTCTTGGAGTATCGTCTGGCAAGCTCTCGTCAAGGAATGGGACAATTCGCAATGTGCAGTTATAGGCCGTATAAGACTTGCACTTGTCCACCAGGGTTTGAGAAGATCGATGTACATGATGACAGCAAAGGTTGTGATTACAGGGTACCGATTGGGAACTGTGGTGGTAACAGCGGCCCAACCAAGTTCGTTAGAGTGAACCGAGCAGACTACTATTACAATGATGAAAATAGAGAGTTTTCTCTAGCTGATTGTGAACAGAGGACTGTAAGTGCCTTGCATTCGCATATAAGTATGCAACAAGACCCACTTGTTTTCTCAAAGGTGGCACTCCTGATCAAGTCCTTCGTAATGGCAAGAGATACTTTGACCTAGATAATGTGGTTTACATGAAAGATTCAGCTCGAGACACACTAGCAGTTGACGAGGCCGATGAATACCTATTTATATCCGATGCAAACGCAACGATTGCTCCCCAGTATGCTAGAGACAATTCCCACAAAGGCTACTTCATTACGCATATGAATTCCATAGTTTTAGCAGTCGCTATAGCGTAGCTGATCTTGTTTCTAGCAGTTGCTACCGTGCTATCCTTTCATCTGCGTGGTAAGAGACAGCGGGTTCTCAGAGAGCTGACGGAGGAGATGGAAGGAGCTCCAGTAAGATTCTCGTACGAGGAGCTTCAACTGGCCACTAACGGCTTCAAAGAACGACTGGGATCTGGAGCATTCGGTGCCGTGTACAAAGGAGAGATACCTGAGGTTGGAGGTACCGTAGCCATCAAAGTGATAAAAGGCGGAGAACCAGTTCAAAGCCGAGGTGAACACTCTGGGGAAGGTCCACCACGTAAACTTGGTGCGGTTGCTAGGGTACTGTGCTCAGGGAAGCCACAGACTGCTCGTTTACGAGTACATGTCCAAGAGCTAACTGCTCGCAGGTAAGCCTTATTACTAAAAACCAACACTCTGCTCATTCTTTGGATTCTCAGACTGCACAGATTGGGACACAAGGTTCTCAGTAACACTAGGCATTGCCAAGGGGCTAGCTTATTTACATGAACAGTGTCACGAGTGCATCATACACTGTGACATAAAGCCAGAGAACATACTGCTGGACGAGGACTTAGTTCCAAAGATCGGGGACTTTGGGTTGGCAAAGCTTGTCCACAAAGAAAACGCGCTGAGTGTCACGACGATCCGAAGGACGCGAGGGTACGGCGAAGGTGGATGTGTACAGCTTCGGAATGCTTCTCTTTAACATTCTCACTGGGAGAGATACATGGGAGCTAACTCCGTCGCAGCTGGAGTTTGGTAATTGGTATTTACCTTCGTGGGCATTCAACAAGTACAGACTTTGCAGATCCTAACACATGCAACGATGTCGAATGGGGACAGTTTGAGTTGCTTCTCAAAGTTGCGTTTTGGTGTACTCAGAATGAAGCTCAACATAGACCGTCCATGAGTAAGGTTATAAAGATGCTTGAAGAAGAAGACGCTGCACAAGTTACGCTCTCTCCACCTCCTACTATAGAATATAATCAGAAAAACATATCAAAATATCATTGAATTAGAAAATAAAATAGTATTTTAAGTTATTTAAAATCACCAATCAATACCATTTATTTTATATTAATAAAATAAAAAAACATCTTATCTTAACGTATTTAACTAATAATATGAATGTACTTATATACTTAATGATGTCATTTTTATGACTAGGGCATCTTTTCATTTGATAAAATGGATATTCTAGCAACTATTCCACGTAATCGCATGTCTTACACGTGGATTAGTTTAATCCTGCCACTTGTTAAGAGAGAGTTCTAGAAGAGACGAGAGATCTCTCCTTCCTCTTTATAAATCCTCTCTCTTTTGATAATTTCTACATCCTTGGATTTGTTATCAGTTATAACTTATCACTGTTTAATCTCTATGGCTCTCTCTCTCTCCATTCATGCGCGGCAGCAGCAGCAGCGTATTTGATCCCTTCCCGGATTTCTTTGTTCTTGGTAATCATCTCGGTGACAATGAACACTCCGTCAATTCGCCAAGGTATGTGTGTGTATATGCGTATGGTGTTGTTTCATATGTGCGTGAACAGGATGCAAGTGCGGTGGCAAATACACGTGTAGACTGGGTGGAGACACCGGAAGCCCACGTGTTCAAATCCGATTTGCCTGGGCTGAGCAAGGAGGAGATCAAGATCCAGGTGGAAGATGGACACACGCTCCAGATCAGCGGGGAGCGCAAGAAAGAGGAGACACAGAAGACTGACAAGTGGCACCGTGTGGAGCGTGCACATGGCAGCTTCCTCCGCCGTTTCCACCTTCCTGAAAATGCTAATCTGGACGAGATCAAGGCGCAGGTGATCAATGGTGTTCTCACTGTCACTGTTCCTAAGATGGAGAAGCCCAAACCACAGCTCCGATCTATCACTGTCAATTAGAGGAGTTTGATATGAGTGGTAACTTTTTATAAGAAGTGTGATTTTAGCTTTGTAATTTGCAATTCCGAAGATGGACTTCAGAGAATCGTTAATAAAAATGTAATTTATGTTAATTTTTTTGTTAGTTGTTAATTATGTACCAAAATAAGTTCAAAGATAATGATCCCTAATAGTTCCTTAGAGAAAATTGTGACTTCATCATATTTCGAAAGTGTTGGTATGGATGAATACATCTGCATTAATGGATAATATGCAAATGAATATGTGGTACACCCGAGGTTGGGTATGTTATTTTTTTTGAAACTTGTGGCAAGAACAATTTAAGTATTGGGAAGCACTGACATTGCATGTTCTTTGTAAACCCTGTGGTTGTAAGACAAATGAAATACTAAAATTGTTAGATGCAGTTCTTGTTCGCTTGTTTTAACTTGGTCCCACGATGGGTGTTTGATCAGAGGAACTAGCGACCATACAAAGAGAGAATCCGTTACCATTCAAAATCTCTTTTCCCTTCCATAGTTGACCAAGGGCATAGTAAATTTTTAAGAATTTTATTTACATGTTTTTTAAATTAACAAGCGTGTATGATATTACCTACAATAGAAATTAACATTTAATGAATCAGCCCAAACACATCAATTAATTCATGCATCGGGCTAATAAACAAGCGATAAAACAGTTTGAAAGACATGGAGATTACAATAGTTGAAATATATATAATAGTTAAAATATATGTAGTTTAGTGTTGTATAATGTATGTATTATAGTTGTAAACCTGGTATATATCATCCTTGTAACACCTTAGGGAGAAACAAAAAGAGCCGACTGTGGGAGGAGACTTTGTGGAGAGTTCATGGGAATCATTTGGTGTTTAATCCAAAACATTAAAAGAACCCCTCTGCGCTAAGGATTTGCCTATATAAGATTGTTCTATGTCCTTAAATGAAAGGCTCCTGTTGAAAATCTTCGTGTCTAGGAGAATACTTAATAAGCCAACTTAAACAAAAAAATATTAATCATATTTTTAAAATCAATCCTCACCGCCGCTTGAATACCCATGCATTCCTTGACAAAACCACGAGCACCTAATAGTAATCAATTTGCCACTTGTATAAACTGGAGTAATTATTAATGTTTAAAATTATAATCCTCTTTTAATATTATTGTCCTCACTTTATATTAAATTTTTTGTTTTCTCTTGGTATTATTGTTCTTTACTAATATTAATCGTCTTGATTAAAACTATAAACAAAATTGTACATATCAATTTCTTGGTTAATAATCTTTATCATGATATGTGGTAATTAAAACAAATACCTTGCCCATACTCTTGTCACATATTATCACCTAGTAATTTTATATATGAGCAGTATAAATATAATTATATATATATATATAGATAGATAGATAGATAATTTCATGTATGCAGTTTTTTACATAAGTTATTATGAGTGAAGGACCTCATATGTTATTTTTGTATGCCCACAATAACAACTTGTTTCACAAGTAAAAGATAAACTTTGTACAATCTGATTATATTATTAAATGCCTTACATTCCATTTGTACCACATTGATACAACTTATAAAACTAGGATTTATTAAGTGACAAATTGTCATTATTTTTACTATGATTTTTACTTTTATTTTAGAGTTGACTATTGTTACTTACTAAATTATGTGATGAACCCTATATGTAATGAGAAACAACCCTGCTTAGTACACTTAGGTAGTCCGATCGATTGTCACTAGATACATTGAGAAACTTTAATTAAAGATAACACTTACCTTATAAAAAAACTCTTCCTTTGGTTTGTATGTCTTGGTTAGGTCCTTGTAGATTTTTTAATTAACTCTAGTAAGTTCCACATGTTGGTATGGGTTAGGAACACTCCTAGGGTTGCCCTAACCCCCCTAACCCCCCTGGGTAGGCTTTAGGGATAGGGACCTAAAGCCTAATTAGGTCCCTATCCTAGGCTTTATAGAGAAGGAGGCGTTTGACGAACTCAATGACTTGCTCTCGGAGAAATCGAACATCACACTAGCCAAGCTTCAAAATAGTGTGTTACAGGTGGTTCCAATGGACAAGCTGCTAGTTCCAATGGTGCAGCTATGGCCACGGGTGGAGCAGCTATAGCCGGGGTGGTGCAGCTATGGGCAGTGCAACTACAGGTGCAACTATGTCTCCGAGCTCAACCGAAGTGAAATAGCAGAAGATCGGGTCCCTGGAGATCGTGTGCCTGGTTCTACAGGTCGGCTCAAGAGGAAGGCGAGAAAGAGCGATCTTCATCTCAACTGGTTTGGCTGAAGCTTTCAAGGAAGGGAACGTTTCATACTTGAAATGTTGCAAGCAGTTGAGGAGAATAGGAGCAAACGCCATGCAACTTGTTGGAGATGGAACGAACTCGACATGCCGAGTTCATCAGACTTGAAGCCGAACGGCTTGAGATGGAGCGAGCCTCTAACAACCAGATGAACAACACTCTAGCTACATTAGTAGCTGCAATTGCAAAGCAGGCATCTCATGAAAACTAGCTTGTAATGCTATTAATAATAAGATCTTGTTTTGTTTCCAAGGTTCTTGAGTTAAGCAATGGACATGCTCAAGTGTTGCTTGTTATCCTTCTACTAGACAGTGGATCTTGCATAAACAAAGCTTGAGTTTAGAAGAAGAATACAGAACAGAGCAGGAAAAGGAAGCGTTTCCTACGAGAGATCACTGAAGTTGACAACAACACAGGAACAAGTACTCAACGATTTCACTCGAATGCTTTAGTTGTTTAGCGGCTAAGCCAGAGGTTGATTGGGTTTGGTGGGTTAAACCACGGTCGACTGTCTGGTTTGACAAGTTTGTCGAGATTACGAAGATCATAGGTGGAAGAAGAACTTTGGCCTCAAGAAGCAACGTTCGACAACCTGGTACTTCGTCTCAACAATGTTGTTGTGAAGCAAGATACACACTACATAAGCGCTATTCCAGTTCGCATTCGACTTGCATGCACACTGTACAAGCTGAGACATGGATCAAAGTACCTTTCCATCTCTGAGAGGTTCGGGATAGGTGAGAGTACAACAATAGAGATCGTCAACGAGATGTGCAATGCTATCATCAACATTCTTGGTGAAGTTATTAGGTTTCCAGCTTCTGCTCAGAGTTGAGAGTGATCATACAAGGTTTTCAAGACCTTACACAACTACCAAATGTAGCTGCTGCATCGATGGAACTCAATCAAGTTGAAAAGCCTCGGATCATGGTGAAGTTTACTACAAGCATCACCATTATAGCGTGTCGCACTTCAGTTGTCGTAGATAGTAAGAAAAGGTTTTTGGACATCTGTTGTGGCTGGCCAGGATCCGTTCACAGCTCGAGTTTGGAGGAACTCGGGTTTTTACCAGTGTGTGAGAGGAGATACTTCAGCGACCTGTTTTGAGCTTCCGATACAGCTTGAAGCCATATCTTCTCGGAGACAAAGGCTACCCTTGCAGCCCAGCATTATGGTGCCTTTTCGATGGTCAGCAAACCTTTCAGTCCTCAAGAAGTTCTTCAACAACGAGCTTTCGAAAGCTCGTCAGATCGTGGAGTGTAGTTTTGGACTTTAAAAGGTATGAAAAAGCATTCGAACGTGAATTCTATGGTTTTTGTGCAGGAAAGTTCCAAATACTTGGCTCAAAGATCCAATGCAACCTGACATTGTTCCTGATATTGTCTATGCCTACTGTGTGCTGCATAACTATCTCATTGATATTGGCGATGCAGATGTTGATGAAGAACTGCGAGTTAGATTTGCCGAAGCTGAACCCATTGAAGAAGACGAGGATAGAACAACAGAATGAACAAGGAGGAGATATTGTACGTGAAAAACTCCTCGAATACCTTGTAACTGCAATGTAAATAAATACAAAATTTGAGCTTTTAATATAAAGTTAATGTAAAACATATGTGAAAACACATATATGTTAATAACTTTAATGTAATAGTGTGAAGTCATTTACATTACATTAAATTAAGTTAGGTTACATTAACTAAAATTCTCTAATGTTGTGATTAACTAATGCTGTGTGAAGATCAATGACATTAACTAATAACATTAACTAATAACAACTAATGTAATGTTCACAACTTAATGTGTGGTGTGAATCGGCCCTAAGTGTTAACATTAAAGGTTGACATTATGTGCCAATCCACTTACTCAAACATGAAAATGGGGGGGGCTTCCATCACATAAATAAAGTAGTGTATATGTAGTGAAAGTTCCTAAGTTCAAAATAGAGTTTGGTATTTTTATATTGGTACAATCTAAGCTTGTGTCATCAAGGCACAACTCTTTGTTGTGTTGCCACAACTTCTAAATAATAGGGGTATGTCCCACTTTTGGGTTAGCCTACCCTTAACGTTGGCAAGATTATGTCCTTGTTTGTGACTATGTATGTCACTTCCAAGGAGTTAATCAATTCCTCTAGTCTCTTAACCTGCTCGCAAGCTTGAAAAGAATTGCCTGAGTTTAGGTTCCATAAGATTAGTGGTTGAAGCCTTGCTTTGGTTACCTCATCCACGCCAAGTTGGGAATGATACCTGCAGCTTAGTTAGTCCACGCATCTAGACTTACGAGGTGAGCATTGTCTATGGACTTACCAAATGGAGGTGTGAGTGCCTAAGAGACTGGTTTCTAACATAGGTTACTTTACTAGATTTTGTGAGGTTTCCAAAAAGGGTTTCCATGGTTTGCATCTAGTGAGCCACATTTTTGGCACCAAATAAAAACTCTAACACAAATTCATTACAACCATGAGCATCCCATTCAATAGTCATCATAAATTATAAACTTACATGACCCCTTCCAACAGTTGTTCTAAACTCCTTTTATAAATGATCTACTAGTTATATTCTTTAAGAACCTCAGCATTGAGAATCCCATCCAACAGCCATCATAAATGATAAACCCACGTGGCCCCATCTGATGGTTATTATAAGCTCCCTTTATAAATGAGTTTTTCAATTATATTATTTTAAGAACTTTGGAGTCAAGGATTTTCATGAACATCCCATTCAATAGTAGCCATCATAAATTATAAAACCACGTGGCCTTATCTAAATCCTAAACACCCATTCAATAGTAGCCATCATAAATTATAAACCCGTGGCCTCATTTAAATCAATATGGCTCCATCCAATGGTTATCTCAATCCTTTATAAATGAATTTGCTGGTTGTAATTTTTTTAATACCTTAGTGTAGTGGATTTTTTTTAGAAAATCTTTAGCATCAAGTATCTTCATGAGCACCTCATTAAACGGCCATCATAAATCATAAACCCAATTATAAACTAATTTGTTATTTATATTCTTTTTAAAACCTCAGAATTGAGTTTTTCTTAAAAAAACCTCGACACTGAGGATCTTCATCTCATCCAACATCCATAATAAATCCAAATTGCACATGGCCCCATCTAATGACCACCTAAATCCTAAAACAACATGTCTCCATACGACATATTTAAGTCAATCCCTAGCGCCAACGGATTGTATAAGAAAATCCTTGACGCCGAGGTTGATTAAGTCATTAATGGTTTGTGTATATAAAGCTTTTCTTACTGAGAAAATTGTTTTTGTTGGTGTGGCAATGGTGAGAAATGTTTTTGGAGTGGACATAGACCTAGTAAGAGATATGGTATTTCAAGCCTCCTTAAGCCATTGCATTTCGTAGAAACTTTTAAGCCTAAGAAAGAGCGAAGCATAATGTCAAGTAGTGGTGTAGAGACTGAGGTTGAAGAGTAAGTGAGTGATAAGGTGAATGTGATAGAGATCAGAAAGACGAACTAGAGGTTCCAAGAAAACATGCATGAAAGAAGAAATTTACTTCCCACAAACCAGAGGTCTTGAACATGATGAACTTGAGATAGCCAAAAAGTCTTTGCCAAAGTAGAGAGAAAATTGAAACACAAAAAGGTACCAATAAACAAGATTTAATAGAAGCTCAAGATATCAAAGTTTGACATGGTGCCACAAACGCAACTCGTCAAATGCTAACCTTATAAACCCTCTCTAGAAACCTTATGAAATCTAGTAAAGTAACCTTTGTTAAGAACTTATCTTTTAAGAATTCACACCCATAGTTGGCTAAGTTCACGAACAATGATCACCTTGTGAAACATGATGCATGGGCTAGTCGAGCTACAAGTATCATTTCTAGTTTGGCAAGGATGAGGCATTTAGAGTAAGGCCTCAACCATTATGATTGTGGAACATGAACTCAAGCAATACCTTTCGCGAAGATGAGATGTACTTTTTTCGTATGAAAGTTAAGGTGATACAATAAAAGGTTGTGCCTTGATGATACAAGTTTAGCTTGCATCGATAGGATAATAACAAGCTTTCTTTTGAACCAAAAACTCTCACTACGTATATTTTTTTATGTGACAACACACCCCCCCTCCCCCTCCCCCCTCCACTATTTCAATTTGTGTAAGTGGGTTGACACAAAATGAGTTAATGAGATGAAACTTAATTTCTTACCCCTAAACCCTACTTGAGAGGAGGGGATTTTCAAGCATGGGATTAGGAAACCCTAGAGGTATTCCTAACCTTACTTGACATGTCAAACTCATTTAAACTAACCAAAAAACTTAAATGGGACATTAAAATTGAAGGAGAATTTTTAAAAGGTATATTCTAATTTCATTTAGAATTTTTTGTAAATTGATTGACCTCAAAATAAAGAGTCAAGTCATAATAAAAAGTATGACACACCCTCCACCTTTGAAAATGTCAACATCCTCATTGACGTTTAACTCCAAGACTAGACTAAGTTAAAAAAATTAAACAAAACCTTAGCAAAAAGTTCACATAAGATTTATTATTCCCCTTGCCTTATGTAAAGTCAAGTACTTCAAAATTGTTGTTTATTTAGCAACTAACTCAATAGTCAGAGGCACCACCATGACATGTCACATGTAAAGTCTATTACTCAAACATAGATAACAAGTTAATTAATTTCTTTACTTTCCTCTAGTTAATATTGTTTGACGGGCCTTGGGTTAACAAGAAATAAAGCTTTGTTTTATTCCTTAACTTTTATTACAATCAGCTTGAGACCTCACCTCAAACTCATTCACTAACTCTATTGTGTTTTGTAGATTCTCTAATGGTTTCCATGTTAATTCGCATGCCGAATAACCTTTTCACTTAACAAGATATTCAAACTTATGTTTATGCTGCCCATAAATGTTCCTTGCTTTCAATATGGCTTCAACCTCAAACTCTTTTTCCTCGTCGACTAGTTCATGAGGTAGATATATCTTCCGGATGTTTATCATCTTTGTAAAATGGTTCGAGCAAATTGACATGAAACACATTGTGTATTTCTTTTAATTTTTAAGAAAAATTTAACCCATAACCACCTTTCCTACTTACTTTACCACCTTGTAAGGACCTATCTAGTATGATAAAAACTTCCTCAAAAAAGTTGTCAAAACCTTCAAGTTTCTGGTACTTAACAATACCATATCTCTAACCTGATACTCTACATCATGTTAATGCTTATCATACTATTAACAATACCTTTTTTGTGTTATAGTCATTGTTTGACGAGTAGCATCCATGCATTCTATGAACTCTGCTATAAAAGGGACTCGAATGGCATCATCTTTTGGCAACAACATACTATAGGGAATATTACCTTTATTCCCATCAACACTTCCATCGGGCTACACCTATCGCAATATGCATAAGTTTTTATAGCATATCTCAGCCATATTTAAGTGTTTAGCCCAATCAAATTGATCACTATGAACATAATATTTAAAACTTGATTTTTCAATTCACCCTCTTCATTTGACCATCTATTTGTGAATGGTAAGCCATAAAGAATTTTAACATTGTAGCATACTACTTGAACAATGTTCCCTAAAATTTGCTAGTAAATTAAGAATCTTGATCTGATATCATCATTTCTGGTAGTCTATGCACTCTTGTGACTTCATGAAAGAACAACTTTGTTCTACTATTGGAATAAAAGAAGCAACTTTTGAAAATTGATTGACCACTACCATGAGGGAATTGAAACCATGAGATTTGATAATCCCATGATAAAGTCTAAAGTAACACTTTGAAACGGCCACTCTTGAATCAATATATACTATATACTGTAACATTTTTGTGATTGACTTTTCACCTTTTGACATGTCAAGCATGTTTTAACATATTCAACAACATCATTTATCATTTTTAACACAAAAAATCTATGTTTTAACAAAGTTAAAGTCTTAAACTTTCCCCATGTCCTACCAAAGGAACATCATGATGTTTCCATAGCAACCTTTACCTCATGTCCCTTCTGGATTGTAATAGAGAACTCCATTTGATACTGCAAAATGTGCTCGCTTGAGTGCATCCATTCATCTTCCCATCTCTGTTAGAATATCATCATCTCTTTGTGATTAATGAATTTGTTTTTCTCTGCTATCATGTCCAAGGCCTTTTAACAAACTCATCTTGAGCATACACCATCACAAATTTATTTACCAAGGTTGACATTGGCATCAACATAATATGCAAATGACCTTTCCTCTTGAGTGCATCACTTACCACATTGTCTTTTCCCGCCTTATGTTTGATTTCACTATTGCTATCTAGCGTACTTTGGTGATAACTTTGGTTGTGTTTTAAAGTATTTTAAAGTTATGCTATCTGTCCAAACCTAGCTTAATAAATAATGGCGCCAATACTCTAAGGAATCAACAATATCATACATTTTTGTTTTATGAGTAAGCCATAAAACTTGCGTTGCATCCAACTTCTTCAAGAAAAAAGACATCAAGTGTCCCTTTTGTTTCAATACACCATTACAAAGTTAAATTGTCATAATTTTCATTATGACTCCTCTTTACTTTGAATGTTGACTGTTATTACCTACTGAACTATGTTGATAAGCCCTAGGTGTAGAAGAAACAAGCCCATTTAGTGCACTTGAGTATTTAATGATGGTTCGACCGGGTGTCATTAGATATTTGCAAGAAACTTTATGCAAAGTTAGTACTTCCATTTAGAAAACTCTTACCCATGTTTTATATGTCTCAGTTGGGTTATTGGTTAGTTCTAGTGAGTTTGGCATGTCGAAGGGTTGACCTAACCCTAAGGTTGCCTTAACCCCACGTCTTAAGCCCCTTGGGTTAGGTTTTAGGGTTGATGGGTTGTTAAGGTTAAACTTACCAAGTATATTCCCATTGGGAATGCATTTTCGTGCCAGCCCACTTTACAAAACAGGGGGTTGTGTCACATATATTAAGTAGTACATGTAGAAGAGTTCTTGAGTTCATAAAAAGCTTGTTATTCTTCTACTTGTGTAAGTTTTAGCTTGTGTCGTCAAGTCACAACCCTGTTGTGCCATCTTAATTTCCAAACAATAGGGGTACATCCCGGCTAGCACATAATGCCAACTGAGAAGACCTAACTTAACCCTAAACCTAAACCTCTTGGGCTGTAGGTTTAGGTCCAAGGTTGAGGCTTGTCTCCAGCCTTCTCCTCCACGTTAAACTAAGAGTAACACTTACATTTAAGCAAAGCACATTCATGTCTTTGTTCAATTATGGGCGTGATCTTGACTAACAGGTTTACCTTACCAAGTTCCTGAGGGATCACATAAGGATTTTAGAGTTTGACATTTGAGAGCCACATTCTTGGCACCTGGTGCAACTCTTGAATCTAAAGGGCTATGGGCATGATAACCCATATTTGAGAAACAGTATCACATAAGATGTGAAAATAGGCTAGATGGCACGTAGTGCAATGCCTAAGGCACACCTTATGGGTTGTCTCATGGGGTTAATGCCGAGGGTTGGATACTCTAGTAAACAAGCGTACTTGTGCTCACATTAGAGTGTTAAGCCTTGGGCATTAACTCAAGAAAGATTAAGTCTTGTAACTAGGTGTGTTATTGGCACACTTGGTTAGGGGTGTTTTCCTTAAGATCCAGAGGTTAAATAACCTAAACTCATTAGTAAGAACCCTTTTGTGAGGCACTTGTGGGGTTATGTACTTACCTAGCCTTGGGGAGTTTGCTTAGCATAACACTCGTGTTCACCTATGGTGCACACTCATGTCCTCACTAAGTTATTAGCCTTAGGACTAAGGTATAGCTTGACCACTCAAAACCCTTAGGGGTTAATCGTGGTTCAGGCACCCCTTGTCACCCTAAAGAGTTATACTTCCCGATGAGGGTGATTTCTCAAGGGTAAGTCATGATGTCTTGGCTTTGTCATAGGGGTATTTACAAAGCATGTCTCTTTAGTGTGGTTGGGCATAAGTCTATCTAGGTCTTTTAAGGCAGGATCTTAAAGTCTATTCGAATTATCCTAAGGCTCAAGGCTAGTCATTCTAGAGAGGCATTTGAGTAGGCTCTAGGGGTTGTCTTGGAAGACTTAACATTACTCACATAGGGAATTGACGCTGGAAGGCCACTTAACAACCATGTGTTAACTCTCCAGATTAAAATTCTAACACAGATCCATCACACTCCACCTCAAATGGATCTTTAAAATTGGCAACTACAATACATGCTTAAATGAAATAGTCTCTTTGAGCTTAATGCCTGCTAACACTCTAAAGTCTAGTGCCATGGAATGTTTTTTGTAAAATCAGTCAATGTTGCTACTATTCTTGAATAATCCTTTATGAATCTATAGTAATATCCTATCCGATCAACCTTATGCACATCTTTTAAGATCAGCCACTCAATAATAGCTTGTACTTTCTTTAGATCCATACTGACCTTCCTACCTAAGTTTAGGTGTCTCAAAAAATTAATCTTAATTTGACCAAATGCGCACTTATTTTTCTTAACATATAATAAGTTCTTCCTTAATTTAAAACATCTTTTCCAAGTGCTTTACATGTTCTTCAATCATTGAATTAAAAACTAGAATGTTATCAATATATACCATTACAAACTTCTCTAGATAAGTTCTAAATACATCATCCATCATTGTGCAAAAAGTTGTTGAAGCATTGCACAATATGAACGACATGATTATAAACTCGAATGATCCATAACATGTTTGAAAAGTGATCTTCTTAATGTCATTTTTTGTTACCCCGAATCTGATGGTATGTACATCTCAAGTCTATCCTTGAGAAATACTTCACTTTTGATAACTTATCAAAAAAGTCATCCACTTGTGAAAGAGGATACTTATTTTTTATGGTTATTATTATCTAGTGCTCAATAATCCATACACATTTGCATCGTACCATATTTTTCATTATAAACAAGATCGGTGCAAGAATTTAATGATATTATATATATATTATATATTATGCCTACTCATCCACACTTCCATGATGTGGCAAAGTATGGCTGAAACTGGGGTCATAGCATAAACTGCCTATTGACTTGCATTCATTGGATCAGACACAACTTGTTATTTATTCAATTCAATATGACAATGTCAATTATGTTCGGTTAAGGTGAAAGTCCTATGTTATGCAACTTCTACTTGGTGATTTGTTGTCATCCTATGAAATGCAGCTTCTCATTTCTCTTTGCAAATTTTCATGCATTTTGTTATTGGAAATGAGATACAAATGCTACCATCACTGGGTTTTTATAGTATAGTACCATTGAACACCACAGTTGTGGTTGAGCTGCCACATTTAGCAACAATGCTTCAGAAGTGCCTATCTATAGAGAAGAGTGAAACCAAAGGGGATTCTTGAAGTGGGAGTTAAATGTCACATACGGCAAGAGCTTGTCATCTATAGGTCTCTAGAATAACAATGATTGGTTTCTCTTTGATGAGTCTCTGGTGCAATACATTATATATAGATTCGCAATATATATATATATAATATATATTATATATATAATATATATATATATTATATATATATATTTGAAATTATACTTCGATAAGGAATAAATTTGTCTTGAAACAATTATACTTCAAGAAGGAAAACATAGCTCTAAGACAATAAGAAGATCAATAGTCTTTCCCAGGGAACTTGACTTAAAATCAAACACACTTTTTGTATAAAAACTTAACAAAGCAAAGCATAACTATGCTCTTCAAAAACAATTGAAGTTTATATTTTTGACTATGTTTTCCACACTTTAGTTTTGTATATGATTACATAGTATAAATTATAGAGAGAGAGAGAGAGAGTACACAACATACACATGGACGTGCACTCGCACGCACGCACACACATACACATATATATGTTTTTCTACAGTGGATTACGTAGAGAGATTACGTGATTGTTTGCAAAACTCAATTAGCTCCTTCACCTCAACATCCAAAATTATTTCAAGCTAGCAAAGACAACAAATCCATAGGCCATAGGGTCAACCATAAACCAATACTCCTCTTCTTACAAGTCCTGTCCATCCAGGGATATGACTTTTGCACTTCCTTTCCAACCTAAGATACAATGAGTTTTACACTTCTATATGACTTTTTTTTATTGCCTTGAATAATAGATCATCTTTTTTCTCAAGAATGAAGAGTAAGATATATAACATATATTATCAAAGATACATTAAAACTTCATTACAAGTAGTGAAGCTGAATTTTATTACAATTGTCTTGCATAAGATTCATTATTATAATGCCAATAGTTTCTCTATGGAATTCCAGACTTAAATCTATCACAACTTCCACAATATGTCCCAAGAAATGGAAAATGTAGACATTCTTAAATGTCTTAAACTTATTAAATAATTTATCAACTTATTTTATTTTATAGTTTTGAAATATCTTTAGAACATGCTTTAAACATTAACAAAGTATATCAATAGCTTGCTATTTGCTCAACCACTTTGTGTTCACGATCTTTTGAAGCTTCAACTTAGTGTAGTAAAGGTTCTTTTCCAACTCTAAAAAACTTCTAATTTACATGGACTTCTAGAAAAGAAGACTAATATTTTGTTCACCAAACCATCCATTTATCATAACTAACCTCGCAACATAGTTAGTTAAAACAATCCTCCATCCACAAGCTTGCATGATGAGCATAGAAATGATTAACATTTTTAATTAGATTAATGTAAGAACACATTTATTATATTATGTTTATTATCACTTTATTACATTCATATGTTTTGGATGATTGTTTTAATTTAAATTTTTTTAGTTTTAGCTAGAAAGTTGGTGCCCTAATGTTTGTCATGTAGAATTGCTTTCATTCAACTTAAATGCCACATTGTTAACATGTGAAAGTTTCATGTGTGCAAATATCATTATTCACACAATACATGAAACTTTCCTAGTTAAAGTTTTAGAATTTTGTTCTATATTATCTTTATATATCATTTCTTATTTTATTTCTAGAGTCAAAGATAAGATTTTGCTTTGGTTATTGCCATGTGAGACCATTGATAAATTAATTTGCTCATAAGACAAGAATATATTCAATATACAATATATTATAATTATACATTTGCATTACTAGAATGATTACAAAGAAATAATAAATGTAGAGACTTATTTCTCTCTTTCTTATGCATTGCTCTCCTGTATAGCTTTTCAAAGCCCCTGCCTTGCCCTCTCTAACCCTCTTAGTCATAACTAAATCATGTCCTCTTCTGCCTTTTCATGCTAACTGTCATAATTGTTTGCTTCTTGCTTTTATAAAATCCTTCTTATCATTATAGGATTCTTCCTATCATCATAAGATTTTTCTTATCATTATAGGATTTTTTATGTATATAATAAGATTTCCTATTGCTCCTTTCCTACAAGTTATTTCTCCCCTATAAAAAAAGTTTTTATATAATATGTTATATTTTTGACCTTTAACACATATTTATTTAAGCATCTAAGGGCTCTCTAGGCATTTGTTGTTGATCATTTACCTTGGTCTACTTGGGTAGGCATGGGGTTAGATACAAACAAGTTCATGAGTTTTGGATATGATGGTGCTAGTGTTATGGTTGAATCAAGAGTAGGCCTAGATGCAATATATGATAGATGCAACATCATAAGCCATTAACATATCACATAGAAAATAAGGAGTTTTCTCATGCTAAAATAATGATTACACAATCACAAAGAATAAAAATACTTAACATTTGTAGATTTATTCACCATAATCTCATAAAGAGACTCTAGTTCACCTTCTCCATAGTTTAACTTATTATTACCTAATTTATCATTAAAATAAACCTTGTAAATGTTTTATCAGTGTTGCATATGGTTGGAACAACACTCTGATTTAACTTCTTTAATTAATGAGTTTTAAATACCTAAAGAATGGATCAAACCTTTTAGCCACATGATAAGCACATCTAAAGAGAATAACCATATTCTTTTCAACTCCTAAAATTGCATAAATGTGCCATTAACAATGGATTGCTATTTATCTCTTCTACTTCCATTATATACACTAAGTGTTTATGTTCTTTACTTGATCCATCATCATACATACAAAGTGTTTATGTTAGAGTTTTAACTTGAAGGGCTAACACGTGGCTACCAAGTGATCATCTAACGTTAACATAATTTGTAACCAACGGTAAGTCTTTCAAGACAATGTTAAGAGTTTGACTCAAATGTCCAATCAGCTTTAGATTTAAAGTCCTACCCTAAGTCCCTTAGAATGACTATATTCCAAACCCTAGACTTGATCCTACCCTAAGAGACCTAGATAGGTTCATGCCCTAACCCCACCAAAGATGTGTCCCACACATATCCTTGTGACAAAGTTAAAGCATTATCACTTATTTCTTAAGGAATCACCCTCGTCTAAGAGTACAACCCTTCTGGGCAACAAGGACTACCTTGATCACAAATAACCCCCAAGGGTTCAAGTGGCCGAGTCATATACTAGACCTAAAGTTATACTTAGTGAGGACACAAGTGTGTGCCATAGGTAGACACGAGTGTTCTACTGAGTAAACTCTTTAAAGTTAGGTTTGGATAACCCTAAGTACACGACCTTGCAAAGCCTCACAAATGGACTTTGCTAATGAGCTTAAATTGTTCAACCTTTGGATCCCAAAAAGAACACCTCTTTTTAATTGAGTATGCCAACAACCCATCCAATTATAAGACCTAACCTCTCTTAAGCGAATGCTCAAGGCTTAACACCCTAATATGAACACAAATATTTACTTACTAGAGTATCCAACCCCTTGGCATTGAGCCCATGAGACAACCCCAAATGGCGTGGTTTGAACATTGTATCATGTGCCATCTAGCCTAGAGTTACATTTTCATATGACATGTTTCTAGTTATCATGCCATAACCCTTTAAATTTAAGAGTTATACTATGCCACGAACATGACTTTCAAATGCTAACTCTATAACTTCTTTATGAACCCTCAAGAACTTGGTAAAGACATGATCACAGTTGAACAAGGACAAGATGTGCCCTACTTAGCTATGAGTGTTACACCTGACTTGACGTGGAGGAGTCTGAAGACATGCCTCAACCTTTGACCCTTGAAACATGCAGTTAATAAGACCTCTCAAGCATGGATTCATCAACGTTAAGGTAGGCCACCTTGAAGGTGGGATGTACCTTTATTGTTTGGAATTTAAGATGACACAATAAAGGGTTGTGCCTTGATGACACAAGTTAGAGCTTACACTAGTAGAAGAATAACGAGCTCAGTCATGAACCCAGGAACTTTCACTACTATATTACTCAAGCTTAACACCTAATATGAACACAAGTATGTCTACTTGCTAGAGTATTCAACCCTTAGGCATTGAGCCCATGAGACAACCCCAAAGGGCATGCCTCGAGCATTGTATTGTGTGCCATCTAGCCTAGTCTCACATCTTTATGTGACGTTATTTCTAAGATGTGGGCTATCATGCCATAACCTTTAAATTTAAGAGTTATACTAGATGCCACAAACATGACTTTCAAATGCTAACTTTAGAACTCTTTTATGAACCCTTAGAAACTTGGTAAAGAAACCTTGTCAAACAAGATCTTATAACCATAGTTGGATAAGGACACGGATGTGCCCTACTTAATTATGAGTGTTACACCTAACTTGACATGGAGGAGGAGGCTGGAGACATGTCTCAACCTTTGACCCTTGAAACTTAACCCAAGGCCAACCCTAAGGTTAAGTCAACCCTAAGGGTGTTTTACCCCCAACACACAGAAAATTAGGGTGAAAATTTTTTAGAAGGTAAGTTCTAGTTTCACCTAAAGTTTTTTATAAATAGCTAATGACACCTAGCCGGACCATCACCAAATACCCAAGTGCATTAAATGGGCATGTTTTTACTACATTTAAAGCTTATCAACATAATTTAGTAAGTAACAACAATCAATATCCAAAGTAAAGAGAAGTCATAATAAAAACTATGATAATTTATGTTCCTCTGAATAGAAAAAGTTGAAATTGTTATATGTTTTGGTTTACACACAAAGTTGAAAAACGTTTTATATGTTCATAACCTTTCAAAAAGCCTACTTAAAATTAGAATTATTATTTTATTCAAATGCACTCTTACACTTTGAATTTAGCTTTAACAAATGCTACATAAAAATAATCCATTAACTTCATTATAATCAAGCCACCCTCATTTCCTCCTTTACGATTCTTGTCATTTCTTATGATTTCTAGCTATCCATCCTCATTATCTATATATTCTTCATAACCAAACTACTCCCACTTGTTTCTCCAGGATTCTTAATATTTTACTTTGATTACATCTTTAATTTTTGATCTATCCTCATTATTTACATGTTCTCATAAACATCTTCATAATCAAACCATGCTCATTATTTATATGTTCTTTATAAACCTCTTTATAATCAAACCACCCTTACTTGCTCCTTCATGATTTTTACTATTTATTATTATATTTACCACGATTGTCTACTTGAGTTTTGATTCATTTTCATTATCTACATATTATTCACAAACCTCTTCATCTCGATTAACCTTACCTCATTTGTCTGATATTAACAATTGTAACTTTTCTTTTAGCTAGAGAACATTTACAATGTTACTTATATTCATATATAACATCCATATTTAATATGCCATACTAAAAATTTAATATTAATTATGTTATTCTAATTAACTTAGCTAACTTTAATCTTGACAATCCCAAAAATTCCCTTTATACTATTTTATTTGGTTGATTTCATAGTATACAACGATTTTTGGGAGGGTCCACATCAAAGATGAATTGGATTTTGATTGACAAACTAATATATAATTTGTAATATTTAAATGAATATTATTTTTATATTAATATTATACGATCCATGTGTATGGCTGCATGTGCACATATTATAATTAGCGTAGTGAGTTTTTATAGCCATCGGATTGGTTTCAATCTAGACCATTCACTCTTGTATATAAGTTAGGGTTCTTGAACTAATGGATATAAACATTGCTATATTTTAGCTCTCACATTGGTGGAAATGGGCACCTCTAATTGTACCTATGGAGTGTTTGGATTTGTGTCTTTTTTGTTGATTTTCTTTGTCTTCTTAGATTTAGCTTTTTCATTGTTTAGATCTATTCATTTCTTATAGATTTTGTCTTTTCTTTATCCATGGATCCACAACAGGCAAACCCTTTGTCTGTGGAGTAGCTACTCATGCAGTTGTTGGAGCAACTGAACAATCACTCTCAGCTGATGGCAGTATTCACAGCCAGGGTACTCCTCCTGCTCCTATTGCAAACCCTTGTGTCTGGTCGGATTTCTTTTGCGGAAATCCTGAAGATGATGTGTACCATTGGTTTGACCATTTCACTGTCGTTGTCACATATCATTCATGGACGGTGCTCAATGTTTGCGCAAGTTTCCTACTTGTCTTCAAGGGACGGCGTTGCAGTGTACAATCAATGGTCTGGACGTTGCAACTCGTGGAGATTGGAGTATTCTTCTAGAGATCTTCAAACGTGCATTTGGGCATGCGGACGACTGTGACGATGCTTTTCAGTAGTTGCATTGTATTCATCAAGAGCCATTTGAGTCGGATGCAGTTTGGTGTTCGCTTTCGGAGCCTTTTGTTGCATGCAGAACCTATCATGTCAAAACGCATCAAGTTAGGTATGTTGTGGCTAGCACTTCATCAAAACCTTGTGGGGCTTGTGCATGCACTAGCTCCAATGACTCTTAATGATGCTTTGAGTCTGGCACAACAATATGAGTCATCACCTCTCCCACTTGCACCTTCATGTTCTCCCTTTCCACTTCATGTGGGAGATGGACTTGCTCCGATGGAGGTTGATGTTGTCACGACCTTGTGCAAAGGTGAAACCTTTAGAACAAGGGTGGAACCTTGAAAAGAGGAGATTATATTTAAGAAAGAGATGAATACAAAATGAAACACAAGGCCGAAGACTGGTGTTGAATGATTTTGAGAAACCTGGAATTGGAACCCTGTTTATATATCTGAGGTCCTGAGGATTGTATGGTCCACAACTGGTCTGGAATGTGTGATCCACAACTAGTCTGGAATGTGTGGTCCACACTGGTCTGGAACATGCGTATAAATATACACTTGCTATTGATGGTGTAGTTCAGCATCTAGGATCATACGGACCAGTTGGTTAACACATGTGTGTGTTAGTCAAAAGGTCTCGGGTTCAAGTCCTGTGAAAGGCAAAAAATGACCCATGATCCTTACACTATCTCCTCTTCGATGAATCGAAGAGGATACCGTGCGTCACTAGTCCAGGTTTACAGGATATCGTTGATGGAACTCGGCAACAAGATCAGGAGTATGAACAAGATGAGCAGGATATCGTTGATAGAACTCGGCAACAAATCAAGAGCATGAACAAGATGAGCAGGTTTTGCAGGATATCGTTGATGGAACTCGCAACAAGACAGGAGCATGAACAAGATGACAGGATATCGTTGATAGAACTCGGCAACATGCTCCTAATCTTGTTGCCGAGTTCCAAGATCAGGACATGAACAAGATGAGCAGGATATCGTTGATAGAACTCGGCAACAAGATTAGGAGAGCATGAACAAGATGAGCAGGTTTGCAGGATATCGTTGATGGAACTCGGCAAACAAGATCAAGAGCATGAACAAGATGAGCAGGATATCGTTGATAGAACTCGGCAACAAGATCAAGAGCATGAACAAGATGAGCAGGTTTTGCAGGATATCGTTGATGGAACTCGCAACAAGATCAGGAGCATGAACAAGATGAGCAGATATCGTTGATAGAACTCAACAACAAGATCAGGAGCATGAACAAGATGAGCAGGATATCGTTAATGGAACTCGGCAACAAGATCAGGAGCATGAACAAGATGAGCAGGATATCGTTGATAGAACTCGACAACAAGATCAGGAGCATGAACAAGATGAGCAGGATATCGTTGATGGAACTCGGCAACAAGATCAGGAGCATGAACAAGATGAGCAGGATATCGTTGATGGAACTCGGCAACAAGATCAGGAGCATGAACAAGATGAGCAGGATATCGTTGATGGAACTCGACAACAAGATCAAGAGCATGAACAAGATGAGCAGCAGGCTCCCAAGTGCGTTTGCCAGGTGGATAACCGATCCAGTCCACGAAATAGTGAAGCTGACCTCAAACAAGTTTGAAGTCAAGAATTGCAGCAACTTCGAACTCAGGTTCACCAGCAACTGTAACTGGAGGAGGTGGTGGAAAAAGTCGGCCAGGTTCAGAAGGAGCATGATAAGGCTCCAACAAAGAAACATGGAACACGGGATGGATCCAGATGGTTGGCGGAAGCTCGAGACGAAACGTCACATCAGAGAGTTTATCGATGATGCAAAATGGCCTCAAGCGTTGATAGTCCAGCTTGTCACAGGGACGTGTGGTTGGCCAATGACGCCGAGGAGCCACACTTGGTCACCAATTGTGAATGCTGGAGGAGAGGAACGGGAACGATTAGCAACTTGTTGTTGCAAATCCCGAGCGCATTGAAGATGATGCTGCACTTCCTCATGGACCTGTCGGAGATGCTCAACACGATCATCGGCAGCAGTGGTGAGGCCAGGAACCACGGGCAAGCTGTAGACCAGCGAGGATGAACACCAGAGAACGCGAAAAATGGCACACACCTATGGATGAGTGTGCCGTGTTGTTGTACGCGAACTCGGCAGCAGGAAGGAGATCGACCCAATCATCTTGCAGATGAGAAATGAAACACCGGAGATATTGTTCCAGAGTCTGAATTGTGCGCTCCGATTGTCCATCTGTTTCAGGATGATGTGCAGTAGACAGCTTCCCGGTGATACGTAGCCGATCTAGGAATCTCCGCCAGAATGCCGAAGTGAACTGGGGACCTCGATCAGTGACAAGTTCATCAGGAAGACCATGAAGGCGGAACACCTCCCGGTACACCAGATCTGCAGCATCAGGACCCGAACATGTCTTGTTGCAGGGAACAAAGTGCGCCATCTTAGAGAACCGATCAACAATGACTAGGACAGCATCAAACCCTCTAGAAGGCGGTAAATCCGTGAGGAAATCCATGGTGATGGATGACCATGGCCGCTGAGCAATAGGAAGAGGCTGTAGTAGTCCAACCGGTCGATGACGAGGAAGCTTTGTACGCTGGCACGTGTCACAAGATCGCACAAATCTCTCAACATACACACGAAGCCGAGGCCACCAGAACACCCGTTGTACCAGCTCGATCGTCTTTCGAATGCCAAAATGTCCTGCAGCTGTGTTGTCATGGCAGTGTTGGACAGCTCGCAACCTCAGTTCTCCGTCCGGAACATAGATTTGGATGTGGTGGTACAGCAACCCATTATGAAGATGGAAAGCAGCATAATCTCGTAGTTGTGACCCTGAAGACAATGGCTGAACTCGTCGAACATGTGCAAGGACATCACGAGCAAACTCGTCTTGAGGGAGATTTTCTCGGATTAGATCCAAAAATGAAGTGTCAACTGGAGCAGAAGAACGGGAAAGCGCGTTACCAACAACTGGTCGGAGCTCAGAATGACTTGTTGTTGATCAAATCGGATTTCACCTGGTACTGGAGCTAGGTAACTGCGACGAGATAAGGCATCTGCTTTGCCATTTAGACGACCGGGACGATGAATAATCTCGTATCGGAACCGGGACAAAGACTGTGCCCATCGCGCCTGACGTCGATTGAGAACTCGTGCTGTTGCCCAGTACTGGAGGTTCTTGTGATCACAATACACCTTAACCACATGCGGGGAACCTTCAAGGAATCTGCCACTCCTCAAAGGCATCGACATCGCCAGCAGCTCCTTGTTGTAACATCGTAGTTGATCTCAGGTGCAGTGAACTTGCGGGAATGGAAAGCAATGGGATGGAGAAGATGATCTGGACCTTCCTGGGACAACACTCCACCAATGGCGAAGTCAGAGGCATCAGCTTCCACGAAATATGGCTTCGCAGGGTCAGGATGGATAAGAACAGGTGCCGAGGTGAACGCCTTCTTTAGGAACTCGAACGCCTCCTCAGCCTCAGAGGACCAGACAAATGGAACATCCTTGCCAGTCAACTTCGTCAATGGCAATGCAATCTTGGAGAAATCCCGAACGAAACGTCGATAGAAGTTCGCAAACCCGAGGAAACATCGAACATCACGAACATTTGATGGTCTCTCCCACTCCAATACAGTCCGGACTTTTGCAGGATCCATGTGAACACCTTCAGCTGAAATGATGTACCCCAGGAACTCGACAGACTACTGACTGAAAGAGCACTTCTCCAACTTGGCAAACAAGTGGTGCTTCCGGAGCCTCTCCAAGACTAACCGTACATGCCGTTCGTGTTCTTCTCGAGTCTTGGAAAATATCAGGATGTCGTCTAGGTACATGATGACAAACAAATCCAAGAAGTCCCGGAAAATATCGTTAGCCATGTGCTGGAACACAGCAGGTGCATTTGTCAGGCCGAACGGCATTACTACGTACTCGAAATGTCCGTAGCGTGTACGGAAAGCTGTTTTCCACTCGTCCCCTTCTCGAATTCGGATGAGATTGTACGCTCCTCTTAAATCGATCTTTGTGAAGTACCGGGCACCAGAAAGACGTTCGAGCATGTCGGAGACGAGCGGAGAGGATACTTGTTTGGAATGGTGACCTTATTCAGATCTCGTAGTCCACCACGAGCCGGAGACTTCCATCCTTCTTGGAAACAAAGAATACTGGAGCACCAGCCGGTGATCGCGAATGACGGATAAATCCGGTGACAAGATTCTCCTCAATGTATTTCCTCAATGTCTCCAACTCTGTTGGTGAGAGACCGTAAATGGGACCGGACGGCTGCTTACCCTCAATGAGATCGATAGGACAGTCGTACTCACGGTGGTGGCAAGGCAGAAGCTTTCTTTTTGTCGAAGACGTCTGCAAATCGGCATACTGCTTTGGTAAGGCAGGAGGAACAGAAACATCCTTAGCAGAGCAGGGATAGACTTTGATCGAACACGGATGCTGGGTCATGTCGGCTATCTTTCTTGAACTGCTTCAAGGTGATATGCGAGACTCGAAGTGGAGGAGGAACTGGAACAGGATCGGAATCAAAGAGTGTGGCTGGAGTTGAAACAGCTGGGAAACTGTTCATGAAACGTTCTCTCCAACCAGGATCCACCAACTCGATCCACGCAAACCAAGGATAATCGTAGAGTCTGGAATAGAAACAACACTGAAGGAGATGTTGCACACAGCACCGCAAGCAACGACCTCAACGAACTCCGTGTCATTTGTTACCGTCCAGATTTGATATCTCGTCCATCAACGACCCGTACAGAACCAGGAGTCTTCAAAGGATGTAGACGGATCCCGTGCCTGACAGCAAAATTCTTGTCGATGAAATTTGCGTTCGCTCCGCTATCCACCAAAGCTTTACCAGAGAACTCCACCTCTGGTGTCTTCAGCTGCACCGGAACATGGAACGGCTTGCACACCTTCGTGGATGGAATGGATCCAAGATGAGGAAGGGAAGATGTTATGAGTGAAGAGCCTTGAGGAACATGAGTTGTTCCACGGCAATCCAGCCACGGCTCCTATTCGGGCTGGATCTTCTCGTTTCCCGGCAAGACAGCAAGGGCCACTTCACGAGCTTGTTTTGGACGTCGATGACAATTCTCCAACTTGTGGTACGGGTCCCCACAGTACAAACAAAGCTTGTACTGAATCCGCTTCTGACGTTCGGTTGGCAAAAGCTTGCCTCGGCGTGAGCCCTAATTCCATCGGGGATGGTTCTACTGAGGAAGATGATGAATCAGCAGATGAGGGAACAGGACTGCAGAAATGGAAGAAGACGACACCAAGAAGAAAGAAGGATGCCGACGTTCTTGTTTCGCTCGATCAACCGGTTGTCACAACGAATTGCCAACTCGATCATGCTGGTGAGGGTTTCCGGAACCGCAAAATTCAGCAACATGTCTTTGACCTCGTCCTGCAACCCCGACCGAAAACCTCCTTGAGAGCACGATCTCCCCATGTGACATCACAAGCAAGAAGTTGAAACTTCGATGCTACTCTGCTACCGACATACCCCCTTGGTGAAGCTGACGGAGTTTGGTGATGGCAGCACTCTCACGATCCACACACTGAACATCGCCGTGAACCGTTCCACAAACTCGTCAAAATTCCCAAGATTGGATCATTGTTCTCCAGCAAGGCTGAAACCATGAAAGAGCAAACCAGAAAGCAGCGACCCGATCAATCCAACCTTAATGGGTTCTGTGCTATAGCGCCTTGGCTGCACATAATCCGCAGACGAACTTGATTGAGAAAACCTCGGAACTTCGATCGGGTACCATCGAACTTTTCGGGCATGCTGATTTTCGGCTCTGGAGAATTCGCACGCTGTCGGAGCTGATCATTCTCCAGGTGTAGTTGTTCGAGCTGCTGCTGGAGGGCAGCAACTTGCTCATGAAGAGCATGCTCGACATGATGAGTCGAAGAAGAAAAATCAAAAAGAAAAAGAGAAGAAAATCAGAAAAGAAAAAGAAAAGAAAAAAAGAAAAGAAAAAAGAAAGAAAATGGGATCGATGACAAGCGGAAACAGAAGCTTGTCACTACCTCAGAATCATTCAAACTGTCACGACCTTGTGCAAAGGGCAAACCTTTAGAACAAGGGTGGAACCTTGAAAGGAGGAGATTGTATTCAAGAAAGAAATGAATACAAAATGAAACACAAGGCCGAAGACTGGTGTTGAATGATTCTGAGAAACTGGAACTGGAACCCTGTTTATATATCTGAGTCCTGAGGATTGTATGGTCCACAACTGGTCTAGAATGTGTGATCCACAACTAGTCTGGAATGTGTGTTCCACACTGGTCTAGAACATGCGTATGAATATACGCCTTGCTGTTGATGGTGTAGTTCAGCATCTAGGATCATACGGACCAGTTGGTTAACACATGTGTGTGTTAGCCAAAAGGTCTCAGGTTTAAGTCCTGTAAAAGGCAAAAATGACCCATGATCCTTATAGATGCTGTTGTTAACTTATGTACTAGCACATGATCCTTATAGATGCTGTTGTTACTTATGTACTAGCACATGATCCTTATAGATGCTGTTGTTACTTATGTACTAGCACATGATCCTTATAGATGCTGTTGTTACTTATGTACTAGCACATGATCCTTATAGATGCTGTTGTTACTTATGTACTAGCACATGATCCTTATAGATGCTGTTGTTACTTATGTACTAGCACAAGGTTGGGCCCATGGACAAAGCACAAGGTTGGGCCCATGGACAAAGCACAAGGTTGGGCCCATGGACAAAGATGTGGGCGATGGACAAAGCACAAGGTTGGGCCCATGGACAAAGACGTGGCGTGTGATGATGTTGTTACTTATGTACTAGCACAAGGTTGGGTCCATGGACAAAGACGTGGGCGTGTGATGAGGTTGGACACACGTATCGATGCTGTCAACGGGTTCCCGATTGGCGTTCCCCATTTCCAAGGTGGACGCCTTGGCGTCAGCAATGTCCGATTAGCGTTGCTACAGTAAAAGGTCCTGATGCGGTGGATCTTCCAAGAAACGACGAATCGCACGAGTAGAGGGGGTTTTTGTGCGAATAAATTAGTTATCCCTTCGTTTTTCTTTCGAGAGTATCATCAAGGGGTTCACTCAACACCAGTTCATCCGGTCTTCACTTTTCAAACTTGATTTAATCACACACCACATCCTGTTTTTCTTTCAATGTTGGTGGATATAGGTTTGAGTTTGTCCTTTATTTCTTAATCTGTTATTACATGTTGCAGCCTTCATTTGCATTGTGCAGTAGAATCAGTCTTTATTTTGTACGGCAACAGACACACTCATGCTTGTTCACGTGATGAAGTTGACATTATTGTTCGTATGGATGATCGTGAGCTTGAGCTTCAATATCTGCAGGTGGTGCCGAGTTAAGCTTTTTACCTTATTCTTGGTATGGATTGGTTAACTCACAATCATGCCAAGTGTGACTTTGAAAAGTTTCCCTCTTATTTGACTTTTCCTCATCTTTTTTTTAATTCTTCTTACTTTTATTCCATTTTGTCCATATGCTTCCACCTCTGCTTGCATCACTTTTGTTTCACCTTTACTTCCAACCATCTTCCCTTTATGTTCCTCGTTTCCCTCTCTCGATCCATCAGATGATCGTCGTGCTGCAGTCATTAATCAATTTAAAAAGGAGTATACTAATCTTTTCAACTTCGACTTGTCATCTGGAGCCAAGATTGCGACACACCACCCTATTCCAACTGGGGATGCTAGGCCAATCAAGGTACTTGTTCGGCGCCGGTCACTAAGGAGCTTAAGATCTTACGAGCAAATGTTAAGGAGATGTTGGAAAAAAGTGTTATCCAAAAATCTCAAAGTCCTTGGGCATGCGAACCTCATCTTGTGACAAAGCCGGATGGGAGCATTCAATTCTGCATTGACTATCGCCTATTAAATGATGTAACTATTTCAGATGTGTACCCATTTCCTCATACTATAGACCTTTTGAATCAATTGGGGTGGAGCCGTTGGTTCACCAAGTTAGATCTCGCCTTTGGATATTGGTAATTTCCGATGGCTGACATGAAGACAGCTTTTCAGACACCATTTGGCCTGTACGAGTTCATGGTAATGCCCTTCAGTTTGAGCAATGCTCTAGCAACTTTCCAGCGTATGATGGACGAGGTTCTCTGCGATATGTTGGAGGTGACTACCGACTTCATCAATGATGTTTTAATTCATTTGGATGGAATGTGGGAGGAGCATGTTGGTGATATACACAAGGTTTTGGATCGGCTGTGGGAAGTTGGTTTGAAGTTGAAGCCATCTAAGTGTGTGTTGGATCCAAGGACACCACTTATCTGAGTTATCGCATTTCACGTGAAGATTTGCAAGTCAATCTTGACAAATTAGTTGCAGTTTTGAAGTTTCTTACACCGAAGTGTGTGAATGATGTGCAACATTTTCTTGGCAAGGTACAATATCTAAGTCATTTTGTGGATCATCTTTTGGATCATACTGCACCATTGCGAGAGTTGCTAAAGTCGTCAATGACTTCTTTTGTTTGGTCTAAGGATTGCAAGTAGGCACTTGCAAATCTCAAAGAGCTATTAACGACTCCTCCAGTTTTGGCGTACCCAGATTACACTCGTCCTTTCATCTTATGTGTAGATGCTTCTGACATTGGTCTTGAGGGGTATTGATGTAGAGAGTACAAGTGTCCCTAGCCAACGACATTGCATTGCGTGCATCAGTTGTACCTTGCAACCAACAGAGGTGAACTACTCCATAACAAAAAAGGAGTGTCTAGCAGCAATTTGGGGTTTTGAAAAGCTTCATGCATGGCTCTCGGACATTGTTGGAAGGTGACCATGCAGCAATCACTTCATTGTTGAAGCGGAAGAATTTGATTGGGCATACTGCTCAGTAGGCCTTGAAGCTTCAAATTTATAACTTTGAGATTGTTCATTGCCCATGGAGTTCCATGTCTGATGCTGATGCTCTTTCTCGAGCTTCTCTTCCACCTTCTCTTTTTTCTTCTGCCCTAAGGAGCCAGTTGTTCCAGCATTAATGGACTTTTTGGACGAAGATTCTGTACCATCAGCAGTTGTTGTGCTTAATGTTTAGTGTCCGCAAAATGCAGAGTTAGATTTGCTGTCTTTAGATGAGGTTTAGGAAGTTCAAAAGGTTGAGCCGTGGATTCGAAGGCTTCGTGATGGGTTTGAGAATCCTGCATCACTTGCTGATGACTTGCCTTTCAGGCATTTACATTCGCAATACCGTATTCAGGATGACCTTCTTTATTTTGTGGGGACTGATCCGAATGATCATTTGCGGTTGGTAGTGCCTTCGGTCTTCATTCCATGCTTCCTCCATGCTTACCATGACTCTCCTATTCTTGGCGGGCACATGGGACATCATCGTGATGGAGAAGCTGCGTAGATCTTTCTATTGGCTGAAGTTGCTAGGAGATTGGATTCGATATGTGCGTAGCTGTGTGTGGTGCCAAGCTCGCAATACTCCCCTATGTGCTTTGGAAGGACGGTTGGAGCCAATTGTAGTTTCTCGTCCGTTTGAGTTGGTGGCATTTGATTTGATGGGACCTTTTTCACGGTCAACTGCTATCAACGAGTACGTTATTATTGCTTCTGACTACTAACTCATTGGGTAGAAGTTGGTGCTCTTGCTAGTGCGACTGCTTCTATTGTTAGTCAGTTTCTCCTTAATCGGGTTGTGTTTCAACATTCTTGTCCGGAGCGACTTCTCGGACAATGGTCCAGCATTTATGGCTGAGGCATTTCATGATTTGATGTCTCGACTAGGGATATGCCACACTTTCACAAGTGCTTATCATCTTCAGACAAATGGTTTGTGGAACGACTGTCAGAACCTTCAAAGGGATGATCACAAAGTATGTGAACTTTCAACATTCGGATTAGGATGGTTATCTGCTGTCTCTCGATATGCTTATGTCATTGGAATACAAAGTTCCATTGGTACTTCCCCATATAAGCTTGTATGGTCATGACCGGTGTTATCAACGGAGTTGGGTTTGCCTTCTGGTTACCACGAGCTGCTGATGCTAAGTCGTGAGATTGGTATCTGACGAGCATTCTTCCATTAGTTCATGTGGAGTCAGTAGAACACTTGAGCCGCGTACAAGTAGGACAACAACAACGCTACAACTCGCACCATCGTCCTCCTGCAGAGTACAAGGTTAATGAACTAGTGTTGGTTTGTTTTCCCAAGCTTACGGTACGTGGTTTAGTTAAGAGTCTCCTTCTTCAGTGGAAACGACCATATCGAGTGCTACGGCAAGTTGGGCCGCAAGTTTATGAGGTTAAGCACGACATTCAACTCAACCCTCCGGAGATTGTACATGTGCAACGGTTGAAGCGTTTTGTGCAAGTTGTGCCGCCTACATATCCACCAGTGCCTTCTCCTAATGTTCCTCCAGATCCGAGCCCATTTACCAGAGAACCCTAAAACTTACATCCTTTCAAGAGGAGGGATGATGTAAGATCCATGTGTAGGCTCAATATGCACATACATTATTAACGTAGTGAGTTTTAATAGCCATCGGATTGGTTTCAATCTGCACCATTCACTCTGTATATAAATTAAAGTTCTTGAACTAATGGATATACACATTTCTATATTCCGATCTCTCACAATATAATATATTATAAAGTAATATATCCCATAACAATTCAAAGTTACTCCTACTTCATAATTTTAATTATATTTTATTAATAAATAATAAAATTTGACAATCTTTGTGAAAACTCCATGCTTGACTATATATATTGATATATATGTGTATGTGTATCTACTACTTTGAAATTAAGAATTTTAATTTTATATAACTAAAGATTAAGTTGTGGGTTGACTTTTATAAATTGTAAGAAAATATTATGATTTAATAATAGGTATACCCGATTCATGTGAAGATATCCATTCCAAATATTCCGAAAATGGAAGCTAGTCTCCGTTGCTACAGGGCGTAAGCTTTCATCGGGTAAACTTGCATAATCTCAAACAAAGTAAACGCACGAAGACTTTATAGAAGAGAGAGTTTGAGTTGCATACAAAGTGATCAGCTCAAACACTTTCTTCTATAAAATCTTCGTAATCAAAAATGGCTGAGCCACAACATGGCTCCACATTTCTGGTCTTATATGTTTCATCCTCACAGCAAATTCAGCTCGGAGATAAACTGGCCGTGGATGCCTCTTGGATTTCGCAGCAAGGCACATTTGTGTTTGGCTTTTCGAACTCGAATGCGAGTGACTTGTTCACTCTTGCAATATGGTATGGAGCTACGGCCCAGATAGTTATATGGAAAGCCATGAGCGATGACGTGAAGAGGAAGCCACTAGATGTAAACAAGGACGCTCAACTTGTACTAGAGAGCGCTGGGTTAGTTCTGGTAGACGGCCCGGGGCCGGTCTGGAGCATAAAACCGTCTTGTGGCGATTGCGTTGCGGGAGCAGACATGCTGGAGAATGGGAATTTCGTTCTGTTGGACAGTGCTAATAACAGGGTCTGGGAGAGCTTTCACTCCCCCACTGACATGCTCGTTCCAGGACAACACCTGGTAGGGAATACAAGCCTGGTTTCTGGAGATTACGTGCTCAAGATGAACGAAAGCAGCGTAGGGCTGTACTATAGTTCCACCAAGGCTGACGTTCGGTGCGGATGGCCTTCTGGAGTTTTACGATGCCACTGGAACAGGCAGAAGTATGACAAGTCTTATAGGTTTCCAATTGATTACAAGGATTTAACCGTTTTAAGAAGGCTCACATTAGAGAACATACTCTAAGAAGCTACAGTCTAGCAGCTGAAGATAAGTCTTGGAGAGTCGTGTGGCAAGCGCTTGAACACGAGTGCGATGTGTATGGAACATGTGGGCCATTTGCTATGTGTAGCTACGAGCCGAGGAAGACTTGCAAGTGCCCTCCAGGATTTAGTCCAAATAATCAATCTGCAGGATGCCACCGTGATGCCCCATTGACGTGCGACACTAATCATTCAGGTAAATCGCGCCTAGTACATGGGAAATGACTACAGCGTCTCCCTGAATAGCTCGTTCATGTCGTTGGAAGACTGTAGAAATGTGTGCCTTAAGGACTGCAAGTGTCTAGCTGCAGTTTATACGCTGGACGGATCAGGGCAGTGCATTCTCAAAGGTGGCAACACGTTGTACAATGGTGTGCAGTCTCCAGAGAGGCCATCCATTTCTCTCCTCAAGGTCTCAGGAGCGAAGAAGAATCAAACTCTGGGGAGTGCATTTGTTACATTTATGGATGGAGATCCAGTTCCCGTACTTAAGAATGCCGAGTACAGAGGGTACCTGTCTAATCCAGGTCACGTTGTTGCTTCCTCGTTTGCAATTACCGAGTTTGTGTTGTTTTGCCTGCTGGGGCCGGTTTCCATTGGAGACGATCCATGCATCAAATTTGGAAGAAGGTCAACACCGAAAGCAAGGAGCAACAAGATTACGTATGAACAGCTCCAGCAAGCTACACACAACTTTAGTCACAAGATCGGCTCGGGGGATTTAGGAGTGTGTACAAAGGAGACACTAGTAGCAGTGAAAACCTGGAGGTGGCCGCTCAAGGCGAGAAGCAGTTCAAGGCCGAAGTGACAACGCTAGGATGTGAGGCTCTTGGGTTACTGTGCAGAAGGCAGTCACAGATTGCTCGTTTACGAGTACATGAGCAACGGATCCCTCGACAACAGTTCTCTGAAGTCAGCAGGTATTGGAAGACAAGATATGCAGTTGGGGTATCACTTACTTATAATATTGCATCTTACATTGTGATATCAAACCGCAAAATATACTTCTAGATGAAGATATCAACCCTAAAGTATCCGACTAGCTGCTAGATAAAGAAGGACTTAGCGTGACGACTATACCCGGGACACGGGGATATCTAGCACCGGAGTGCTATGCGATTACAGCCAAAGCAGATGTTTACAGCTATGGGATGGTGCTGCTCGAGCTTCTTACTGGACAGGATGTGTCTGAGGTAACTGCAGCCGATTGTAGGACTCTCCCCATGGTGGTATTTCAAAGGTGTGCAAGCGGTGATTTACAGAGATTACTGATAACAAGTTCCATGGTAACATTGAATGGGCTCAGTTTGAGAGGATGTTGAAAGTCGCTTTGTGGTGCATTCAGCCAGACGCAAGCTCGAGGCCGAGCATGAGCCGAGTGGTGAAAATGTTAGAAGACTATCAAGATGACGTGAGTATGCCACTGCCACCCTTCTCGTTTGAGAGACTGTGATGACACAATTAGTTGTATGGTTGGTCTGAATACATTAAAAGTTAAGTTGTGAATTACATTATTATGAATTTATGTCTATATCTATATAGTGTTTGTCTTCTAACATTTGTAAATGACGATATATTTTTGAGTTTTGCCTGGTTGCCATCAAATCAAAGACAACAAGGATTTGGAGTACTGCATATGCATCTGCAGTAGGTGAGCTGCTTTAATATGTCGTAACAGATCGTATAGCTTGGATGGTTGCGTGGATAATGGGGAAGAAAAAATATGTTTATTTAGTCATTTGCTATGATAAAGTCGCATTCACCACGCAGGCATAGTTGCAATATTTTAATTAATCATATACATGTGTATGTGTGTGCGTGTCACGCACACACACACACACACACACAAACACACACACAACAGAAAATCCCTCATATGATTACATAAGCTGTACTCAAGTATGTCTGGATTGGAAGCCACTAAACTACTTTTGCTTTTGCATGTATATAGTGAAGCATGTTATTCGTCGTACTACGCTTATCATTACACAAATGGGCATATGCTGTCTATATTCAGAGTGGTTAGTTAGACAATTAAACTATGATCTAACCTAAGATTAACTTTGATTAAACCACGTGATATAGTTGACAACTAGCCTTGCTAGCTCATCTTATATGATGTTTCGATGACGAACAGTCCAATAATTTAGCAGCTATATAGCTGGAGAATGACGCTATCTAACATTTTTATATTTATAACTAAACTCATCTTTCTCATATACATATCCTTGTAATATTCTATTTTTATTATAGAATACTATCTTATTATAAGACAGAATCCTCAATATAGCAGTCTGTGCATGTTTTTTCATAATGACTGTAGTTTAATCCATGCATATATAATTAATTTGTACTTAGATAAATTTTCACGTGTCAGTGTACAGTGTTGACCCTGAGGTGTTCCACTTCAACATAATATTTGAAAGATAGTTGTAAAGTGTACAATCCATATATTGTAGTATAATATGATTATATTCTACGGTATGTTGGATGGTAACCAAGTAAAAAAACTTCTATGAGCTGTATTTACTAATATTAAGTTTACTTAAGCTTAATAAAGAATATAGTAATTTCAACGCTGATGGGCATTTCTTAGGCATCTGGAGAAAACGAGGGGAGCAAGAAAGCTATATGTTTAATAGTATCTACGAAAATTTCCTTCTGAATAAGTCCCTTCGTCATCAGCAAGTGCTGGTTAACACGTATAGCCGGGTCTCATCTGTAAATTCTTTTACTGTTCAAAAATTTGGGAAAAGCCAAGTGATGTTGATGAGAACTATGTGGAATTCCTGTATTCTGTCTCTGTTGGTTCTTCTATTACAAGCGAATTCACTGTATGCGCAGCAGCTTACGGAGAATTTCTACAGCAAGTCATGCCCGAACGCAGAGTCGATTATCACCAGTACTATGACGAGGCTGTGTAAGGAGAATAATGTGGTCCCAATCGCTACACTTCGTCTATTCGCACACGACTGTTTCGTGGATGTAAGTCTAATTTACAGAAGCTTTTTGCATGCATCCGTTTTAGTAATCCAGTCTGTGATTAGAGTTAATCGCGTTGTTTGTATATATATGTTTAGGGATGTGATGGCTCCATTTTAAATATCATCTACATCGACTAATGCGGCCGAGAGAGACGCTGAAGATAACAAGGATTTCCCCCAAAACCCATTCGATGCGATTAACACGGTGAAGCAGACAGTTGAACAAGCTTGTCCTGGTGTTGTTTCTTGTGCTGATGTACTTGCCATGGCTACACGAGATGCAGTTGTCTTTGTAAGTTGTTGGTGTGCGTGTGCGTGCATGTGACGTTGGATGAATATAAGTGCGTGAAGTATATAGGTGAAACATTTGAATAAGTCTAAGTAAATTGAAATGGTAATGATAAAATGGTACTTAATGCAGAGTGGAGGCCCAGATTATACAGTTCTCAAGGGACGTAGAGATGGATTAATATCTAAAGCTTCCAGCGTTGGCAGTCGCTTGCCGGGCGCTAACATGGATACCTCACAGCTTATTACTAATTTTGCTGCTGTTGGGCTTACCCCATTTGAAATGGTCGTCTTATCAGGTACATTACATAAATGAGAAAACCTCTTCCATACGTTCTAAACCTGTATATGTATATATAACAGGAGCACACACAATTGGGTTCTCACACTGCCACCAGTTCACAAACAGGCTGTACGGAGCATCGGGACGGACCCGACACTGAGCTCGAGCTTCGTGAAGACACTGCAGGATCGGTGTCCCCGGTCTGGGGGAGACCCAGCAGCAGTGCAAGCCTTTGATATCAGCACACCATTTACATTCGATAACGCATACTACACGAACCTGCTACAGAACGCGGGACTCCTTGTATCCGACTCCACGCTCACCTCGGATAACACCACGCTACCGATCGTTACCAAGTTTGCAGAGGATCAACAGGCTTTCTTCGATGCTTTTGCTGCTGCCATGACAAAGCTTGGGACTGTAGGCGTGAAAACTGGTAAGGAAGGTGAGATTAGGAGGGATTGTACTAAGTTTAACAATTCGTGACGTTAGTACTAGCTTCCTCCCAAACGCCAACTCCTCAAGTGTACGATAAATAAGTACCCTGCTTTATTCGGTAGAATAATGACTTTGTTACGGTTAGATTGCTAATTAAATAAACAAAGATTCTTATCAAGATGTGTGTGGTAGTGTGTGTGTCCTATTTAGCGTCTTTGAGACGTGGATTATTGTATGTTTGTAAAGTCCTCAAGACAACTACGACATAACCATGTCACTGTCTGCAAGCTGTGTTTCTCAAACGTATATGAACATGTGGTATATATGATACAGTTGGAAAGCTTATCCAGAATTTAAGAGTTGTAATAAACCTTGCATTCTAGGTGTAATCTGTTGACTTAGGTAAGATAGTTGTCTATGTACTATTAACATATATACATACATGTATCCCTGTATATCCGACTGTATATGTTATGTAACGGTATTGTCTCGTACGATAAAAATGTACACACGCACACACACACGTGTTGGGTGAACTATATAAAATTAAATAAAAACATGAAGAATGAACCCAATTGTAAACATTGACAAAATCTTACTTGTCACTCTGCATTTTAAGTCAAGCCAGACGGCGTCGTCCTGAAAAAAAAGACAACAACACGTAAGGAATTTAACATAAAACTGACGACATCACACACACACACATACGTATATATGTGTAAATATACTTACATATTAAGTCTTTTGGTGGTTTTTCTCCACAGCAATATGGGACTCCACAGAGTGCTTGCCATCTGTCCATGTCCAGCAGCCCTAGAAACTTGCCACGTGGAATTCGAATCGCCATGATCTCCACTTTGAAGCTTCTCTTTTGTCCTGAGAAACTAAAGTAAAGCCTTGTAGGTGCCACTTTTACATGTACTTTACCCTCCTATGCAAACAATAAATAAAAAAATAAATATATAGAGAGATCGATGGGTATATATGTATATGTATATAATACACACACTCACGTCAAACAATGTGAAGGGGCATATGGTTGCGTGATACGTTAGATTAGGAGGTCCCACGTTCGTCACAGTTCGCATGATGGAGATATTGAAGGTTCCTTTCTGAAGATCTCCTAACGTAATCGATGGATAATTAGAAAGTTGGCAGACTTCACCTTAGTAACATCACAGTTTATAAGCAATTACACACGCACGCACGCACGCACACACCTTCTTTGGACAGCTGAAACTGGAGTTGAGCATAAGCCGGATCTGAGTAACATTGTAGCCGATGTTGCAGAGGAAGAGTGCATAATCGCTAGGGTTATATCATAAACTAGACCTGGATTGGTTGCTGCAAACAGGGTTTATCTGTCCAGATCCATAGGCGAGTGCCCCATGCTTGTTAGGCTATCATTTCGATCCAAAACAGTAGCTGCATGCATGTATACATACACATATTTATGAAACAATGTGTGTGTGTGTGTGTGGAGAGAGAGAGAGAGAGAGAGAGAGAGAGGGAGGGAGAAGAGGAGATGCACCGTTGACTTAAGTTAGTTCTAAACTACAACGCTTGGGGATATATCAGCAAATGCTGCTACATAATGAAATAAAAATGAAGAATGTATCAATAATAGATAGAGAGATAGATATGTATGTATATGAGTTAGATGGTTAAAGTAGTACCTGTGGTCATGAGTGCAGACTTTAAGGCAGCAGGACTCCAGTGTGAATGTATAGATTTCAAATAAGCAGCAGCTCCAGATACATGCGGACAAGACATTGATGTTCCAGAAACGATATTGAACTTTGTCGATCGAGGGTCTTCTTTTATTCCTGAAACAGTCCCTTGTGGAGACCATGCTGCAAGTATATCCACTCCTGGTGCTATAACATCTGGCTGTACTAGTATGATTAAGCAGATAAATACCAATATTAAATGGTATTAACTGTATATGCATACCTTGAGTATGTTAGCAGTTATTTGATTGGGACCACGAGATGAAACAGTGCCACAGTGGACTTTATATCTTCTCCTATTTGTACGTCAGTCGGAAGAATCCGTGCAACAGGAAACCTACATCCCCTTAGTTACTTGCTTAACAATCTCACAAAGACAAGAAATGTAGTATACCTTGTTGAGTTGAGATAAGATATTACTTGTTTACCAACGCTGATGTTAACTGAACTTGTAGGTACAGCAAATGAGAATGCTTCCTTTATGTCGAATTCATCTGTTCTTACATAGACAAGGCCTTTCCCACCGCTCCTCACCACTGACTCATCTGCACGATAGTCATCGCTGTAGCAAACCACTATCTTCCCTTTCATCTTTGCCACGTCCAACGTATTCTTTCCACAGTACCTACACCACATTACCAGCACGTGTGTGCATGTGTGCGTGCGCGTGTGTGTGAGAGAGATGTATGCATCGGACACACACATGTGCATCATGTTTGGTAGGTATATGGGTAGACAGTTTGTGTGCTTGTGTTTTTCAAAAATTCATCTCTCTCTTTATGGACAGCATACACACATGCAGGCACGCGTGCGTGCACACACACACCTTTGTGTCTAAAACTTAATGAGGAGAGAGAGAGGATGTATACATCGGACACACACATGTGCATCATGTCATTTGGTAGTAGACAGTTTGTGTGCTTGTTTTTGAAAAATTCATCTTTCTCTTTATGGACAGCATACACACATGCAGGCACGCGTGTTTGCAAACACACACGCTCCTCTGTGTGTGTCTAAGACTTAATGAGGAGAGAGGGAGAGATGTATACATTGGGCACACACAATGTCTATTGGTAGGTATATGGGTAGACAGTTTGAGTGCTTGTGTTTTGAAAAAATCATCTCTCTTTTATGGACAGCATACACACATGCAGGCACGCGTGCGTGAACACACACACACCTTTGTGTGTGTCTAAGACTTAATGAGGAGAGAGAGAGAGATGTATACATCGGACACACACGTGCATCATGTCTATTGGTAGTAGACAGTTTGTGTGCTTGTGTTTTGATTCTTTTGAAAAATTCATCTCTCTTTATGGACAGCATACACACATGCAGGCACGCGTGCGTGCAAACACACACATCCTCTGTGTGTGTGTCTAAGACTTACTGAGGAGAGAGGGAGAGATGTATACATCGGGCACACACATGTGCATTATGTCTTTTGGTAGGTATATGGGTAGACAGTTGTGTTTTGGAAAATTCATCTCTCTCTTTATGGACAGCATACACACATGCAGGCATGCGAGCGTGCAAACACACACACACTCCTCTGTGTGTGTCTAAACTTACTGAGAAGAGAGAGATGTATACATCAGACACACACCTGTGCATTGTGTGCTTGTGTTTTGAAAATTCATCTCTCTTTATGGACAACATATACACACGTGTGCACACACACACACACACACTCTGTGTGTGTATAAGACTTACTGAGACTTTGATCCATTTCCAGCACTCTTTGCAAACACCAAGGGAGACCATCTATTTCCACGTGGAAAGCCATTGATTCCTGCACCCTGAACTCATCTTCAGTAGATGTGCAATTGTGTACATGTAAACGATACGTATACATACCGTATATACCACTTTATTTCCCAGCATTACGTCTGTAACAAACTGGCGGTCTATAGTGCTTGCAGCAACTGTGAGCAGCCAAGGCGCTACGTTCTTCACCACATGTAAGTCGGGACCTTCGTTTCCAGCAGATACAACAGTGAGAATATTCTTCTGCATTGCGTGGAACCCACTATATACACATATGATGCCGTTTTATACATGTATACACGTCTGTGTGTGTAACCTATAGAAATTGCATCTTCGAAATAGTCGACAGGCTCTCCACCTAAGGATATAGATAGAATGTCAACCTTGTCCGAGAGAGCCTGGTCAAACGCAGCTGAAATATATAAACAAAGTAAATTACACACGCACACGCACACGCACACCATACCCAAGACATCTGCATCAGAGCATTCTCCTCCCAGCATACTTTATAGCTGCCAGCTTGCTGCTGAAATAACTAACGAAGAGATATTATATAAATGTACACACGCTAGCCCACACACACACCACACACAACCTGGAGCTCCACCGCGTGCTATACCCCCAGCAAGGCCAAAAAAGCTAGCACCTTTAACAGAGATCCTGTAGCTATAGAAGCTGTGTGAGTTCCATGACCATGGAAATCCCTCGCTGATCTTTCCCCTCTCAAAGAACCATATTCTCTCTCATAGCCCTTCGAGTAGAATCGAGCGCCAATAACTTTCCTGTAAAACTCGGCGTATGTGGTACATGCGTGTGTGTGTGCGTGTGTGTACCTGTTGCATTTGAATGAAGCGTCACATGCACCTTTCCAACGAGAAGGTACAGGAGGAAGAAAGCGGTCATTGAAGCTTTCTGACTCTGGCCATACTCCTATTGCAGAACATACATCAAACACACATATGTACACATACACATGTATACCTGTGTCAAACACTCCAATAATGACATCATTACTGGAACTCAATGTATTCTCGTAAGAACCAACTCCCAAAAACTCCCATGATCTTGTTGTATGTAAGTTTCTCATTCTGCTTGGGAATACAGACAAAACTCCTGATATTCCTACAAAAGAATTAACACATTAAGAAAAATATATAAAAATGTTTAATATTAAACTAAATTACTCGACAAAACAGCAGCTTCTCTTGCACTTAAAGTAGCTGCAAAACCTGAGAAGCTCTCTGTATAAGTGTACACCATCGCTCGGGTGGCTTCCTCACTGGTAAAATACACACAGAATATACATACATACGCACGCGCACACACACACTACTTCCCAACACGCTGGAGAGCATAGCATGATGTAAATCACGACATTGTCTAACACCCATGTAAACAATATAGAGCTGAGAAATTTGAATTCCAGTATTATTACAACCATTATAAGAGATGTAAATACCTTCTTGTCATATAAAGCATCCAGAGACCTGAACAGTGCAATGAATAACATTAGTAAGAGACTAGATTTCTTCATGACTCAAATGAAGCAATCAAGCAGCAGGCTACAGACAGAACCAGCCCATGTATCCCAGTTATTAATGTATGTAACATATATATAATATATATATATTATATATATATATATAATATATATATATATATATATATATATATAAATGCAGAGACTTAAAAAGTTCTACAAAGTCAGTACAGTATACTACTATACTGTGGTATTACATATATATAAATATATGTCTGTTTTGCAGGAAAACAGGGATTTAGTAAGAAATTGATATAAATTAAACTGCATATATAAACGGATATGCAGTCAAAAGCAGGTGTTTAGTGGAGCATTGTACACATAACGTGCGAAATGCATTATGTACGATGTACGTATAGAAATGTGTGTACAAGTACATATTACGGATGTGTATAATACCATATATATAACGGATATGACATTAGTAATTTATGTAATTATTTATTACTTACCTTGTGAATATGAAACCCTTTTCAAAAGCACGACTCTTCGCCCTTTTTCTTAGCCGGTGCACTGAATGCAAGACAAAAAGTACATGATTTTGGATTACATCGTGATGTGTGTATCCATGTGTGGCAAGTATTAATGTATATACATTGTATATGTATATAGTGTAATATCTATGCCTATACAAGCAGATGCAGATAACATTGCCAAGGTAATGAACCATTGTTTCAAGCATGTGTGTGTGCGTGTGCGTGTTGTGTGTCATGTAACATATAAATGTAATTATCAATGTTACATTTATACGTTAAAGGTCCCTCATATACATATGTGTGTGTGTATGTAAATATGTAATATATAAATGCAAAGGTGTATGTGGATATGTCTAATAACCACATGTATACAAGTAAATACATTCATACACACACACACACACACATATATATGAATGCAAGGACAGATATGTCGTACCTCCATGTTACATCAATGTGGTCAACGCTCGTACTATGGATGAAAAATAGTGATAAAAAGCATACACCCAATATTATAATAAGTATTTATTTATACATGTGTGTGTGCGCGTGTGTATGTCAATCTGTATACACGTATATTATAGTATATACTCAGAGTCATTATTGTATATAACTTTTATTAATGACATGTGCTCGCATAGCTGATAGAAAGTAGATTCACTGCACACATATGAAAGTGAAAGAACTGGTTTGTGCATGCATGTGTGTGTGTGTGTGTAAATCTAGATATGTATAATATATATGTGTGTATTTCATATGTTAAACTTACCATATATACTGCAGGTTGAATATAAAAAGTTAAGCAACGAGAAAACAAACACTTCTGTTTGTGATGATTACCCGAATATAATGTGTACAAGTGGGATATTGACATTCTGGAAATTCCCCATATGACCTCCAAAAATGTACCCAAAAAATAAGCATTCGCAGACTGTAAAGAGGTCCCCATATTGCAGGCTTTACAGTTTGGGGCTAGACATCTATGCATAATAGCTACATTATATAGCACGTAATATATTCTATATTCAATATATAATATTAAATACATTATAACATTGTTATATAATATTTATTGACACATATCTGAAACTCAGTATAATATATACATTTTTTAGTTATTACATATTGCCGCGCTCTGCCCATTCAAATACCCTGTTTACGGCTCGTCCCATGAATCGAACACGTAACCTTGATCTACGTGTTTGGATAACCGTTGGATACCTGATCCATAGTTTCACCAACTCACATTTTAAAAAATATAATAAATAAATTATGTATATGCCTAAGTGTAATTATGCTTATGTATGTGTGTGTGTGTGTGTGATGCATAGGTTTGTGACATATATATATATAAAAGAATTACAATTTTATCTTATGAACACTCGTAAACATACTAGATCTACTACTTTAATATTTAGTCAGAATTTTTCTTAGTATTTTATCAATAAATAAATAAATAAATAAGCTATTAATGGAAACATAGAAAACATTTCTCAATTTACTTTAATGTTCAACATGGAAAAAAATCTCTTATCTTTAAGATTATATTGAATAAACAAAACTTATTAAATTGTTATTAACAACGTTGCTTTTATGAGATCGACGACTTTAATAATAAAATTTGGAGTTCATATTTTGTTAATCCAAATTGGTATGATATGTTTATAAATAAGCTTTTATAATTATTTAATTTAATCAGTTAATATATTAAAAATTTATAATGAGTTTAATGAAAATGTGAACATGGTAATGCCTTTTCATTATAATAAGATCGTGCAAATTAAACTTTTTTAACAACATGATAACGTTTAAGATAAGATTTCAAAACATGTAGTTTTTTACTTGTATGAACATTATAAGTAAAATCAGAATGAAACATGAAAATGAGAATATAAAAAAAATCTTTAATTAATACTTACGTATTAATTATTAATATTTTAAACATATATTTTAAAAAATATTCTTTCTTTAAACATATATTATTTTAAAAATTATTTTTTTATATTAAAAAATGCTAATTAAATAATTAAAATTGCTAATATTAAAAAAATGGGACTATAGACATTTTCATTTTAGTTACAACTTTCATTTGTAACATTTTTAAGACTTTAAATGCACTTATAATGATTAAATTTAATAATCAATATCTTACATAAAAAGATTGAAGTTATACTCTTATTAAATGAAATTATTTTAAAAACTGATTATCACATCAAGTTTTAATTATTTAAGTAATTAAATGTGTAATTTCTTGTCAAATGTAAGACTATTATAAAAAGAATTATTTTTAAAAACTTATCAAAAGCAAAACAAATGTTAAATTTTTGTAAAGGTACTCAATTCTTTAAAACATCCTAATATGTGGGCTCACTTATTAACAATTATAATACTTATTATAATTGTTAAATGTGTTGGAAGCGTGAGATGTAAGTGTTGAAGTCATGCAAACACCTTCTTTTGTTTATGTTACTATGGTGGTTTTTTTAATACATGTTCCCCTTCATCTTCATCTTCTCTCAATTAAAACATTGTAGCTTTTTTAAGTAGCATTATTAGCCTTGCCCACTATCGCTCCTCTAATTCTAATTTAAACAATGTCATCACTATTAAAACTAGCAAGTGCACTCTCCAAGACCACCTGGTTTCCAATAAATGTTAAGAAAACCTGATGGGTATAACCTTCAATGCTATGTTGAACTTTCTATATGTAAAGCTTTCATTTATGTAGGACTTTGCATACCTCTTGAATAATGTTATTCACATGTAAGATACACATCAAGTTAAATAGGATGTGACTAGGTAAGAGTTTGCATTCTTATGTGCTCATGCTTAATTAACTCTTGAGTTCTTGCACAGCACTAATACCTTTAATGAATTTAAGAATACGACGCATTGGAACTTCTGCCTGAGGATAGAAATATGCAATTATATCTTGAGTGTTATTCTTAAATGTGTATAAAATATAAAACACTAATAAAATTCTTTTGTATAAAGTTGTAAAGAGAACAACCATACAACTTTTATACTCAGTTAAGAAAACATATTTTATTTGTCTATAGTAAACTTTGCATGTAGAAAGCACACCTTTAGCCATGTTTTAAAGCATAAATAAGACTCACCTAAGTTATTGAAATTATGAATGGCCATATTCATTCCTTGTTTAAAATTGAGCCATTACAAGCATATAAATTTATGGCATATAACTTGCTAATTGTACAACTCAATGTCTCAAGTTTAATTATTAAAATAGGAAAAACTTTTGAATTCCTCAAAATTCTTGATTACTAAATTAATGCCTTTTATGAGCCTATTCCCTTGTTCATGCACTTATTCCAAGCCAAGACTTAAATTGAATTATATTCTTGTTAATAGATTTTAATCGAATAAAATGCTTATACAACATTTTAATTCAATATTGAGTAAGAGGTTGTCCTCGTCAACCATTATTAACTCTTGCATATTAGAAGAATAAGTTTTACATTACATTATGTTAAAACTTGTAAAATTAAAATTTATATTTAAGAATATCTTATGTGGATTTTTGCAAATGTGTCCTTCATTTGTTTGTGGTTAGTTACTAAAGACTTCACATTTTTTAAGTCCATTTCCATATCAGGATAAAACCATACCTTAAAACATTATCATGAGTTATTAATGTCAAGAATCACATTTTATAAAACCATACTGTAGAGTATTATCAAAATATGGCCTCGTCTAAAGGCATGGACTAATGGTTACGGGTGTGCCCTTTGTTGTTTGTTCACTGGTGTTGCAAAGTTCAATATTTAGCTCTACAATTTCTTTTGTCTAGCCATATGTTCTTATTACATCATAGAAGATGAACATTATTATTATCATTAGTTTACAAATATGGAAGTGCTCATAAAAAACTAAGCCATATGTTCTTATTACATCATAGAAGATGAACATTATTATTATCATTAGTTTACAAATATGGAAGTGCTCATAAAAAACTAAGCCATCAGCCATATACAAATGGTACCACTGCATAAATACTTGATGTTCTTTGGCCTTCCAATAACCCAAAAGATCGAAGGGGTGATCTAATACATATCCTTGAGGCATTTTATTAGTTCTTATTTTCAATACTAATGCAATTTGCCTTGTTGTTACATTTTTTTTGTCGTTGTCTTAGATTTTCTTGAAGGAGTTCTCAATGTATTTCTTAGCAAGATTTAAAACCGACAAGTGCATGACATCAATGACAATTATTGTAATAAAGCAAAATCTACAAAAAAGAGTATACATGTTCAATGCATAGTCAAAAAAAAGTCAAAAGACAACAATATGACACATATTCATACAAGTGGAACAATAGTAACAACATTAATCGTTTATGAACACTAGTTTCTTTTTGAGTATTTTCTATTGCAATGATAGATCTAGCATCATGCACTTTGGCTAAACCATAAAAAAAAAATCATCCATTGTGTGCTCACTCTCTGGTGGTATATACAACTTTGCCCACCTTTGTAACTGCAATGCATCTATGACATTGAGTTTTGTAAAATGAAAATTGATAATACAATATCAACAAAATAAACATGCTTTTGTGAGGGGAAAAAAAAAGAACTCACAACTTAATATTTTCGCTTGTTCACATTGTGCATAATGGTCTTCAATGACAATTATCACCATGGTCTTAACTTAGTTTTTATTGGAAGCCATAAATCATGTTCTACAAGTTCAAGAGCATAATCCATCTCTACACCTCCAAAAAATTCTTCCAACTCGTCCAATGCTATATACACAAATATATCAAAAGAGATTGTCCCTAAATGAATTTGTTACTTAGGACCATACACTAGTGGCAGAGTTGCTTTTGGAACATCACTTCCACTTGTACTATGTTACTTTTGGAAAGTTATCCCAATGTACCAATAATGCATAGTTTATTATATTACTTATAAACAAAGTTTTCTTCTTTCTTATTCATTCTTTACAATGTGGGCAATGAAAGGTACAAAAACCTTGTTCATCCCCCATGCTTCATGCGCCATTGACAAACTAGACCTTTGCAATTGTCAGAATAAATTAGAAGTTCAAAAATTTGATTTATATAAAAAAAGCTTGGTAAATCTCACATTCCCATAACTCTTGAATCTTATTTGGCAGTTCATGAATGGCTCTACCTTGCTATCTAACCATATTCCCCCATCTTCCCAACAAATTAACCTAATAAAATCTAAAATTTGCAAGTGAGAAGCAATCATCACAATGTCCCCTCAATCCTTAGCCCTAACACAATTAGCATATACATTAAAGCTCTAATTAAACTAGCGTGAAGACCAAACTTACTCACAAAAACATTTTCTTTGTGAGAGTCAAAGAAGTAAGCATGAGCATCTTTGTGGCAGCATATATTCTTTATTATCAAAAAATGCATTCTTAACCTCTCAAATAACTTATTCATTAATTTAAAGAATTTTAATAAGTTGAAGGCACTAACCTTTTATGCCAACCTGGTTGAAGAATACTAACAAGGTATGTTCAAATTTCCCAAAAATAAATTAAAGAATCTTAATTTATATACTTTTTGACATGTGCCCAAAATCAAACATTTTACTTAACTTGGAAAGATACTTCACCAACTTATGTTCCAAAGTGGTTCCCAAAAATTTTATGTTCTTCACGAGTTCAATTTCATAAACCTCAACTTCATGATCAGACTCATTAACATTATGCTATATAGCTTGCAAGATAACATTGATAAATCCACATTGTTTTGAAGATGTTCATGTGGAATTATTTCAAGTTCATAAACCTGCATTAAATTTAACTCTTTAGCTATATCACCACTTGATGATGCACCAATCCATCCTCTTTCATGCATACATCAGCCACATTAAAAGTACGTTTTGAAGATTTTAAATTCTCTTTTTACTTATGCCTTATACTTTGTGAAATTTTAGTGAAAAGCTTAAAATAGATAAAGGTGAACCATCATTGATAATTAACCAAGATTCTTGAAAACAAAGTGAGTTGTTCTTTACTTTAAATTTTTTTGTTGAAGGTATTTTTTTATTTATTTATTTTATCATAGTAAGGTCTTGATGAAAATGTAATTTGAAACCCTTACAACTTGTTTTTATGGCAACAGATCCTCCCAAGCAACAACTCCTCCAGCAAAAGTTCTTTCACATAGAAACACTCCTTCATTAATAAATGTTGATTATAACCACAAGGAAACTTTGTGTAACAATGATAAATCAACTTAAACTTATTATAGCACAACTAATGAAGATGACAATGAAGAAAATTACACTTTCAGGAGCGTTCATATTCAGACTTGCTTTAGGCTTTATAGCATTGCATCAAGTGGGCATGCATTGTAGGGATGCTAATAGTGGCCACAATTGTTTGGGCAAAAGACCTCTTTGACAACATGTATGTTAAAGTGTTTTAAATAGTGTTTTAAATTCTAGTTTTCTTTTATAAAATACTTTAAAAGATATTTTAATAACACAACATTAACTACAAATGTATTAATAATATAATTTTAGTAACTAACACAATGATAAGCTATTAATGTATATAACATCATTAGCACAACGATTATTCATAAAATTGGTCGTGGGAAAAATTAATTCAAAAAGTTCCCTTGAAAGGCTTCTTGTAAACAACATCCAAACCACTATAAAAGGCACTTCATTAGTGCTTTGGTAGTTCATAAGACTAATCACTATTGATAGCACAAATAGAAAACATTGTAAGAGCATGTATACAAAGCCACTACTAATAGCACTAGTAGTAGCATCCTCAAAGGGCACTCAGAAAGCACCCTCATTTAACACCACAACTAACACACTTAGAAACTCAGTACTTTAATCATTCCCAAGAGTGACTTTTGTAATGATTAAGTTGGCATATTTGGTTGGAGTGGAGGAACATATTCGTTGGAATTTACCTTGAGTGCTAAATTAATAACCACTTCAACACGTCAAAAAATTGATAAAAATCATGACCAACAAAGTCATTGTACACCTCCTTATTAATCAACTCTAGTTGCTTGGATCACGGAACATGAATGTGGAGTCTTTATCCTCATTATATGTAAGACCATCAACTTCTCCTCTTGTATCCTCGTCACCATTGAAGTTGTTACACATCACATTTTCTTCCATAGCACAACAATGGGATCATGTACGCTTTAGGTTATTGTCAAGCTCATGAGATACATCAGTTTCTAAGGGTGGCACTTGTACCCCGCTTTGAAGACCTTAGTACATCACCTCATTTTGTGATGGTTATTTGACCATGAACATACCAATTACATATCCTCCATGTAGTAAGTTATTTAAGGTGATAAGTTGTACACATGTCCTAACTCCTAATCCATCTAAGCCACTTAAGCCAATACCTTGCAATCCAAACTGGGGAATCATAACAAAAACAGAAGAGGGTTGAGGAAGTAGAATAGTCAACAATTGTTGTTGAACATATCCTTATTGTGGATTATGTTAATTAAATAATCCAAAAGTTAGTGGTTGTTGAAACAAAGTGGCATATAATTATTGCTAGATCAAATCTGCAATAATTTATACCATGTTAAGGTAGGACACTTGCAATTATCATATGTATTGTATTATTTGGTGGTGCATTATGTCATAGTTTTTACTATGACTCGACCCTTTACTTTGAACGTTGACTATTATTACCTACTATACTATGTTGACAGACCCTAGATGTAGTGAGAAACAGCCCCGCTTAGTGCACTTAGGTGTTTAGGGGTAATCCGACCGACTATTTTAGATGTTGTGAGAAAGTCTAAGCGAAGGTAGCACTTACTTTCTAGAAAACCCACCCTCGATTTTGATGTCCTAGTAAGATGAGTTTGTGTCAGAGTTTTAACCCAAAGGGCCAACACGTGGCAACACGTGGCTGCCAGGTGGCTATTTGGCGTCATCACCCTGTGTGAGCAATGTTAAGTTTCCCAAAACCCCAATGACTCCTAGGGTTAGACTCTAATGCCCAAGTGGACTCTAGGCGCTCCGTCACATAAATAAGGTAGAGTATGTAGGAATGAGGGTTCCTAGGTTCATGACTGAGCTCGTTACTCTTCTCCCGGTGCAAGCTTTAGCTTGTGTCGTCAAGGCACAACCCTCTGTTGTGCCGCCCTAACTTCCAGATGATAGGGATACGTCCCACCTTTAGGGTAGCTTACCCTTAATGTTGGCGAATCCATGCTTGGGAGGTCTTGTGGGATGCACATTTCAAGAGGCAAAGGTTGTGGCTTATCTCCAGCCTCCTCCTCCATGTCAAGCTAGGTGTAGCACTCATGGCCAAGCAAGGCACATCTGTGTCCTTGACCAGCTGTGGGTGTGGGATTTTTGACAAGTTAACATTACCAGTTCCTGAGGGGTTCTAGAGTTGGCATTTAGGGGCCACATTTGTGGCACTTAGTGCAACTCTCTATGGCATGATAGTGTCACATGGAAATGTGACACTGGGCTATACATCACACAATACAACACCCGAGGCATGCCCTTTGGGGTTGTGTCATATGTTTGTCGCCAAGGGGTTGGATGCTTTAGTAAACATACATGCTTGTGTTTGCACTAGAGTGTTAAA